>VWZD01008889.1:391685-585195 GCA_013396695.1 Sakesphorus luctuosus | reverse complement strand
GTCCGTGCGCGGGGCCGCGGGGGGCTCATCGCGTCCCAGATGCGCATCGGGTTTAAAAACAAAAGGTGGGGCTGCAGCGCCCGGGGCCGAGCCTGGTGGAAGAAGGGGCAGGGGAGGGGGGACGGGGAGATGCGGCCGCAGCCGAGATGGAGCGGGCAGGGAGGGGTACGCGCCCACCTCGGATGGGGAGGGTGAGAGCGCGGGCGCTGGACAAAGNGCCCGGTTACACAAGCGACGGGGCGGGGCCCCCCCTCGGCCCTGGGCACGGAGGGTCCCATACTGCCAGGGGTTATTATGGCAGCGGCACTGCGGGAAGAGGAGATGGAGCTCGGCGGAAGGAGGAAGTGCGGCCGCCGCTCTGTTTTCCCTGCAGGAACAGCCTCCGGTGCGGGCACGGACGGGCAGCGCGGCCCCGCCGGCCCATGGCCAAGCCCTGGATGTCTTCCCGCAGAGGGAATTTAGGAACCGGGGGTTTGTTTGTGCGCAGCGCGGAGCGCCAAATTCCAAGCGTCTTGCGACGTCTGGGGTCAAAGTTGAGCGTACTCGAGGGGTTGGATCCTGCGGCCCAGGTTCGCAGGGATGCTTAGGTCTTTCATGCCCAGTTTGAGCACCTAAACAGCAAAGTTGGTGTCTTAGTCTTGCTTATTTATACACAGAGCTCAGATGAAGGAATTTCAGAATGCAGAACTTCGTTTTCGATTAGTGTGCAGTTATAATTTATAGCGCAGCTTATCGTAGAATCATAGAATCAGTTGGGTTGGAAAAGACCTCCGAGGTCATCAAGTCCAACCCTTGGTCCAACTCCAGTCCATTTACCAGATCATGGCACTCAGTGCCACGTCCAATCTCAGTTTAAAAACCTCCAGGGATGGTGAGTCCACCCGATCTCTGGGCAGGCCATTCCAATGCCTGATTACTCTCTGTAAAGAATTTTTTTCTGCTCTCCAACTTAAATTTCCCCTGGCAGAGCTTGAGCCCATGCCCCTTGTCCTATTGCTGAGTGCCTGGGAGCTAAAGCCTTGCAGACAACAGTCTCTTGAAGGTATGAGCACCCACAAACTACAACCTCAGTGTCAGGACATGAAATACAGCATGTTTATAGTTATTTAAGTCTTAATGGGTTTGCATACAGTAACTTTTGCAGAATGCTTGTGTTAATACCCTAAAGAGAGAGTTGAATGGAGCAGCAACATTTAAATTCACCATGATATCTAGAATCAGTGACATATAAGTAGCAGAATCTGTGAGGCAGATGGTTTCAGTTTGAATTGCGTCTTTCCACGCCACCAGCCCCTCTGGCGTGTCCTTCTCTGGGCCCTGTTAGTAACATACCAGGGGTGAATTACTTCACATGCCCCTTGTGTTTCCCGGTTTCTTTTCTCTGGTAAAACGTGGTGGAAGGTGTGAGAGCACGGACTGTTGTGACACAGTATCACTTTGTCATGGTCATGTGCTACACTGTAGCTCTTCAGCAAGGTATGGCATGGCAGGGTGTGAGCGTGCTGAGCCCCGTGTTACCTCTCTGAAACTCGGGGTCCCAGCGGGTTGACAGAGCAAGTAGAGCAGTCAGGCATTAAATTTGGCACGTCTTGGTACTGCCACCTGGTTGGTTACTTGCTGACTACAGAAGGGTCGGGTTTCAGATGATGTCAAGTCAGGCTCTAGAGAAGAGCTGTTCTTCACAGCCCACGTTGCATGGAAAGGAGTAGCCAAGAGGTACGAAAAGTAAGATACAGGCTGTTTGGAAGGGGGGTGAAAGGTCCCATTCTCCATTGCATGTAGGCCTTTTGTATGTGGGACCAAGTGAAGTTAGAGGCAGAGTCTTAATACAAAGTTGGGAAAATGGTGAGGAAAAAGAAAGGAAGCTAAATGCAAGAAGAAATGGAAATACTTTTGGAACAGAAAGAGTTTACATTAGAAGAATGGGCTTTATGTAAATAAATTTACAGCCAGGCTATGTATACCTTTAATTAAAACATTTACTTATATATACTCTGTGTATATTAATACAGGTCTAAAAAGCAAACAGTGGGGAAAAGCTGATGGGTGAAGAATGTAAAGTTTGCCATGACATACCTTCTCATGAAGAGGCACATCATTCCCACTGTATTAACACACCTCCATCATATAACAGTAGGAGTATCAGGAACTTTGTGGATGTTGAGATGTTGTAGAGACAGGCATGGACAGGATGCAGAAGCTTGCATGTGCATGAAGTGAGATACTTTTTGTTGAAGAGGAAATAACTGTTTGAGGAAGTAACACAGGGTCTCATGAATTGATGTTCTAGGTCTGTATAAGAAGAGTAGAGATTAGGGCTATATGACTGTCTGCTCAACTAAGGTGTTGGCAACAACTGTCGTATGTTAAGGCAGCCTAGAGAAACTACAAGAATAGGAGATAGAATTCTTAATAGGAGGTCTCAGTGGCCCCCACATAGATTATGTCATGCTCCAGCATGAAATTTGCCCAGGTACAAAAAAAGCATTCTCCTAGGTGTAGCTTGTACAGGCACTCTGTGGCTCGTAACTCTGGGCAAGGTACTGGCCAGCAAGAATACAGTTCAGAGTTATGCATTCGAAATCCCAGCCAGCTCTGATGTGACAGTGATCACACTATCTTTAAACTCGCTGTTGCTTCAGGAGCAATAAAGCCAAGAGTTGTTATGGCTGTTCCGTTTTCCAAAGTAAATCTTCATAAAGTGGAGAAAGAAATTAATCAAATGGTAAGAGGCAGCCAAAAGTGTAAAATAGTTGCAGGTGGCATGCAATTCATCAAAATCACCAGTAGTAAAGGCTCGGAGCAATTGCATGGCATCATGGTCAGAAATACCAAAAAAGCTGATCAGGTTGACAAGCAAAGTAAAAAAAAGATAGCTATCAAACGTTGAAGTTTTGTCTTCAAATAGGAAGGGTGGAAAATAGTATAAAACCTGTGTTAAGCACAGTAAGATAAGCCAAAAAGAGTAATGGAACTAGCTGCTAGAGGCATGAAAACAATTAGAAAATCCTCTCGGAGGTGCATCAAAACCAGGAAGCCTGCTGATAAGTGATCTATGTTTAGAAGGAGTGCCCAAGGAAGATAAAGTCATAGCAGACGAGTGAAACAAATTCTTTGAGCCTTGCTTAACTGAGAAAGAGTTTTGAGGAGATTCTCTTGCAGGAGGCTTTTTTTTTAAGGAGTGAGCATGTTGAAGAATTTTTCCTGAAGTGTAGTGTCTGTAAGAGAGGGTATCAGATAAACCATTGAGAAGGATGAAATAGAAGGCAGGAGGTGATCCTTGTTGAAGAGGTCTGGAGAAACATAAAATAGGAAGTTGCTCGTACATTGTGTGTTGTGTGTAACTCGTTGCATAGGCCTGCCTTAGTGCTCCAGGAATAGAATGTGACAGATGAGCTGTCTGTTTGTCAGGGTTTCTGGGGAGACTGAGAACTCAAGGATGGGCATTTTTGTTTGCTTGTTTGTTTGCCAGGGATTAGTGACTGGGACTAGTGAACCTAGTTATAAATGTGACATGTTGACAAAGACTAGGCAACTAGGCCCAGCTTTTGTTGCCAGGGAGTTCAGCGTTGTGACTCTTCCAGTGTTATCTAAAGGTATAGGTGAGCTCTTGTCTGGTTGGTACAGTCCTTACTAACACTGGGCCAGTTTCAGGGTGGGATCAGTTTGGTCAGTGACCGGAGATTGCTGGTTGTACCCCCTTCCCCCAAGTCTGCCCACAGTCCATGCCATTCAAGGAGTGGAAAAAGGGATAGGTGGTGCTGATTTAACAAATTTGCTGTCTGTATTCATTCATTCAGAGCATGAAAATCCCAAAGGCTGAACCACAAAGTCTTCAGAATAATCTTGTGTTGGAAATCCAGATAGAAGTTTGCAGATAAAGTTCAGTACAGATGAATGTAAGTGTAATGCACATGGAAGGGAAAGTCCTAACTTTCCTTACATGAGGGTGAAGTGTGAACTGACTTTTCACTTAATAATCCAATGAAAAAATGAATTCTATGCCAAGATGTGGCCTAGAAATGAGAAGACATGTTAGGAATTATTAGGAAGGAGTGAAAATAGAAATAGAAAACACCATTGGGCCATTATAAATCTGCGGTGCTTCCCTCTCCTGATTCAGGATACAGTGAAAGTTGCTGAGCTGCAGAGAAGGGTGTCAAAGATGATCAAGGGTATGAAGGTGCTTTTTTGAAAGAGTAAGTAGCTTGGAAAAGACATGACTGAAGGGGGTTTGGGGATATTTTTAAAAATCATTAGTGTTGTGAACATAGTGAATAAGTAAGATAAATGACATCCAAATAAAATGTTGGGAGGTAGCTTCAAAACAACAGATGTTTGTACTGCAATACATAAATTGTGGTGCTCATGGCCACTGTGTGTATGCCAGGAGTTTACCTGGGTTCATGACTGATTAGGCAGTATGTGGGAGAGAAACTTGCTGTGCAACTTCTAAGTCAGAACAGTTCAGTATCAAATTCTGGGCTCTAATTGCCCACAAAGAATTACTGCAGGTGCTGATCAAGAATTACTGCTGAAAACTGCTAAGAAACTTCCACTGAGAAGCATAAGCTATGGTCCATTTGCAGATAACACAGAGAAGCAAGACTGCCTATTACCCTTTGTTATGTGAATCTTGTGGCATAAGACCTTACGAAACTTCTGGAAAAAAAAAATTAAATGTCTGTGATGATCCTGTTTAATCTGTGCTTGTTACCCCTGGACTTGTCAACCTGACAGCGATTACAGTAAGGTTAAGTGCATCCTGTGTGCATTAACATTGCATTGGAGTGGTACCCCTGCAAAATTCTTCTGATATTTGCAGACTAGAACTTCAGCTTGTATTTCGTGCATCTTGTATGGAAAGTCATGGTCCATTTGTAGGTAAAGCCATAAAACTAATCACGTGTTGCTCTTACTTATCTCTGTGACTTGTTTGTAAAGATTGCCCTTTTGAAATTCGATTCTTCAAAGGGCCTACAATGATTGTGGTATTGAGGACATAAACCATAAGGCAGTGTTTACAGAACTTTTATTGTAGCTTATGCTGCTACAAACTGTGATCAGTGCAAAACATTTTCTGGCTTGTCCTTTGAGATCTCAAGTGCAAAAGCAAAACACAAATAAGCAAGCTAGAAAGATTCTGGGTACCGTGTATGAATAACATTATGGAAAAAATAATTTAGTGTAATTAAAGAATTTCCCCTTGGGTTGGGTTTTTTCCCCTCAGAAGTTTTGTTGGAACTGTATGAAGGTTCCTCCATGTATTGACTATATGTGAACTCTTGTATTAAGATGAAAATACATTACCATAGCCACTAAGAAAAACTAAAATCAACAACTGGCAGTTAGTGGAAGGGAAACCAGGTTAACAGTTTAGAGCTTAATATTGGCCTATATGTGTATAAATACATATCTGTAGATAAATGTATCAACATATATATAAAAATATAAAATGATTTTTTATATATAGCAGCACACATTTTTTATTGTTAAACTGTAAAAAGGATTTTAAACTTGTTCTTCCAGTTAGCGTGGGGTAGATTTTCAGTTTCTTGGAAGCTGATGAAAAATTACTGGTCTTTTAAACGACCTGGGGAGAAAAGAAAGAAATGGTAACTAATACAGTAATATTTACTTCCTTAATGTGTAATGTGCTGCAAGCCCAGCTTTGTGTATATTGGAAATCTTCTGACCCCTTTGTTTGCTTGGGAGCAGATTGCAGTAAATGTCTGTAGTACAAGGCAAACATTTTATCTTGTTGCCGCTTGGACACAGGCACAAGGAGCAAATCTGCCTGCATGTGGCATGTTGTTTCACCACAGGTGCACAACTAAATTTTAACTCTTCAGTTATTTTAACATTCAGTGGTTGCTACATAGGTTGCTAGCTTTCAAGATAAGCTTGGAAGTAATAATTTCCATATTCCCAGTTATTAAAGAGTAGAACAGGTTGCGGTTTGGTAGTTTTTCAGCTAACCTTTAAAGGTTTGGCTGGTAACTCCCAGCGTATTTCTGGTGTCAGAAATGGAGTTAAGGTGTGGCAAAGCAAAAGTGGTCAGATCTGTCCTTTGTTTTGAACTGCACGTGGCAGTGTATGTTGTGTAACCATTTCCCTTTCCCTGTAAAATTATTTTACTTTTAAAGACTTAGATACTTAACACTGACACAGCACAAATGAAGGAAGAATTGCTTATGCATTTGGTTTTGAAAACTCTGAAGTGTGGTTCAAGTTCTGCTTTTTGATATGAATGGAGGGGTATATGTGGCTTGAAGGTCCTGAAGAGTGCAGAGAAGACAAAGCCTGTACTGTAGTGTTCCTGTTGATATTGAACATTGCTTGACAGCATTCCAGGCAAGCCTCTTGCAGCTTTATCTAAGCGAGATAATGCCTTAGTTGTGTAATAAATTAAGGTAGCAATAAATTTAGGTCTTTATGTGCACTTCATGGAGATAGATGTATAAAACACATTTGGTGCACAATGTGGGCTTTTGTGCATTTGGTACACTGACTGCTCGGTTAAGGTGTTTTGTTGAATCATGTAAATGGATATGCAACTGAGATGAATCAAGTGGAAAATACTGAAGCACTGAATTTAATTGGTCTAGGCATATAAATTTGTAAAATCAAAACTAAACACCTCACCCCAAACACTTTCCAAAATTGTGACAGCATCTTAAAAACTTTATGTAAAATAAAAACAACTCCACAATAGAAAAACAGGCAGGATGGGAAACTAATATTTTTAAATTACTGAAAGCTTCCCTGCAGTATCTGAGTTCCCAACAGTGTTACCAAAAAAAGATGAAAGCAAAACTTGAGGATAAAATTGAAACCAAATACAAACAAAAGTGAAACTGACTCCATTGGCAAAAATGAAAGAATAAACATAGAGCAAAGAAGCATGAGAGCTGAACTTGAAAAATTACTTCAGTTTTACAATTTATTTCATCTGTTGGTAAATTTGACTGCTGCATGCCAGCAAACTACCCCCAGAAGGGAATAGGAGCTGCACTCCTCGTGTATCCAGGTACCACTTTTCACAGCCAGAGGTCTGGTCAGCAGCCCTGCAGTCTGGGAAGTGGCATCTTCTTTGGTCACAGTTTTGAAATGCTGTGGCACACATGTACAGAAAGTACGGTGGAGGTGATGGCGTCCAGTATGATGAAAGGCAGTCAGTCATTCAGCTGCTAGGTGCATTTGAATTTTATTCATGTTGAAGTTTGAGTTGTTGTAGGATCAGGTATGAAATATGCGGTGCCCATCTTTGAGGTCATCCACTTAGATCTGGGGCAGATGAACAGTAACCAAAAGATCTTATCTGGCATGAACTTTGCTGATGACATGAAATGACTGTGATTGGTTTCACTCCATTTCCACAGATCAGTCAACAGCTAGAAGGTCCTTTTTGACCTTGAGGACTACCTGGTGAATTAGTCAAATGATGGCAAAATGTTTGGTGGTTGTGTGATCTCAAGTGAATGTCCTTCTCATATGTAGAGTTGTGGGTTCCTGGGCTGTATCGACAAAACGTTTGGGTGTTGACGAGAAGCTTGGACAATCTCTGCTCTGCTGGAGTTATACTGGGGTGAAATAAAAGAGAGTTAAATTCCAGAGGTCCAGTTCTCACACATTTGAACACATTGCATTCAAGCATATAAAAACTAAATGCTTTGGATGCTGAAACCATTCTAGAGATTTGAGATTGATGAGGGAAGCTGAAGAAGACTAGCTTTGTTTAATTTAATAATATTTCTTCAGCTTAGATGAGAAATGAAGATGAGTTGGGTTGTCTCACTCTAGCTCAGTAGTATTTTAGGAAGCTTCCAAGACAGAAATAGCTGCTGCAGATCACAAATGGAGGCTGTCTAATTGCTCGTGGTCTGTGGTTAACACAAACATTTTAAATTAAAAGCACATTTTATAACCAATCCTATTAACTATTCATATCCTGTATGTCCTGTGGCAGAAGAAAGAGTAGCATTTTTAGAAAAAGGAGAATGAAATCATACCATTTCAACAAGCACAAGTACAATCACTTAGTATTTGCCAGTCTTTAAGTGCAAGCCTTTCAAATGTGTATACAAGAGAAAGATACTTCTCTCTTAAATCCTCCAGTGTCATCCAATATCTCTGTAATAACTAAGTAAATTTATTTTTTGTGTGTATCTCTGTAATAACTAATTCAATTTATTTTTTGTGTTCAACACATCTGCTGCTTTCATGGCGCTATTTTTGTAACCATAAATACGTTCACGTGACAGACATGTTTCCAGCTCGCCATGTGGGTGATTCAGAGGATCCCAGCCCCCAAGTCTGTGCCTGCTCTGATCTGTCTGTAAAGAAAGTGTCTAAGTAAGCATGAGAGTGTTTTTTACAAATCTGAAATAGCGTATACTTTTCTTTAATACCTTTTCTTGGAAGTTAAGGAGAAACTGCTTTTCTGAAAGGGCTGAGTTTGCTGCTCCCTGTGAGGTTGGGCAGAGGTAGTTTATGTCTTTTGCTCTAGGATCTATCTGGGTGCTGTGCTCACGATTAGAAATTTGGATAGCAAAGGTGTAGGTGTGGGTTAGTTATTAACTTTGGTGGTAGAAACTGCCCTTGCCCAGACAATAAAATGAAAGCTTTGAGCAAATATTAAATCGCACTTTAGTGTAGTGTGCAAATAGTTTTTGCTGTGTGTTGCAGAACAGTATGTTACACAAACAAAGGTAGCTGTGAGGAACAATCGCAATCTGAGCAAGGTGGATTACATCAGGTGCAGGTCATGGCCAGCGAATGTGAAAACTCCTCCTTGAATGCATTTCTTAGTGTTTGCTGTCTGGAATAATTTTTTCTGCCTCTCTGAGTGCCTCTAAAATGTCATTGTCTTTTTGCCATCCTGCCTGAGCCTCACAAGGCATCAGTGTGGGAACACTGAGATTAAGCACTTTTATTTTACGATGGCTGTTTTTCTAATGTATAGCACCCTATAAAGTAATTACCCTATAAAGCATTTACCCTGTACTTAGGCAGAGGAATTCTAGGCAGGACACGGAGATGAAGACTGCCCAGGCTTTCAAAAGCACTTTTACAGTTTATGACTCGGATCTTGCAGGTACTTGTATGTGTGATTTTCCACTGCTTTCAGAGAGACCCATGTAGAAAACGTGCTTGTTAAAAGTTTTAGGGGTGTCTCCTGTAAACCTAGTCATGGATCTTATAAGAGTGCAGTGGTCTAACAGAACCATACTGTTCAGTTGCATCAGTGAAGTGATTCTTGATATTTGTTTGAGCCTTAATAGCCTTCTAGTTTTCACCAGGCTGGAAAATTTTTTACGAATCAGGTGTCAAATACTGAGTTTTCCTGGCAGCTTTAAAGAACACATGGAGTTTGGCTTCAGTGGATTCCAACTGACACAGCTAAGCAGCGGCAGTGAGGGTATTCAGAAGTGGATTCATGTGTAAGCACTTAATTCAGGAATAAATTTGATTATTTGGGGGATAATTGCTCCCCAGTGCAAGGAATTAATTACTCCTTGGCAACCATGCCAGCAGATTTCTTGTAAACAAGCCCATCCTAGACTTGTCTGAGTGAGGTACAGCTCTGCTACTGAAAAGTCACTACCTCTGTTCTAGTCAGCTTTTGGGAGAAAAACAGTTAGATATCCCAGATACTGGGAACAAATCATGGTCAGTCATCAGATGTAACACAGAGTTTAGGAAGGAAATGAATTAGGTATTGGACTGATTACTAATAATTGAGTTATGGCTGCTTGCAAGACTCATGGAGGAGGTGTCAGGAGGAGTCTTCTGTAGTCACATGCTGTTATCACTTGCACAGACCTATTGGCATCCTAATGGCACCAGAATCTGGCATCTCCAGTCGTCACTTCCTGAAAGACCTGGGAAACAAATGAAAGAAAGCCCCAGGAAACAAAGTATTCTTTTAAAGCTGAATATAAAGGAATCACTTTGTATTGTCACCAGACTTGCAGACATTGGTGTGTGTGCAGATGATCATCATGGCAAGGATACTGCGGGGATGATCTTTAACAATCTGTTAGAAGCTTGGGCCAAGGTCCCAGCTGAGGGGAGTTCCTGCAATGCCGTAGGAGTGAATGGGCTCAGCCACTGACACCGTGTTGTTCAAGTGTTAGGAAAGTGTTCAACATAGGAGCTAGTGCAAGGGAAATGTCATTGTTGGTATTGGGAGGTTGAAGCATTGTTGCATTATGGCTAAGTCCAGAAGCAAAAAACCCCATCTTTCTGGGTCTATTGTATTAAAGTAAGATGGTTTTTCCTCAGTGCACTTCTAATCTACAAATCTGAGGGCTGCCTTTAATAATGCCTGAGATCACTGCAAAATAGCAACTCACGTCTTGCTGCTGAGGGAGAATAAGCTTTGTATGGAAACCAAAGGAAAGAGCCTGTTTTGATGTGTAATGTCTGAATCCCAGCCAGAGAATGAATGTTAACACCCTTTGGGTGGAACAGAAATCCTGTAGGGCTGATGAAACACACTCTTCGTACAGTATGAGTTCCCATTGTATGTTTTCCTGGGCATGCTTATCATGCAGTCTGTAATGCTGATTTCAGTGTACGTTTGAGGTATTTTCTGCCTTTGTTTTGTTTGGGATTTTGTTTGTTTTTTTCTTCAGGGCAAGTCACCTTGGTTGTTTTTTGCCTTCTGTCCCTTGAGGATGCAAAGGCTTTTCTTACTTCCTCCTTTGTGTATCTTACTTGGATAGAGGAGCATGAGAGGAAGGCATGCTGAATGTTGTCCTCCATCTCCATCTGCCTTGCACTGAGGTGGGTGCAACCTGACCCCTGCTTTGCAGGGCCTTGGAAGGTTGGGTAGGTGTTGAAGCTGTGATGTGGCAGCCTGGTTTCCCGGGTTTTTCACCACCCCACAGAGCTTTCCCCTTCACAGCCATGGTCTTGTTGTAGCCCTGTCACATTTGATTTGGGAACATAGGGAAGCAGGTGAAGTACTGCTCATTGATTGCATGTACAGGTTCTTCCTAATGGCCAGGTCGTGCCTTATACCAGTCTGCCCAGGACCTGTGCCCTCCTACCCTGCCTGCTCTCCAATTCTTTGCTTTCTGGCCTGTCTTGATCGAGTTTCCTTTTTGCTGCAGGCACCTGAGCAAATAAGATACCCCCTTTCCTGGCTGCAGTGAGTTATTTTTCTTGGTGATGGATAGGAAGGATTTAGCATTCTCATGATGTCTTCTGCTGCCACCAAATGTTTAGGAAAAAGCAGAAAAAATATTGCTATTGCTGCAGTGTGGATCAAGTGTTACGGCCAAAACAGAAGCTGGTTCTGTGGAGCGTTGACCATGGCATATACTTTAAAGGACCACAAGACAAGAGGTGCTTAGTGAGAAGCAAATGTGCTAGTGATGTTTCCCCCATCCCTGCTGGTTCAACAGAGCATCACCTACAGAATAATGGGAGGGAACAAAAGAGGAACCCTTGTATGCAGTTAAAAGACCAGAGTGGGTAGGTTTGGCTTTCTTCCTGCTCCATATCTGTTTTCTAAGCCAAGAGCTTCAGGATTTTATTTTGAACCTGTAAACCTTGCACCTCTAAGAACAGCAATGCCTGCTTTTCCTCATTTACTACTCTTTAATTATGTGTTTTGTTTTTTGTTAAAAAAAGATGGATATTTCCATAATGTAGCATTATCAGAAAGAAGGTATGTTAATTCTGTTTCTATAACATTAGTGGTCAGATTCTCCTCTGCTTCATGGCAGATGGGAAATGCACCAGGCAGAGGTCTTGTCTCCCTGCAAGTTTTGGGCAGGGAGATTTCAGGTGTCTGGATTTGAAGCAGCTGAGTAAAGTGGACTTGTGTTGTTCTTGTTTCAGTATCAGTCTCACATTTCTGAACTATTTCTAGGCAGATGAGGCTAAGAGGTTTTCTTATGTGGGAGAAGGCTCTATCCCTCTGATGAGTTTGACTTCTAAGCAGGACTTTGTTCAGAGTGCGTAGGGTTAAACCTTTGAAAGGGGCATTCACAACAAAATAGCTGAGAAAAGTGGTGGAATCTGTATAGTCCCTCATAAAGGCAGAGCCCAGTCTGTGACCAAAGGGCAGAATTTTGCTCCAAGTACTGTTCCTTAAAAAACGATCATGTTTCCTTGTATCCTAGAACAGTCTTGGCACAGGCACAAATACAGAACCCAGTTCTACGAATCCTAAAATTAGCGTATGGTCTCATTTCAACGTATCTCTTTGGTCACACAGGATGATTGATGCTTTTCTGAACTGCAGCAGTGTTAACAAACAAAGGCAATAGTTTAAAAGACTATCAGCAATGCAGAGGTACAAGATAACTTAAAAAAAATATTGTTAGTTCTGTGTTTGCAGAGCAAAGAGACATAGATACCATGCAATGTTCTGCACATGTCCTCTAAGGAATAGATGTTTTTTCACAGCTTTGGGGAAAGGCTGTGACCTACTTCACAAATGTATCTCCATCGTTCTTATCTCACCCTACATTCTCAGAACCATTAATAAAATTTCTGTGTACTGACAAATCTTGTAACTGGGTATTTTGTGATGGGGAGAGAAGAATTGCTTTTCCACGTTGATTTTTTTAGTTCCATAGGAATATATTTTTTAATAAATATCCACAGGCATAGAGTAGCTTGTGGTTTTGGGATAACGTTATGCTTTTTCAGTTAGCCAGATGCTGTCAGAGTGAAACTGAAGGGAAGAGAGCATCTTGTACTGCTCAGATGTAATGCCTGCCATGCCGTTGCTTTCACTTTCTGTCTACAGCTGCTGCAATTCTAGTGAAGAGCTCTTAATTCTCAAAGGTTACACTTTCTATATGGAAGGATTGTTCGCTCTGTCGGGGTGTGTGTGTGTGTGTGTGTGTGTCAGATTTACTAAAACGGTTTAGCATAGAGTAGGGGGGGACTACAAGCTCTTTATTAAACATTATGAAGTGAAAATACTTGTATGTATATATAGATTGCAACCATCACTTACATATTTTTCTACTCTCTCTTTAAAGATGAATAGCTCTTGAAAATAATATTTTCTGCTATGCCTGTAAAAATTGAGTACTGTGAGTTTCCTTCTCAAGAGTCTTGCACAAAAATATCTTAGAAAAATACACCCTGCGAAGAATGTGTATATAGCTGAATTTCAGCATGGTTTAGTGTGTCTTTAGGAATTCTGTGGTGACAGCTATCTGCTCAATGCCCTTAGTATGACTACTCCTAAAAGTGTGCTTCTCATCCTTACGTCATTAGGACTCTTCTTTCAGCTGTGTGTATCTCAAAAAGCCAGGTTGCATGGTTCACCCCAGGCTGCTGGTGTGATTTCCTGGTTGAAAGCTCATTTTCAAATGCCGTGTGCAGTAGCAGGAGCACTGTTATTGAGTGGCCTGCTCTGTGTTCCTGGCCATGCTGGCACCACCTCCGGCAGATCCTGTGCCCCCTGTGTTCCATGGCACTCGTCCTCCATGTCACACCTGCAGGATTAGGACAGCTTATAGCTTGTTATGGGGTAGCCTCCACCGTGTTTTGGAAGTGTCTAGTTGCAAAAATAGAGTGAACTGGCCACAGGACTAGCACGAATAGTGCAGTGAATAAAGCTTTGAAGAAGGTAAAAATAATCCCTCCATAAACCACACAAATCAGCACATCATGGGCCTTGCTTGTCACATGGGAGTGGCTCATCCCAGGGTCCCAGTGGTTTACTCCTTCAGACAGTTGCATTGGGGTTGGTATCTTGCACGCTCGGTGCTTGTTTGGAAATAATTTTACTGAGGTCTTAATGTCCATTGATACATATAAGCTCCTATCACCAAAAAGGCAAATGTCCCCAACTACGGCCCCCTCTAAGAATGAGGCGGGTGATAAAAATGGAGTGAGAAAAAGGAAATTCATGGAGTTAACAGTCTTAACACCTTTTTAAGAGGCATGGTTAGAAATAGTGGTTCTTGAAGACTGGCTGTCTTACTAAAAATTGCAAGCATTCGTAAAATGGTTTCCCAGCAGGTAGCCTGACATCCAATGTCTAAGTGAGCTTCTCTTTTCATATAGGGCTGAAAAATGCTTTCTGAGGTTCCATGTGAAGTTTACTGTGTTTCTTTGTGATTATTCTTCCTTTCCCCCACAATGGGACAGTGATAAACCAAAAACAAAAACAAGCAGGAATTATTTCTAACATAATGCCAGAAAGTTTGACTCCAGTGGTGGGTCTCAGGGAGTATTAAGCATTTTCCCATGTTTTCCCCAAAGAGATGCTGGATTTGGGTACTGTTCAAGTTTGAAGCTGTGGTCTAAAAGCACAGGAGCTTCATTACTGGTTTTGGATTAACGGGTTCTCCCTGGCCACCCCAGGTGCTCCTTCCCACCCTGGAGTGTTTTCTCTGTAGGTTTTGCTGTCACTCATGTCTTTGAGCAGGATGAGAGCTATGGTCCAGGTTCAAATGGATGAAAAAGACCCTCCAGAAAGAGGTGTTGCTTGTAAGCCTGCTAAGGTCCTGGTCTTGTTCAGTAAGCTGCCTATGCAAACAGTAGCATTAGCATGCAGCAAAATTGGGATGGCACTGGAGGGTGGCGGAGTGTGAGGTGGTTCTTTGCCACTGCAGCCCCAGCTGACTCTGCTCCTCTCCCTGGCCACCCCAATCCGTGGTCTCTCGAAGGTGGAGGAAGATGGTGTCAAGTGACCCATGACAGGCATTAAGCCATTTTTCTCCTGATTAACCTGAGTGTGAAGGTTCAGGCAGGCAAAGATAATCAGGTTTCTAGAGAGGTTTGCATAGGCCAGTGGATGGGTACCCACAGCTCAGGACATCATGGTGGTGGTGAAGCCAGTGAGGACTGGATGCCTTGGCAGCTCTGAAAATACTGTTTGAAATCCAATTGCCCCATGGTACAAAAAGTACAGACAGCTGCACATGGCTTCTAGGTGTAAATGTGCAGAGGAAGTGCAGCATTAAGGCTGACCAGGAATGGGAGATAGGTGCATAGGTGCTTGTGGTTTTACAGCCTGCTCCAAATCATAAATATTGGTGTTTCATTCTCCTTAAAAGGATAGACTGTTTGTGCTTTTTTCTTTCAGCTGGGTAAACACTGGAGAGAGGCTGGAGTAAGGAACTTGGCATGTGTGGTGTTTTGTATGGCTTACCTTAGTTTCTGGCTTTGTAGGTTTCTTTTACAATTAATATATTCTGATGGATGGTGAAACTGGCTTGGTGTTAGGTGATGGCCACTGGAACTTTGCTGCTTGTTTTGGAGAAACAAAAGTCTTCTCAAACTTGAATGATTCTTAATGTCAGGTGATTGATTCTATACTCACTGAGGGATGGACTTCAGGTTTACCCACCTGGAGTGATTGGAGTAGAATTTTAATTGCACCTATTGACCCCAGTTATGGACAGACAGAAACTACTTTTAAGGAACTGCAGAAGTTGATGTTTCTTTTTGTACAAATAAATCATGCATTTGTCAGCTCTGGAGGGGAGATATGGCAGCTTCATTTCCCACAGGCAATTACTCGGTGGAGTTGACTTGATCTTTTCATCAAAACGATGTTGATGTGCAACTGCAAAAAGCCCCACTATATTTTAGCACTGTTGTGGTCAGCACTGTCCTGAGGCAGACAGATCTGGGGGTGTCCTCTGAAGACATCCAGCTTTATATTTGGCAGCATTTACTCTTAGAGGAGCACAAGGAGGGGTGTTTTGGTGAGCAGAAGTGTAATGTGCTTGCCCCTCTGTGAGAGACATAGCCCCAGAAAATGCCCACTGTTCTGCCCAAGTGGACATGATTATGGGGTTATTTTTAGCTGGGTTTGAATTTATTTTCAGATAAATAGGTCTTGGAAGCCACTCCTCCCTTCTCAGAAGCCAAATTTTTCTTCTGATTACCTTGGATTACTTTGCCTTGGCATGGGTGATGGATGTGAAGGTGTGTGCTGACAGCTGCAGGTGCTAATCCCAGAGGAGTCCCAGGGTGCTGAAAAGGAGATGAGCACCACACTGCAGCATCTGCGGGGGAGCAGCTGGAGAAGCCCCCAGGGATGTGGGAGGGAAGAGACAGACTGGCTCAACTGTGCCATTTTGGGCAAGACCAGCTTCCTTGCAGTAGCAGTTGATGGCAGTTTTCTCATTTCCTGAAATGTGTTGCTTTTGCACAAAGGCAGCTTCTGTTTCTCCCATGTTGCCTGTCCCAAGTGGGATTCGTTGCTGCTGCTTTCAAGATGACTTTTCTGCCTTCTGTCTAATTTGTTTATTCAGATGGGCTTGAAATTTGTGTTACCCAGAAGACAAGTCTGACTGCTAAATGGGAACACTCATATACTGAGTGTTGAATCTGATGCAGTGTTTCCAGGAATTGTCTCAAAGTACATCCATACTTAAAGATACCTTACAAAGAAATGCATCCGTTGCAGATACTTGTTTCTTTCTTGTCAGACAAATAAAAATTTGTTCATGTTTTTAGTACATTTCCACTTGCATTTTTCAGCTTTGACTCAAAGAGTAGTAAGGGAAGGTGGTACAAATCTCCTATACACATTCTGCAATCTGGATGAGGATGGCTGGTGCCAAGGGCAGGGGGCTGCACTGCCGGCTGTTTGCCACCAACCTGCGGGCTGAGAAAGCTGTACCCATGTTGCCTTCGCCCAGAAAACAGCCTCCCTCTTGCACAGAGAGGGAATTTGCACAAGGGCTTGGCCACTGTTGGACTCTGGGGTTTGCTGTTCTTGTATGTCTGATGTGCTCCTGAAAGGCAGCTGAGCAGTTGCAACCGTTTTCTGATCTATCTAAGAGATGTGTAGTTACTGCAACAGATGGCAGCTGAAGTGTGAGTGACCCCTCCGCACAGCAGTAAACAAAATGCCGATACCTTTGCTAAGAGATTAGTGTAAGCATGGCTGCTGGTAAATTCTCTGAACATGTCAAAGAGCCTTATTGTTGCACTCAGGTTTTAATTCCTTGTTAGTTTCAGGAAATACATGTCCTCAGAGCAATGAGAGGAAACTTTGAACGTTTTTCTTCCTCTTGCACTGGGTGTGGGCTTGGTACTGCCTAATTGTTAGTCTGTCTGATGCCTGTACTCCCATAGGAAGTGAGAACAAACCCATTTGTGACATTGCTGGGTGATTTCAATTTTTTTTTCTCTTTTTTATTTTTATTTTAAGATCAAAGGTGACAAGAATAGTGGAGCAGAGAAGTTAAGAATGATGCAGAGAACACAGATGTGAAGAACAGAGGAGAGAGGAAGGAGCTGAGACCGGTGCAGAGGGGGCAAGGAGAAGCAGCAGCCTAAATGCAAGTACTTGAACATGGAAGCGATGGATTGCAGGCTGCTTAACAGGCATTTAATGCAGTGCTGTAATGTGCATCTAGTGCCAGTTGGCCCTTACAGAGTTGTGCCTGAGATAGGTTAATGGTTTTAAAATTTTCTGCCTCAGGTTCAATACTTTGGACTCCTATGTCAATAATTTACAGCTCTAA
This sequence comes from Sakesphorus luctuosus, assembly GCA_013396695.1. Classification (NCBI taxonomy): domain Eukaryota; kingdom Metazoa; phylum Chordata; class Aves; order Passeriformes; family Thamnophilidae; genus Sakesphorus; species Sakesphorus luctuosus. The sequence goes on along the minus strand of VWZD01008889.1, from coordinate 567,730 downwards.
ACAGGAAGTGGCATCAAGGTCATGTGTGTGAGAGAGAGAAACAGAAAAAAAGAAGTCAGTTGGAGTCTTAATAACATAAGGTGGCATGGTGCAGCTGAGTGGGCTGTGAAGCACTCACTTCCTAGCTGAGCAGCACTGAAATGTAAAATAACAGCTAAAAAATTAGTGACTGGATTGATCCAAGAAAGCTGGAGGGAGTGGGCCAAACTACTCAGCCACAACTAAAGCAGTCTGATAAATTGCTGTGACCTGCAATGTATTTTTCATGATTTTAGTCCAGTTTATGGGACAGAAACAGGCATTTGAAAGCACTTTTCTTATCAGATGCATTTTAGCTAATAGAGTGATGCCTCCAGCATGTGGATTTTTTTCTTTACATGTTTTTGATTTGCAGGAAAAGGTCTTGTGCAAATTGCAGGTATGTGTGCCAAAAAGAGGTATTCTTTGTAACCTCTGGTATCCTGCCTGTGTCAGCAGACAAGCTTTTGCCAATATCATGTGTCTTCCTCAGGTGAAGGTTTTCCTAATCCAGGTGTACCAGAATAGTGTTTTCTGCCATAAAGATTTTATGTTGCTCTTAGGAGAGGCTCGCACACAGATTTAAAATCATGATTATATTTACAATTGTTCAGTGCTTGCAAAACTTTAACATGTCTGTACTGTGCAGAGGTGGGGGAGCTGCCTGGGAATTCTGTCTGGAAAATATGTAACCTTGTCCCTTTTTCCCTGCAGCTCCTTCCCAGGTGGGTGACAATGCCTGTCGAAAGGATGCGGATGCGGCCCTGGCTGGAAGAGCAAATCAACTCTAACAGAATACCAGGGCTGAAATGGCTAAACAAGGTAATGGGGGGTGCATGCATGCACTGAAGAGGAACTTATAGCAGTGGCTGAGGTCTGAATAGGTAAATCAGCCCATTCCTGGGTTTCAAACGGGTGACGTGGGGAGGAAGGGCAAAGCTGAATGCTTCCTGCTGAACCTGTTCCTCCGGCCTCGCCTGCCAGATCTGAGGCATCTTGCTTTGGTCTGGTGGATTTGTGGCTCCTCTGAAAGCATTTTCCAACTCTTTGTTGTTGGAGTGAGTGTTTCTGGAGACTCTGATAAGTGTTCTTTATTTTATGCCGCTAACACATTGTTCACCAAGTAGCATCAGAGGGACGTGAATACAATGTTTCCTCAGGTGGAAGACTATTACTGAGTTAAACTCTGGGTTGATGCAATGATCTCATGTTTCGGACTTGTATGACTTCTTTGATACTTCTCTTCCTGGGAGAAGATGGAGGGATTTTTACTGTGCCAGACGCAAACCTTAGCCCTTACTTAGCACTCTAGGCACTTTGAGAGCACAGGTGTGAGCTCCAAAATGTCAGTACCCAATCTGTATTTATTTTAATTGGTTCAGTAAAACCAAGGAGTGTATTTGAGACTCTGAATAGTAATAAAACCTGGAAATGTTGCATATGTTTTGTGGTATGCAGGAGAGTAATTCACCACACTGAAAACCATGAAGCTGTTTTGGCTGCAGAGGCTACTTTATTATGAGAATGGATGTAAATGCACGAAACTGACTGCAGAAACATAGGAACTTAGGTGGCTCATTTTTAGACCTAAAGAATGGCAATTGAAATTGCTGCCTTTTGTTTCAGCTTTCAAAGCTAGAAATGCTCACAACTGTAAAATTATCAGGAGCCCTTTAAATTTCAGCTACAAATCTTGTTTCTCAGGAACTTCCTGCATTAGTTACTCTCACATGCTGTGGCTGAGTAAATAAATATTGCTATATCCATTCCCTAGTTAGCTGCCCTGTGAGTTTGAGTAGGTCCTTGTTCTTGAATAATGGGGTCACAGCTGAAGAGGAGGAGAGCAGTTTTTACTGTTGTCTTTGTAATTTGAGTCCCACGTTGGGGTCCCTCTCCTTGATTATCTCTACTTTGGTGTCTGTTTTCCTGCTGACAGTCCATATCTGCTGTCTTTTATTGGGCAATCCTGCCCAATCCTGAAATAATTTCTCTGCAGTTAGTGGGGCACAGTACTTCAGATTAGAGCATATTAACTCTTAAATACCGTATTGTCATCTACAGCTTGTGTTCACATAACATTTTTTGGTACATTTGAGGAATGGTACTTGCTTCCTTTGCAATGTAAAAATGCTGCCACTGCCAAGGCCTCTTCCAAGTTCAGATCACCAGCCCATAAAGGCAGTTTGCAAGGCATGTCACATTGTTTAATCTGTGCAGCCTTCTGGTCATGTTGTTACAGCAGTTTCTGCCTTGTGCTTGTGGCATGAACTCTTTGCATGCAAGAGCTGGAAGAAGATTTTGTCTTCAGCATATTCTGTATTGACCAAGGCTTGCCTCACAGATAGATTATTTTGAATTTTTTTATTTTTACTCAGAGTCCTGGGTCCTCTCAGAAAAAGGATACCAGGATAAGTGTCCTGCTTTGAGGTTTATTAAACTCTGATTCTCCACTTCTGCCCTCTGATTTGGTATCAGTTTGGATTGTCTTTATTGTGCTGAACAAGCTAATTGCCTTTCTGAGCATTTATCTTTTAAAATGTTTAAATATTTATTGCAGCAATGGATCATTAAACCGAAAATACTTCTATTTTTATTTCAATTTCTGACCATAAACAAAGCCATGCATGGAATCAGTGATACAGTGACATGTGTATCATAGGCTGTTCTGTACCCACGGAATCAACTTTGGAGGCTTTGGGATTTTGTGATTTGTGCATTTTAATTAGAGTTTGGCAAAGGACAGTTAAGAGTTTAGAAAAGAAGATGGGTCAGATTATAAAGAATGAAACTGGTGTGTGTGTGCAGCTTTTAAGCAACTATGATTTATATATGAAAGGAAGTACTACCATTCTGGGTTTGTCATTTGTTGTCATTTCTTGGGGAATTTTTCTAGACTGGGAAAAGAATTAAACCTCTCTCAGTTAAAAAGGACAAACCTTGCTGATACAATTTCTGCAGCATTGTTCAAACCGCTCAAGCATGAGAAGACTTTTTAATCTATTCAATTCTCAAAGTTCTTGTTGATAGAAATTGTTTTCTATGAAAATGCGATTTTTTTTTCCAGTGCTTGTTACAGTCTATGGGGGAGTAAAGGCAGAAAGCTTATTCTGCCTCTGCTGAATACAGTAGTGCTCTGGACCCCAGAATAGTGGTGTTGAGGCTTTCTTTAGGCTGCTTCTACTTGGGGGACAAGGTGAGCATCTCTGTAGGATTGTGTAATTACATATAGAGGGAAGAGTCAGGAGGCAAAAGGAGAGAAGTGATGGGACTAGATTAAGAGGAACAATGAGGGTGTGAGGATTTGAGGGAAATGAGGAACATGTTAAATCAGTGCTTTCACCAAATTAAAGATGAAGCCATGCGAGAAGGGAAGAATGCAATTCCAAACAAGTGAAGTACATGAGTAAAAGGATTAAAAACAAGAGTTGAAGGACAAAATGTAGCCTAAAAAAAAGAAAAGATCACATGGGAAGGAAGGGAAATAAACCTAACCTTGACATTAGTGAAATATTAACCAGACAGACAAGGAAGAAAAATGGTTGTTGGGGGAAGGGGAAAGGGCAAAGGATACATCTCACCCAATCACAGACATCTACAATGCAGTCATTTAAAGGAGAGCTGCCTGTCTGAAGTTATTTGTAGTCAGTGAAGAGAAACAGGCTCTTTTAGAGTGCAGTTCAGTTGGCATAGCTCAGGTGGCCACCTCAGGAGGAGGGTGAATTTTGCCCTGGAAGTACTCTTCTCTTCACAGACTGAGAATTGGATCTAAACCTGCAGAGGCAAAGTTTACAGTGCAAGTTGTTTGCATGAAGCCACATAAGATGTAATCCTTCCAACAGGGGAATAAAAACAAGTGTTGTGTAACAAACCCCTTTTGTATGGCTTTGCAGAAAAAAACATGAGGAGTTCTGAAGCAGCCCTGTAGGTCACCACAAAAGAATTCATTACCATGTTGTATGACATAAAAGCACATCTGACCCAGCATCCATTTGGCCCAGTTTCCTGTGTGCTAAGTGCTTGTGGAAGGAGTGTAGGAATGCATGCTGTTTGAGCTCTGACAGCCACTGGGCTCCCAGAGCTGGAGCTACATCCCAAAACTATCATCTTGAGTAGTCACCAGTCTATTATCTTCCATGGTCCCTTTGGGAATTATTTTATACTGCCACCATGTAAAGCACGCCCTGATTTAGCTACGTGTGTGTTAAAAAAATAATTGAAAAAAACCTCTTCCTTTGGATTGCTTTAAATCTACTTCTCTTTGGCCTAAAGTTTCTGAACATAAATATGTTCAAGTATCTTCAATGACAGCTCTTCACATCAGTGTCTGGTGTTTTTTATCCTCACTGGAGAAATGTCTACAGCTGATATAATGATATGTCTATTTGCTTGGCATATAAATTTATAGTATCTCTTTTCTTCACCATGCGAGTATTTACTGCCTGAATTCTAAATCCTTTGAATTTGCTCTGTTCCTATAGTTGTTTAGTGTCAGATGTAATTTTTCTAATCATAAAAGTGTCTGTGCTGCCAAACTAGCCTTTGTTTGAATGTTTAGAAATGTGTAGTACTGCATGTTTTTTCCATGTGTCAGCTTGGAAAGCTGCCAGGCTCATCTTCCATGATGCTTCTGAGTATTTCATACACTTGGGCTGTATTCTGCTTTTGGTGATGCCAGTGGATATTTTCCTGTTGACTTCAGTGACAGTGACACTGGGTTAAAAGGGAGCAAAACACTTGCAGATGCTGAAACCATGCTTATAAATGAGTGATTTAAGATCATCAGAAGATCCCTCAAGTCTTTCAGTATTGGCATTTCCTGTTTGTTTTCCCTTCCAGGAGAAGAAGATTTTTCAGATTCCCTGGATGCATGCTGCAAGACATGGGTGGGATGTTGAAAAAGATGCTCCCTTATTTAGAAACTGGGCAATTCACACAGGTATTGAACTCTTTTTCTGCAGGACAATTTTCACATTGTTTTCCCATTTAAAGTTATGTTTTCCTTCTTCCTTGTCTTTGCTTTTCTTAAGACAGAGCGTGAACTTAAGTTTCCAGATTTGTGGGAGGCTAAGAGCTTTTTTCAAGGCCTACTATACTCCCCAGCATTATTGAAGCCATAACTCATTTGCATTGATGAACACAGTAAAACTTAGTTGATTTAAACAACATTGTTAACAGCATTGGGTTCAAAACTGCCAGGAGTAGAGCAGAATCAGCACTTTGTAGACATAAGCCCTTAGGCTTTTTTATGCCTTTCTATGGATTTGAGCCAGACATAATAAAGGTAAATGCTGTGCATGCTTTTCCATGTTGTTGTGGAGTCACATCTGATCTGCAGCACCATGGGTCTTTCTTGAGCACAAACTGTTCATCAAGTGTTCTAGAAATGTGCATGGAAATGAGATCACAGCACTCTCCTGCAACCTCAGCTATTGTTTGAATGCTTCTCGTGGGAACCAAAGACTGATACCTTGAAGGCAACCTACGCTGTTATTAATTTGCCCCAGGTTTTCAGTTGCATCTCATGTCTTCCTAAACTTTCTTTTCTGGCTTAGGAAAATACCAATCAGGAGTAGATAAACCCGATCCAAAGACATGGAAGGCAAACTTTCGTTGTGCTATGAACTCCCTGCCTGACATAGAAGAAGTGAAGGACAAAAGCATAAAGAAAGGAAACAATGCCTTCAGAGTGTACCAGATGCTGCCGCTATCTGAAAGACCTTCCAAAAAAGGTAGGTAGGTGGGAGAGCTTGTCAACTTGGAATATTCGTGGGGGCATTGTGTTGAGAAATACACCTAGTGCAGATATCTCAGCATGCAAACTACCAGTGCAAGCCTGGCAGGCTGGGAAATAATTGGAGCCCCAGCAAGGAGCTTGGAGTGGGCACCAATCTTTTGCCAAACAAAGGACAGCGGGACCTGTGGCTGGCTGGTGGGTGGTCAGTCACACAGAGACTCTGCCAGAGCCAGTGAACAACAGGAAGACCCCAAACCCCAAAATAACTATTGGAATGAGTACATAGACTATAAAGGTATAGAAGTCCCAGGATTCTTTTCTTAGGGTCCCTCACCAGAGGCACCCAAGCTGAACTGTTCCTATTGTTGGACCACTCAATTATTTAATGAATTTCCTCCCCCCGCCTTGAAAGTGGATGCCTGACACTGCTGCAGGAAATCTAGCATAGGAAAATTACTTTAAAAATGAGTACTATTTTGGAGCCTACAAAATGTGCCAAAACTGCTGTGAACCTGGATGTTTATATCCAGATGTTCCCTAGAACTTTGGAGCTGCTGTATGAAAAAGGGGCTACTTTCAGTCAAGAGAAGCAGCTGCTTGAAGAGAGGATCAGTGAGATGTGGTAGCCTCAAGCTGTTGATGTGTGTCTGCTAAAGCCCATGGGTTTGTGTTGAGATTGTAGTTCCAGGTCTCTTTCAGTCAGGGAATATGATTGGGGGATATTAGAGATCACCTCATTTAACTCAGTAGGGCTCATTCACAATAGGGTGGCAGACGCTTTGGTATCTTTTCAAGCAAGGATAGAATTAAACAGGCTCTGTCATGAGCAGTACACTCTGCTGGGAACACTAAACCATGAAACCACATTGTTAGTTACAAAGACCATGAAAAAACAGCCCCCAGAGCATGATAATGGTGAAATGGGAAACTGTTTGAATCCCCAAATTTAGGGATTAAGTCTCCCACCTGCCAGGAGGGGACCTAACCACCCGGTCAATCTCAGGAGTATTTGGTTTCTTTCAAAGTAGAAACATTGTTTTATTTATGATTCATTGGCTTTCTTATGGCTTCTTTACTGGTATATGGAGTACAACAGTGGCTTCCTTAGTAATATGGTATCCTCTGTTGTCTAGGATTTCAGATGAAACGATAACCTGTAAACCAAATGCACAGTGTTCCTCCAAAATCCAGTTCAGTTCACCTGTAGCTGAGTTTGCTGTTTTCTTAGATTGAGAAGTGAAAGGCACAGCTGTAGTTTAAGGTCAGTGTGACTAGAAATGATGACCCATGGCATTTTTGGGACAGAATCATACTTGAAAAGGTAGAACAATTGCTTTGAAACTGTTTCCAGGCTCTTGTCAATGGTGTATTTTGTATGTTTAGGCATATAACCTGTTCCTTTGTGGTAAATTCATGTAAGAACTAAAAAAGTTCATATTGAAAGCTGAGATTCTGGAAATGGAGGCTGTAGCAGGAGAAGATTTTGCAGAAAGTCCAGTTGCTGTAAAACTGATGTATCTTGGGCCCCATACATATTTTCACATGCCCTTTCTTCCTGGCACGTGCCTAAATTTACATGTGGCAGCAAAAAAAAGCAGCTGCAAACATTGCTAATTTTCAGTGATGTCTTGTAGTAGAGATGGGAGAAATTTCTGGGACACATCTGTGCTAACAGTGGGGTAGAGCTGAGCTTGCACCAGCAAGTCTGAGCTTCAGCATCAGGATCTCATCGTATCAGAACTGGGGCAGCAACACTGGGATCTGCCAAGGCACGTGACATTTTGTGAAGATCCCATGCTGAATGGTTTTCTGGATTCTCAAGTCCAGCATGATTGCATAAACTCTTTTGCATGAATTGTAATATGTATTTCCTCACCAGGTTGCAACTATTTACAAAAATATTGGTTGAAGTTTATGTGATCTCGCTTCACTTTAAATCAATTAACAATCTCCCTTTTCCTATAATTACACTGAGACTGTAAAAATGTGATGAAGCATACATTTTGATTTTTCTTCCTTTTAGGAATATTTTTCTCCCCCTCCCTTCTCTTTTTTTAACTGGCCTTGTTGCTTAATTTGTCACTATTCCATAGTTTTCACTTTGATTTTGTGACCGCAGTTGGTTTTCTTGGTCCTGTAGTGCTTCTCTTTTGTAGCCTTTTAAAACAGAAACACAAAGCCATAGTGTTCAAGGTGAATTTTTGGCTGTCCAGACCCTAAAGGAGGGGTAAAATTGAGCAAAATATGTTTTCTCTTTACTAGGAGGTCTGCGATTTTGAGGCACATTTGGGGTCTATTGGTTGGTAAATGTAGAAGGTGTGAAGGATAACTCATGGCACACAGGACTTTATGAAATCTTCCTTCTGTTGTTGCAGGAAAAAAACCGAAGTCCGAGAAGGATGACAAATTCAAACAAATTAAGGTAAAAAATGGCTGTTCAACAGTGGGAGAGCTTGTGAAAACAGTCTGTTGCAAATATTTTTTAATAGCTGCAACAGTAAATTGTGGTGGGTTTTGCAAATGGTTGTGGTTTGGTTAAGTAGCTACAGTTACCCGGGATGTTTGGGTTGGGTTTTTTTTAAATGTGAGGGCTGTTAGAGCCCTGAGTTAGGTCCTCAGTGGACACAGCCTCAATGTTACAATGCCTGGAGATTGGCAGTCTCAGCAATACATTTGCCATTTGCTTTTCTATGTAAGGAGAAATACAGTAATTATGGAAGGAATGTTTCTGAACAGTAGAGGTACCTTTTGGAGCAATTAATTTCTGTGTGTAAGGCATTGCAAATTCATTTTCATTTAGGCACAGGAGAGAAGTTCTGTCAGAGCTGCATCTTGTGCTCATATTTTGTCAATTAGAAGACCTCAGCTGTAAAGCTGCTCAGTTACTACCTGAGATTTCTGCTTGTCCATAGTGTGGATCCAGACTGACATCACTTTCCCTGCAAAGCACGGTGCTTCCCAGCTTTCACACCTCTGCCAAGGGCCTCTGTGAGGTGGGCAGTGTTACACACCAGCAGGATTTAGTCCACCCTCAGTTTTTGAAAGAAAAGCAAATCTCAGAGGTTTCAGACTTTCAGCCTTCAGTGAAATTGGTGCCTTAGGATTGTGTGTAGCAGCTGTGTTTGCAGCAGAAGGGCAGCTTGGTCCCTTGATGCTTGCCTGTGAAGGGCTGTGCCACCAATGCCTGGGTTCAGGCTCTGCAGCTGCTCGCCAGCAGATGCTCTGGGCCAGTTGAATCTAGAAAACTGGGGAAAATTCCTGCATTGGAATTGGGTTTGGAAGGCAGTTGCTGCCCCAGCAGTTGTGACATGGAGTTACATGTCAGAATGCTATGACTTATAAATTGTCTTAAAGGAAACACTTTTTAAACATCCTGTCTGAATCATACAGCCGCATATGCTTGTTATAAAGCGACTCTGGTGGTAGCTGGTGTTCAGAGGGAGCCAGTAAACTGCTTTGGTCAGGGCAGAGCAGTGTGCAATCCCTGCCAAAGCTGGCAGCAGCCCTTTGCTATTCTGCTGCTTTGGAATCTTTCTTATAGACAAAATATTAAATGCCTGAAAACCTATAGAGGCACTTGGACAATCTCGTCCTCTCCAGTAAGATCAATCTCACAGTCATTGCTGAGGGAATCCCAGTGATACCAGGCAGATTAGTACATGTGGTGTTAGGTTTAGGAGGAGGTGCTGGCAGGGTGATGCCCGCAGCTTTTGAGGGCACTGCTCTCCAGCTTGGTTGCCCTGAGCCACACAGTAGTGCTAGGCCAGGTGATGCAGGAGCAGTGAGCTGAGCTGGCCATGCTGCCAGCATGTACCAGTGATACCTGCTATGAGGATACAGCTCACCAGCCACCAACTATGGTATGGCCACTTAGTTCTTGTAGGCTTTGAGCTGGGGCTAGGTGGTGTTCTTGTCTGTTCTCCCTTATTCTGACAAGTATGTGCACACCAGCTAGGCTCCAGGTATGCCTGGATTTTAAAAGAGGTGCTTCTTCCATACTCAGCCACTGTTAAGCTGAGTGTGGAATGTTGAAGGCTGTAATAGTGGAGAAGGGTGGTGCACGAATTAAAGCAAATGCACATTTCTGAGCACTTGAAGCTGCTTATAATTGCTTTGCCTGGTGATGTGACTTCCTGAGATCCAAGTTGCATGTTTTGAATTGAACGCCTCACAGTCACCCTGAAAAATTTCTCTTTAGTGGAGCTGAATGGGAGGCTGCTCCATGATTTGCCTGGTAACTGCAGTGGGGTAATAGCAGCATAGGGAGAAGCTGAGGATGTGAGCACAGATCTGTTCAGGGACTTCAGCACAGCAAGAGCCTCACAGTGAGTTCTCATTGTTGCCACTGCCAGACCTTGTGGGCACCCACACCAATCACTGGTGGGGGTGAAGACTCCTTTCCAGACCTTGCTGAGCTTGAGCAGGGTGCTCAGGGCACTTAATGCTTGTCCCCATGGATTTGAAGAGTCCTGGACCTTACCAAATGCCTGCTCCATGTTAGGAAAGGTAGGAGCAGGTCTCCCACCTCTCAAATAGGTCTTCTGCCATTGGGCTCTTGTGCAAACAGAGGCTGTCACTATAATTCATTAAAAAATCAATTCTCATCAATGGAAGAAAATTCAGGTGTCGGAGCAGCCCAGTTAAAAACAGCCTCTTTCTTTTGAAAGAAACAACTGCACTGAGGTTTAAATTCTACCTTATCCTAGTTGTATCCTTTTGACCATGCAACTCCATACTGAAAGACATTTTTTAAATCTTGGTGGCACATTTTCCCATGCATTTAGCTTAGACTAGACATCTGGACACTTAACTTTGCGCCCTTCTGATGTGCAGAGGGACCTTGGGACAGGGTGTATGTTTACCTTGCTTAATGGTTGGGAAGGTGCTTGTATCAAAGTGACAGATCTTTCTGTGTGGATCACAGTCACAGCATGTGACATCCAGGAAAGACCCGCTTTCTTGTCCCAGAGATAACAGTTCATGCAGTTAGTGCTGTGAAGGGCTGGCATCTCAAGTCCTGAGGGTCGCCTTTGCCCTGCCTTTGATGAAATGCCCTAGAGCAGTGAAAATGAGTATGGCATGGCATCAGATCCGGTGGACAGCTCTGCACCTCTCTATGGGTCTCTCTGGCTCAACAGCGAGGTAGAACTACTCTTCAGGGCCAGCTCAGAGTAAGATCAGAAGACTTTAGACTTTGTAACCAAGAACCCTATAAGGGAGCCAATTCCAGGGAGGAAGTTGGACCCGTAGATAATCCTTTAAATGTGTTTATAGCTTTTTAAAGAAATCCTGAGTTTATGGAATTAATTTTTTGATGATGTCTACTCTGAAGGGATTTTTTTTTTACATTCCCACTCAAGTGTACCAGGCCTACAGGGATACATCTTGTGGAAAGCTCAGTTTGTGTAGAACAGGTGGCATTTTCCCAGTGCTGTTGCCCTGTAGTAATGTTTATGGTGTGATCTAAAAGGCTGTATTTAATGTAAACACTTTGGTTTGCTTTCAGGCTTGCCATAGACAAAAGTTAAGGGTAGAATTTAGTAATTGCTGTACAGAAGCTAAGGCTTTCTTTCAGACAGCATGAAGAGATAGAGCATGTTTGGAAGGGAATGAGGATGAATATTAACTGGAGTACTATTTTAAAGCAATGTCTCTTCCTTGTTTGTTTCAAATGGTAATCTCTTGTAGTAAATAGCATACTGATTCCTTGCTCTCAGAAGGCTCACTCTAAATCTGAAAATTAAAAATAGCTTTCGTTTCAAAGCACGAGACTTGGAAATGAAGTAGACTCTGTTTTCTCCTCAGAGAACCAAACTATTTTTTTAAGACAGTGTTCTGCAGAGAGCAAGGGATATATGGCAGGCAGAAGTGATGGGATTTATTACTGTCTCAGAACAAAGAGATGAACTGTCTCCAGGCTCTTAAAATAAAGCAATCCTGACCCAACTGTACTGTTTTTATTCTAGCAAGAGCCAGTTGAATCATCTTTTGGGATTAATGGGCTAAATTATGTCACTTCTGACTATTTCCTGTCCTCCAGTATAAAAAATGAAGTTGACAGTACAGTGAATGTTGTAGGTAAGTACTTCCATGTTTTTCTTACACAGTAAGCACACAAGTGACTTCAAACCCCCTTTTGGCTCTGCCAAACTCATCTTCCATCAGCATTTTGCACTTTGGAGAATGCCATGGTTGCAGTCAAGTTGACCCATTTTTCAGTAGCAGAGGCTCTGCAAGGTCATGGTTGCAGGTCAGCCCCACCACCGTGCACATTGAGCAACACTGTGGCAGTGTGGTGTCCCCTTGAGAGTAAAGCACAGGCATGCTTAGTTGGCTTTTCCTGATGTGAACTTATTCCACAGGGTAGTCCTCAGCTATGAGGAGACTGTAGCCAGTGTCCTGTGGGAGTTAAACTGAGTTGGGTGACAGTTTCCTGTTGCTTAAAGCAGAGGTTTGTGGAGGGTACTGTTTTATTGGCGAGTTTAAGCCAGCAGGCAAAATGGAGGAACTTGGTTCTTTTTGCTGGCACCTCAGTAGCAGCAAAAAGGAACAGCAAAGACTGCATTTAGGACTTAGCTGTCATCTCAGCATGTGAATAATTGGTTCTTGGTAGAATAATTGGGCTGGGTTTTGACAGCTCTTTTTTTGGCTGAGGTTGTCACTGCAGCACGAGCGCCTAGGAATATGACCCATATATCATTTTGTCTAGAATTCCACTTTTAAATATGAACAAAAAAGTGTTTGAAAGACATGTTCGTCTGCTGCTTGGAGAGATGGCAGAAATCATGTGCAGTGACGATTTTTGATCACCATTTCTTAGGCATAGTCATTCCCCTCAAGTACTTGTTTGGCTGAGAGTTTGTGAGTAGCTTTTCTCTCTTTATGGCACTCATTTAATCAGCTTCTGTTCCTTTATAAGAGTATTAGAACATGATTGTTGCTTCTACTGTTACAAATTGAGGGAATAGCACTGTAGTGCTATTGGTGTTTCCTGTTCACTGACTGAGGGTCAGATGGGGAACTGCCACACAGTGTTCTTTAATTATTGACGTGTGAAGTGTGCTGGTTATTCAGACTGGAGAGAGAAGGTTTGCAAAAAGGATTTTATTGTAAACAAAGAGGAAAGGGTAAATTAGATCTGCTCTGCAGAAAGGAGGGAAGTCAGCTGGAGGGAACTAAAGACAAGCAGCACCTGCAGTGTTTCTGACATGTATGCAGCTCACAGGAAGTTGTGGCATATTGCCCGGGTGAGCAGTAATTTTTGATGTACATTTTATCTCTCAGGGTGGGTAAGAATTCATCAGGTATTGAGGAAAAAGATAAAACAGTGCAGATGGCCTGCTCATATCCTGAGAGGGTTGCACAATATTGGTTTCTCCCAGATAAAAATCAACTCTGTGTGTGTGTGCTCTTGCACCCCTCTCACTACATGCAATAAAAAGCTGGTTGTTTCATAACCAAGAAAGGTGAAATAAAATATCTGGAACAAAATTGTAGTAATTGTAGTGATTAAACTTTAAAAAACCAAGTCTATCCAGTATGTATGTAATTTTCTCTCTGCTGACATTGTATCTTACAATACACATCTAAGTTTGGGAGATTTTCCAGTGCTTACCAGGCACTTCACAAAGCAAAATAATACACAGCTTTTCCCTGGGAAAAACACCTGTGGCTTGTCTTTTTCAAAAAGTTGTGTCTAAAGATAAAATACAGGAATGGATTGTGTGTATCTGCATGTGCATTCATATTTATTTATCTTAGTTCATGTCATATATATATCAGAGTCCCACAGTGTTTTGCATGACCCTGTGGCCAATGTTTTGCATGCCAGTTCTGGACTTCCATTGCATAATTTACATGACAGCATTCAGAGGCCAGAGCTTGCTGGGTGAGGATCATAAATTTCCTTTAGAACTCCCACTGACAGCAGGTGGTGGACATGGAAGAAGCTGCTGGGACTACTCAAGGCTCACTCAGACACCAAGCAGACTCCAAGAACAAACTCTTAGAGATTCAGCAGGGTCAAGGTGTTAGAGTAATATTTTTTTATTTCTAACCCCAAGTTGTAGGACAGCAGCACTTTGACGGCAGCAGCGAGGAGCAGGTGATAGTTGCCAACCCTCCTGATGTTTGTCAGGTAGTAGAGGTGACAACAGAAAGTGATGAACAGCCCCTCAGCATGAGCCAGCTGTACCCCCTTCAGATCTCCCCTGTCTCATCCTATGCAGGTAAGCATCCTGGCATTTCTTCACACTGTTTTTTCTGGAAATGTTTGGGACACTGGGTGAAAGAGGGCTCTTACAGGGTAGCTGACAAAGATCCGGAGATGCCTATTCACCTGCCTTCTGAATTGTTCATGAAACTCAAAAACTCACAATCCTCTACTCATTTCACCTTGGAAAACAGCTTGGCAGATCTGAGACTGGAAATATAAGCTGCAGATTTTAGCCTGTGACTATTGGAAAAAAGAACCTTTTTAGACGTAATGCAGAGAGGTCTTTCCATCTTTTATTAGAGTAGGATTTTCAGTGGTACAAATGATGTGCTGTGAATATAGCATGTTCCGCTTGCCCCATGACTTACTAAAGATTAGAGGTCTTCTGTGCTGCGTATTTACTCCATGTCTAGCACAGTGTGCAGAGTGCTAAGGGCTGCATTAATGGTATATATGCAGATGGGGAGCTGAGGGCCCTGGGAGGGGGTAGATCTGTCCTGCTGCGGACTAGAACAGCCATGTAGTGACTGATAACAAGTGATCTTGCAAGTGGCAGAGCTGTGGACATCTGGTTTCCAATGTCTGCCTCCCATCTGGATTCTCTGATACCTAAAAAACGGGTGAGATAACAGGCTTGCCACCACCCCCAGTCAGGATGCTGTTGGTTTCTATTTTCATCTGGCCCCTTATTTTCATATAACTGGTAGGAAGTTAAGAGTCTCTGGCACTCATTTATCTCTTATGCAAGTCCTACACTGTGTTCAGAAGTTATTAGGGGAGAACAGACACAGATGTACTTATGGACATGCTGTATAGAGTCCCCACAATCATGTAAGCCTTATTTCTGTAGGAAGCAGGACAAAGCCACATTTGAAAGTAGAAAAAGTTTAAGATCTAACCTGGCCTTTCTTTTTTTAACACGGTGCTAACGTGCAAGCCTCAGAGGACTGAGAAGAAACACAAATGTCATCTTTTAAGGCAAACTTCAGTATTAATTTTTCTCCATGCTTTTTATTATTTTACACATGGTTTTGCATTTGACTCATTAGGCTGAAATTACTTCCAGACACATTTTTAAAAAGGGTATATTTAGTCATTTTTATCTTTGGGACTGAATAAATAATAGGTTCTTTTGAATAGTTTCCAATGTTAGTCTCACACATTGATAAACAATTATGCTTCCCAGTGTGTTTAGTCTGCAATGACCAAAGCATTTAGAAGGTCTTTGCAAAGCGTAAGGCAGGGGGTTATGATGGTGCTTTAATTTATTAGCAGCAGGGAGGAGCCTTTTTCCAAATGTTTCTAGGAAGACTTCCCTATATACGTGAACATGACAATGATGCTTTCTTTTAACCTCAGCTACAGGATCTCAGGTCTTGAAATGCAAACAGAAGTCACTGTCTTGGTCTGGAAGTCATCATGGCTTCTTGGGCTGGAACGATAGAGAGGAGTGATCTGGTAACCACCTTGATATGAGCAAATCGTGACCGATCTCCCTAAAGTCATTGCAGTCAGCCTGCATAAGAAACATGAAGGATAACTGAAGTACTTTGACTTACATTGTCTTAGTATCTTGGTGGCCTTCAGCTGTCTTAATCCTGGTTACTCTAGTGAGAGGCCAGTAAGAAGTGGAGTACTGCGAGGGTCTGCCATGGGACAAGTCTCATTTAATATATCAATGAGCAGATGTGTTGGAGTACACATTGGAACTTTACAGCTAACACCAAATAGGGGACTCCAGTTGATATGCCTGAGGGCAGAGCCATCATTGAGAGAGTCCTGGAGAGATTTCAGGAATGGGTCAGCAGAAACCTTATGAAAATCAGCAAAACCTTATGAAATTCAGTCCTTTGCATGGGAAGGAAGAGCACTTCGCAGCTATAGAGGCTGGGGCTGATGGAATGGGGAGCAGCTCAGCAGAAAGGAGGATAGGCAGTAAGCTAAGCATGAGACAGCAGAGTGCCTCAGCCACAGAGAAGACCACCAGTTTTCAGGAACATGGCCAGTAGATCTTGGGAAGTGATTATCTTCTTCTGTTTGGCACTAGTTACATTACTTGAGTACTGCATCCAGTCTTGAGCCTGCCAGTCCAAGAAGTTACAAACAAACAGGAGGAAGTGCAGAGAAGGGCTAATTAGGGTGATCAGGGCTGGAGCACTCACTCTGTGAGGAGATACTGGGGGACTGGGGCTTGCTCAGCCCGGAGAAGAGATGGTTTTCAGGACCTCATCGCAACCGCACCTACCTGCAGGGACATTACTGAGAAGGCAGAACCAGGCTCTTCACAGCAGTGTGTGGTAGGAGGATAAGAAACAGCAGGCATAAACTGAAACAAGAAAACTCAGTCTAGATGCATATAAGAAAAAAATGTTACCTTTTTCACCACAAGGACAGTCAGGCAGTAGAGCAGGATAATCAGAAAGATTGTGCTGCCTCCATCCTCAGAGGTTTTCAAGACTGGAATGGATAAGGCCCCAAGCAACCTGACCTAGTCCTGTAGCTGGCCTTGCTTAGAGCAAGAGGTTGGGCTATAAACTTCCTGAGGTCCCTTCCAGCCTAAATTGTTCTATAAATTGCTTTTTTTTTTAAAGCATGCATTTGCCCTTGAGCCCAGAGTGAGGACAAGGGTCTGTGGGTTAGAACCCTGAAACTTCTAGGACACTTGTGACTATTTCTGGCTTTGTCTTGCTCCACACAGACCTACACAGGAGAACCACAGGAACCCTGGCCATGTGTTTGTGGGTTTGCTCTGTCAGGTGCTACTGCAGAATGGCAGGAAGGAGTATTATCATAACAGCTGTGCAGGAACAGTTTAGTTCTTCTGAAACAACAACCAAAAAAAGCAGCCTGAGATATCAGCTCTCCTACATAAATGTATTTTATTTCAAAAACACTGCTGATTCCTTTCTAAGGTTACTCAGACAAATACTGTGAGTGGCCCGTATGAGTTTTCTCATATATCCACTGATGTCTATGAAAACCATTGTTTTCTAGTACTGAGGCTGTTGTCAGCCTCCTATTGTGTTTGACACTGATTCAAATAACCTTCTTGACTGAAATAACTTCTCTAACTTTCCATGCCTGAGTGGCCAGCTTCCCTGGCTTTTCTAAGTATAGTGCTATCTCTTACTCAGCATTTTGTTATGTATAAACACCAAGGATGGATTCCTTTACAGCTGCTTCACTCTGTTTTGTTGTGACACGTTTCTTCATGTCAAGGAATATCTGTTTCTTGTCTCTGTGTGGATTCCTCCTATTGATTCTATCTTCAGGGCCATTTCACCTATGCACAGATTAATTTCTGCCTCTCTTCTCCCCAGTATGGCATAATTACTCAGCTTAATCACATTAGCACAGCCTTCTCTGCCTGGGCCAGTGAACGAGGAACTCTGCAGAGCATTAACTTCACAGGGCATTGCAGTTATATTTAACATTTTGGACTGTTCCTCTGCTTACCGCACACTGCAGTGGCGACTTTGGCATAGGGAAGGGAAGACGCTGACTTTGGAAGTAATGGTCTGGAGTATGTGAGCTGCCTGCTTCCTTGCTTCAGGAGGGCTTTGGGTGCAGTTTAGATCCTGAGGTCTGAAAGAGCAGGTCAGCCCACTGCAGCCCTCTGCCTAAACCTAATGCTTAGCCAAGCCTTGAGAGAAGGGCAAGGTACTGCCAATCTCTCCATAGATGTGCAGGAACACAATCCACGAGGCATGATCTGTGCACTCTTAGCACTCATGTCCAGTGCAGAGCATGAGGTTGCTCTCCAGGAAGGCAGGATCACAGGGGCTGTGCAAAGCAGTCTGCATGGGCTAAAATGTGTAACACAGAGCTGAGGTTTGAAGTTGGAGCTTGACAGCTCTCTTGCCAGCTGTGGTAACTTGATCACATCATTCCTTCAGGCATGTGACTTCTGTGTTCCTTGTGGATGAGCCCTATCTGTGCAGTCCTGCTGGGATGGTTGGAGAAAGACCTCTTCCAAATGCCTTTGATAGCCTGATAGATGCCTAGGGTTACCCTCCCAGGAAACAGGACACAGTAGTTCAAAACCACATGAGTTGAAGGGAACCTGCAATCCAGACTGCGTTTCTGGGTGAGGGTCTGGGCAGTAGGCAGCCATGCTGAAGGCAGCAGCCATTACTGCAGGCCAGTACTGAAGAGAGGGGTTTGTGCCCTGTCTCAGATGTATTTGAGGCACAGCAGTCTCAGCCAGCCCATGAACCAGGAGCCTGACCCTCACACAGTTGTAGACCTGTATTCAGATGCATGTAGGCTTGAAAATATAGTAAAAATTCCTGGATTTCAGGCTCTTCTGCAAGGGAGGGATGCAGCTACAGGAGGATGGCAGTCCCACTGGAGTTGCTCCCCTGTACTTGTGCTCTGGTTGAAGCGATGAGGGTGAGCAGGACCATGTGCAGTGTGAAGGGGTGATGGGGGCTGGAGCCTGTGGTATTGCTACTTGCTGAAGTGGTGGGTGAAGGGTTGAGAAATAGGCTGGAGGAGGCTGGATACTGGTGGCAAAAGCAAAATGATACCAATTATACCAGAGTATACCAACCATAATCAAGGCCCAGAAGTGACAACAAGCCCTTGAGGTGGCAGGCTGAGATAACAGTTTATGAAACAAAAACACATTTATCTCCTCTGCAGTGAAGGTGTTACTGATCTTGCAGGGAGATAAAAATAAGGATTTGGACAGAACTTTGCTTGTGTCCAGGTCTGGGGCTAACAAGAGAGGGCAAGGGAGAGGGGGCATCACCTGCTTGCTGGAGACTGCACAAAAAGCGCAATTCTGCTTCTTCCCTCTCTCTTACTGTCTTTTCCAAGGATACAGTCGTGTTAACTGTGATAACCATGTGAATTTACCCCAGTTGTTCAGTGCAGCTAGCCCTCGGGTTGCTATTGCTGCAGCAGAGGCTCCATGCCTTTCCATGGTTTTCTGATTGGCTTGATTCCGTTTACTACCACTTGCTGGAAGTAGATCAGGCCTCTTGAGCTGGAATTCGTTACTGTAGATGGAGTAGCAGGAGTTTCATTTTTGTTTCTGTTTTGTTTGGCAGAAAGTGAAACAACTGACAGCGTTCCAAGCGATGAAGAAAATGCAGAGGTAAGTGTTTTCTGGATTTTTAGCACTTTGGAGTAAAGTCTCAAGATCAAGGTATTCTTCTCCATTTGCAACTCTGTCTACCAGTAGCGTATTGATTTTAATAATATTTGGGGGAGAAAAGAAACCAGGAAGGTTCAAAGGAGACAGACATTTGAATGATTGTTGCAGAATTAATGTGTCTACAAATTCATTCCTCCTCACGTGTCCAAACTACAGGGAGATTAATTTGCATAGTAAGATGTTCTGCAGAGCCATCAGCAGTGCCAGCTAGTTTGTTAATATGATGCATTGGTGTTGCTGGGTAGCACACACACTTTGTTCTCCTTCAATGGCACCTGGACTCATACAATTGGAGGAAATGCTTACATTTAAGATGGAAATGCAGCTTGGATGTTTGAGGTACATGTGGCAGAAAGCTTTCCCAAGCAATCAGCTGGGTATTGCTGGGTGAAAGGAATCCATGGGGAAAATAACTACCCTGTGACCATGAGTGTTTCCTGAGCTGCACGTATACAAAACCACCACTTGCCCTTTATTTTGGTCCTGTCATGAAATGCCCAGACCTACCTATCTCCATGAGTACTTAGAGGCCAAGGGAAGCTCATTGAGGGCCCTTAGATGTCCTTTGCTCTAGCTGCATTTTTCAGAAGGCTTTTTGCAAATCTCTCTCCTGCTGTGTCCCCCTCAACAGCTCTCTGAATCCTCCTTTGTGGAGAACCACAGATTGTGTGGTTGTGTAATGACACAGCTAAACTGCTTGGTTTTGTCTTTTGTGCCTTTGAACTCATATGTAGACTGCAGATAGTGACTCCCCAAACCTCCTTTGACAGAATATGCCATTGCAGCATCTGTGGTGGGGAAAAGACTGGACACTCATCTTTTGTTGATAAACCTCTTCCTTGTGATGAGGGATGCACCATCAAGTGACAGTGGTTTTGCCAGCAGCCTCACCTGTATTGACAGCTTGGGTAATGTTGTTTGAGAGGTCTTGGGTCTCTCTACCTACCTTGTGGCAGGAGGATACTCTCTCTGCTAACAAAGGAGACACTTGCATTTGGAGTTCTGAATGTTTGGACGTTCATGTCCATTTTTGTCTCTGACATACTGGGAATAAGGCCTTTGTTTTCCATTCAGAAGAACTGATGGAGCCTTTTGAATGCTGGAAAACCAACAAAATTTAAGCACATGACTTCACAGAGGGAGAAGTGTCTGAGAACAAAGACATTCTAAGCCAGTGGCTACAGATGCAGGTCTCTTAGAGATGGGGTAATTCCCATGGAATTTGTGGATATTTCTGTCCTGTTACTTGGCGTACTTCACAAAGTTATGTTTGCTCATATAGCCTTCCCTTCTTTTTTCCTCCTTTTCTAGGGACGACTTCATTGGCAGAAGAAAAACATTGAAGGCAAACAGTATCTCAGCAATCTAGGCATGAGTAACACTTCTCATATGCTTCCCAGCATGGCAACTTTTGTAGCCAACAAGCCTGACCTCCAAGTCACCATCAAAGAAGAAAGCTGCCCACTGCCTTACAACAGTTCCTGGGCCCCTTTCCCAGCCATCCCTCTGCCACAAGTAGTGTCCACAGCCTCCACAAGCAGCAGCCAGCCAGATCGCGAGAGACGGGCCAGCGTCATCAAGAAAACGTCAGACATCGCCCAGTCAAGAGTCAAGAGCTGCTAAGCCTTTGACAAGTGTGGTTTTTTAGCTTTGTTTCGTTTGGTTTTGTATTTTACGTTTCTCTAAAGGAGGTTCATCCCTTGACGCACACAAGACAAATCTAAGGTAAAGCCTTGGCAATATAAAACGTTGCTGTGTCCGACTCCAGTGCCGGAATGTTTTTAACTCAGGACTCCAGCCATCAGTACGTACACCTGAACCCAGACAGATTTCCAAGGTTGCTACACAGGAAAACAACCCAAGAACTTTGGCCCACTCACAGGTTCCAGTGTTTCGTAAGAGGACCAACCGACCACAAGGGAAGTGGTGCTGCTGCGCTTCTTGCTGTCAAGGCTGTGATGGAACTGAAAGCCTCAGAATGAAAGAGAAAATGTGAACTAGCTGGAATATTTTTAAATAAAGAAAAATCTATTGTGAATATTGTACATAGTGCAGTACTAGCAATGTTGCAGTCTGCTTCTGCACCTTATTAAGAAAGCACTTACAAAAGGCCTTTTATTACCTTGCTCTACTTAATGGCACATTGAAGGTCCCTCCCCACCTGTACTCTTTTCCAAGCTATTCTTGCTAAAGTGTCTTTAAAGATTAGAGGAAAAGAAAGGAAGTTCAAACCTTCATGTGGATTTCATATGTTCTGAGACTGCTTTTCTCATGTTTGTTTCTAATATGCTATGCTTGAATGCTGTGTGGTACAATAGGAAAAAAAAGAAACCTATTACAGAGATATTATGCAAATTCCCAGATTTAAAAGAAAGAAAAATACTCTAATTCTAACCAGAGCAAGCTTTTTTATTTTTTATACAGGGGAATATTTTATTCAAAGTAAAATTCTAAAGTGAATATAATTTTTTTTAATCTTTTCTACAGCAAATTTATAATTTTAAGATTCAGTCCTTGGTTATCAGCAGTTACTACATTCTTGTGGCACATTTTTTTTTTAATTTTGTAAAGGTGAAATAGCTTTTATGAGCTCATGTAGCAATCAGATTATCCTGTGGATTGATAATAAATATGGTATATAGTTAAATTTTTAATAATCCTTGTTTGTCTCTCATTTATAATCTTTCAAAAGCCCCAGATGGCATGGGTTTGATAGGTAAATGTGACATCTCAGAGTGAGCACTTAGTGTAAGCCACCTTTACAATTTCTGGAGCACCCATCCAAGAGAATGGAAAGTACTATGCTTGAGGCAGCTTGAAGTAGAAAGAGGAACGAGAATTTTAAGGTGACCTACTCATATGTAGAGTCTGGGAGTTGGGGCACCTCTTAAGCTGTTGCACTGTGGCTGGGTTTTGAGCAAGTCACCTCATAGACGGGATCTTGTGCAAAGTTCACCCCCCACCCAATGCAGGTTCAGCTGTACTTCCCCCATTCCTCACAGATCTCCATGTGGCTTGCTTACAGTTTCCTTGTCCAGAAAAATTCTCTTTTTGCAGTTTCAAGCAATGGCTCCTTATTGGTGGAACAAATCAGAAGTCAAATAAGCATTGCCCTAGGCTTTCAACACTACTACTTGATGCCAAGTTCTGATTCCTGGGAAGTTGTAGAGTATCTAAGGGTGCACAATGCCTTGCAGGGTTGCATGATGGTGGCGGACAGGCTGTGCCATAGACTTTGTGAAGTGCTGTGCACTTTGGGCTGTCGCTGGCACAGGTGAAGGTTGAGAGCACTCACCCACTTGCAGTTTTTTAAGCCTATTTGATTCAGATATGTAACATACATGGACACAGAGTACCCTTCAGGTGTGATTGCCATTCTCATACCAACATGACAGGTGAGCTGAGGGTGGTGTATATTGGGCTGATGAGCAATAACATGCACAGAAATGGTTTATCACAGGGAGATGTGCTAGTTGGTCATTGCAAAAGGAAAGAAAGAGTAGGAATTTCACTGTGTTCTTAACCGGATGCTACCAAATTTCATCACAAGTGCACATGAAACTTGGAATTTTGTCTTGCCAACTCACTGCCCAGTGACCTGGGAAGACAAGCTTTGGTTAGGGTTGGGAGGAAGAGGAATATCCAAGCAGTATTTGGAGTGGGGCTGAAAAATCAGAATGGTTAAAATTGTGTGTAAACTTTCTAGTTTCTGTACCTTTCATTCGTGCTGTGTATTTGCCTTTCCAGTGGCTCTCTGGGTCCAGAGGCCATAAGGTTTGGTCTTTCTCAAGGAGGTTGTGTCCATGTCATTGTATTTGTGGAGGGGTTACAGTGAGTCTCCATTATCCTTAATCCTATTCCAGCAGGGTTATGAGCCTCATGGCATGTTTCTTTTCCTTGGTTTTGGAACTTATTTGGGACTATTTATGTACTTTCTTAACATTGTCTTCTTTGGTTTTTGAAAGTTTTTCCAGCTAAAGTTTGGAAATTGCTCTGTAGCATCTTCTAGACCCTTTTAAGATGATGGGCTCTTGCTAGGGAGGGACCTCATAGAATCACAGACAAGCTGGAGCTGGAAGGGACCCCTGGGACATTTTGGGTCCAACTTCCTGTTGAAAGCATGGTCTTCGAGTAGGTTGTCCAGGACCCTGTCAAACAAAACCTTGAGTATTTTCAGCAAGGAAATTGTTGTCTAGGCTTCATGAATCCCTTTCTTCCAACCTGCCTCTTCATGGCAAATTCCCTGCCCTGCAACTGGGAGCTGCACATGGAGAGTGGCTGGAAAAGGGCTGTCTGGGGAGACTCGGTGCCAGAAGAGTCGTCATCTCACAATTTTTGTTGTGGGGAAGGAAGAGTTGGGTTAGGTAGAAGAGAAAGTCCAAAGCTGCAGTTGTGCTGGGGCTGGGAAGGGACTGCCAAACCCAATGCAGGGCTTTTGGGAAGGCTTGTTTTTGGAAAAAAAGGGCTCCAGTGCTGTGGCTGAGGCTGAGCCTAGGGCAAGATCAGGGCTGAGGGAACGAGGAAGCTCAGTCATGTAGAGCTGGAAAGTATCATGCTATGTAAACACAATGCTAGCACTCATCTCCTCCTCTAAGGATTATTTAGTCCGTGGACAGAGAGAGGCTCTTGCCTGTGGCACAGCCTGGGTTTAACGTTAGAGGTTTAGGCTGAGGGAAGGCCCAGAGGTAGAGTTGTGTGAAGGCCATAAAGCATCTTCTGAAGTAAACAGAACTGACTCCAGGCTTCTGCTTTACTGAAAGCAGGACTGCTTTTTACCTCCATGATGGCTTGCTCTCTCCTCACCGTTCAGACTGGTGATGTTAAATGTGGGCATGTTTTTGCAGCCCTTCAGGCAAGGGGCATTACATACTGAAGGAGGGAGAGGGCTTTCTGCCTTTGTAGCAGCAGTTTGAGCTCCCTGTCCCTCACTCATGGCACTTTGGAAGCATCTCAGAGGCCTTGTGCCATCCTGCAAAGCCCCTTTTAATGTCTGACCTTGCACAAGTGCTCCCTGACTTCAGTCCTGTGTGTCCATCTGAGAGAGGGAACACATTTCCCCTTTATGGTGAAACATTTTGACTTCCTCAGTTCCCAAGGCTCACTCAGGAGCCTGACCCGATACAGTACTGCTGAAGAAGAGTGAGGACTGAGCTGCCTTCAGCAAGCCCAGCTGGTCACTGGGGTGAGAAGATGGTTGCCCAAGGGTGGCCTGAATGTTGCTAGGTGTATAAATGCTTGTATGCAAAGTAAGCTGTCCCTTGCCAGGGGAAGAATTTGCTACTCTTAGCATCTTCCACCTGAAACTTTGAAGCAGTCAGCAGGGAAAGGCAGGCACCTCCAGCTTAACCCATGAGTTAACCTTTACATAGCTGAAGCAAGTTACATGGTCACATCTTGCTCTGGCCATTCCATGCAGGAGCACCAGCATGCAGATGGCCAGGCAACTTGGCTTGCTCTCCCCTCAGTCCTGCCAGGAGGGNCCCCCCTCTGGGAACAGTGTGCATTGCTTGGGAAATTCCCCTCTTCCCAGGGCTTCTATGTTTGAACCTATTCTAAGAGGTATCCAAGCATGGGAGTTATAGTATGTATCCATAACACTATCCATCAAAGAGAGTATTCACCTTGAAAAGGCAGTGATGCCTCTGCAACTTGCTCATACCAAATGCAGTTGGCCAACCACAGGGTGATGTAATACAATGAAGAATTTCTTTGGGCTGGGATATCAGATATTTATTCTGAAATGCAATGTTTGGTTATGTTTATTGCTTGTGCTTGCAAAACCTTGCAAAGTCATAAAAATAACATTCAGCCTTTAATAGTGTAACTGCAGATTTGGTTCTGAAGCATTGAAAACCAGGTGCCTATCCATTAGCGCTACAAGGAATACCAAGTTAATCTTCTTGTGCAATTCTGTGATGTGATCAGCAGATAAACCTGCAGGAATCCCCCTGATCAGAGACTGGGAGGGAGGTAAGGGACAGGCTCTCCCTGTGCAGCACCCACATAGCTTGTAACCAAAGTACTGCTCATGCCCTGGTAGCTCAAGCAGACCCCTTCCAGGAGCTCAGCTAGGAGCTGCGATATCAAGGTCTCTGGTATCTGATCCCCTCGAAAGGGCCATCCACAAGGCTCAGGTAGGAGAAAAGTCATCACAGGAGTAGTAGAACTGGAGAAGGCAGATTTGCTTGGGATCTGGGCTGTGTTCACAAGTGTTTCCTTGGGGTGGGGGATGTTTTTGAAGCTCTCCTGTTGGTTTGGGCACTCACACAGCCTCCCTCTCTCTCACCACCTAGTCTCCTTATGAAGGAGTGAAGGTTAACAGCCTCTTCCTTAGCAAGGCGCTATTGAAAGCTTTCCTTTCTATCCAGGCACTTGTTTTCTCAAACTCTTAGGAACTTTTAATTAGTAGAATGTCAAGTTGTGGAACAACTTGGGTCAGGCAGGAGGTCTCCTGGTCCACCCCTGCTCCAAAACTTCAAGGATAAGCTAGGTTGCTTAGAGCCTCATTTGGTCAAACTTTGAGTATCCCCACAGGCAGAGACTGCTGACCCTCTGGACCACTGCTCAGTGGTTTCAAAGTGTAGAGGGGGGAGGGAGGAGATCACAGGATGATGGAGTCTAGAATGATGATTTCTCAGATCCTTAGTAAATCAGAGGTTTAGTCTGTAATGCTGAAGTGTCCCTGTGGTATCAGCTGGGGACCTGGCTGCATGAGGTATTGCAACCACAGAGACCTGGTCTGAAATCTGAGAAAAAGCAAGGAGTGGTGGTATTTAGCAAAAAGGAGATTACAGAACACAGGCTGCTCCTCTAGGTGAAGATTTACCACAAGGGGAATCACCCTCCTTTTAATGTGGGTGCCTTCTCGCTCAGCTATCACCGATATTCCTTGCCTGGGCTTGTGTTTCTTGCACTGTTCCAAATCAACTGAAGTTGGCCTGCTCTGCTTGGAGAAGGCACTGAAGTATAAATATTTATCTACTACCTGAGGAAAAAACAAGGTTAAATACAGGGACTTGGGAATTTAGAAGATGCAAGTCTAACACATGCCATGGGGATAATTTTACATGCTCTTCTGCTCCCATCCAAAATATGAGTTTACTGAATCAATGGTGCTTCAAGGTAAATGGTATTTCCATAGAGGAAATACATATACCTGTGTGTAGGAGATGAATTTACAGAGAGAACCATTAAGGGCAGCTGGGTTAGATCTGTTTGGAGGGGATCTGTTCCCTTGCCTAGGAAAGCTAAGACCAGGCATGCCCACTTTTTTGCAGGAGAGGTTATAAATGAATGTAAATGATTTTTTTTTTGGTTTGGAGGAAGCCAAGACTGCTGCTGAATGGCTTCTGTAAAGGCAGGATCACCCTTTCCATAACTCAACTGAAGTAATAGGGAAAATGAAGGAGAACATAAAAAAATTAGGTAATGTTTCCAAGCATAAATTTATCCAGGTGTGCTTGTGAGTCACATGATGTTACAGGCAAGGTTCCTTCTGGTGTCTGCATCTGCCACTTCTGACTCCTCCTGGAGCCCAGTAATATCCTCATACACAAAGGGATTAAAATCCCATTCAAAATGACACTAGGTGAGTCAGCTCAAATTTCCCGAGCACAAGGCCCTTCCTTGTTTTAATTTTTTCCCCAACAGGTAGTTGCAGCCTTGGTTGCTGTTTGCGTGTAAGCACCTGTCTGCTTTGCTCCCTCCCTTGCCTGATGTATCAGCATCCAGGGGGGAGGTGAAGCGTGATTCACACCCTGCTGCACTTGCACCTTTATTGGAAACTCCTGGGAGGTAGTAGTTGTATGTAACCTGCATGTTTCTTTGCCACAGGACTGCAAAATGCATGGATGCTGCACTGGGATAGATGGGAAAAAGATGTGTCTGTAGAAAATTTGAGAATAGTCTGTGCCAGTCTATGCTTTGGCTCTCTTCAGGGCTTTGTGGAGTTACCAGGTTTGCTGCAGGGTTTCTGCATAGGCCAGCAGAAACCAGGTGGGTCTTTAAATTGTTCCTCTCTCACCCAAGATGTACTTCTTTCTGTTTTCTTTCTCTCTCACTCTGCAGCTGGGGCTTCCACCAAACTGAGAGAATGGGCACTACCACATACCCTTTGCTCCAGCCTGTCACTAGCTTGGGCCAGATGCCTGGCAGGGGATCCAGGAGGTGGCCATGGCATGGAGCAGTATGATGGTGGCCTTGGAATGGTGTGGACAAGGGCCAGGGGCTGGCACCCCCTTCTCCCATCCTTAGATGCCTAGGGAAACACTCCTTGCCCCTGTGCCCATTATGGCATCATGCAGGTGGCAGGCCAAGTTAGCTTCATCCTCCCTGCCTTATGTTAGCTGCTTTTGCAGTCTATCTGTTGATTACTTTTGTTGATTGGATTTATTAGGAGGGGCTGGTGATGCAGATTGCTGGCATGTGTGCAGGTGTTTCTCAGGCAGGAGAGGCTGCTGCTACAGCAGAGGAAACTTGCCTTTCAGGCAAGGGCTTGCATGGGGGCTTTCCATCTCCACTCTGAGAGCAGCAGGTGCATGATGTTTCTGTCAACAATAATGAAAACAGTAGTGGGGAGGAAGAAAACCACAGGGACCACAGACAGTGCTTTGCCCAGGACCCCAGGCTTTCTGAGGAAGCAAAGGCCGTTGCAGTAATGTCTGGGATGCATGAAATTCAGCTATGGGACAGTGCAGCTCCTCAAATGAGTGTTTCTCTGTGTGTAGTGGCTTTGAATAAATCAGCAAAGCATAGGAAGCCCTATCCAAGTTCAGTGTGTTACTCTCTGATGAGTAGCTGATAATAGGTAGCTCCTTTGGGCTAGTTCTGCTCTCAATTACATGCCTGGGGACTAAATAATTCAGCAGCAGCTGAGTGTGCTGCCAAGCTTCCCACTGCTGTAACTCCAAGCACTGCCCAGCCTCCTTGGTGAATTTGTGTAGAGTTAATTTTGGACTGGTGTCAGGAGGTGAAATGTCAGTGGAAATGAATCCTTATTTTATAAAGGCTAATGTTGGGGTAGAGACAGTGGAGAGGAATCCAAGTTACTGTTTTTGTTTTAATTTTGTAAGGACCACCTCTTTCAGACTCCCATGCTGTACCTCTTCTCTGGGGAATACTTGACAGTGCCCACTATGACACTGCCGTCGTTCCCTCTGCTCATTTGATGTACAGTTTTTCAGCTGATTTACACACCTCATCCTGCCCTTTAAGCTTAGTGCCTTTGCATATGTTTTTCCAGACTGTTTCTTAGGAGAAGGTAAACTTTTAAAATGTCCAAATCCAGGCAGCAGGATGGAAATTTGCCAGGGCGCTGCATTATTAACCCCTCACAGTCTCTCCCCTGAAATGTGGCAGGAAGCCGGGTGGGTGTTTTGTGCCCATTTACAGATGTCATCTCTCACAGTCAATATTGTCAAGTTTCAGCAGTATTTTTACTCTCAGGCAAATATTTTTTTTAATTACTATTTTTCTTTTTTTCTTTTCTGTTTCCTTAGAACTTAAAAAAATAATGCCATACAAGTCACTGTAACATTTTAAAGGCCATTTTTTGTTCCCATTGCACATGAAAAGGCTCAGGTCTATCAAGTGTAGCATCTGGGATACCTTTCTGAACACAGTTCTCTTGAGGGCAAGAAAATATGGACACATAAATAGGGGTGAAGATTTGTTTCTGGTGCAAGCTCCTGAGAGCTGATGGCTGTTAAAACCTGTTTTAGTCTGTGGTGGTGTGGGCAGTCTCAGTGCCTGGGAAGGCTGTGCTGAGCTTCCAGGTGCTCATGGCATTTGTATACAGATCAGCCACCTGGGCCTCTGTGGGGCTGCTGCAGCCCAGCCCCAGCTCCTCCTGCCTTCATTTCTGTTTTCCATTTGGCTTCCCCTCACAGCTTTGGTTTCTTTGGCCAGGTTTTAACCATTTCACACGTGCACTGTGCAAATCCCACAGCTAGAGCTTGCTTCATACCCCTTTCGCTCTGGTCCTCCTTTATCCCTCCTCCCTGGCTGCCTTCCTTCCCTCTCTCCTACCAGTTTGTAGGGCCCTGCCAACCCCCAGCACTCCACCTTTCAATTTTTTCCACTTGTTTGGCTTAGTGCTTTCACCTTCTCATAAGTAACTTCCATCAGTGCTCTGAGCATCTTTAGGGAAAACTTTGATGTTGTATCAGCCTTGGAGAAATGTGTTGGTTTGTCTGCGGTCATTTTATGGACGTTTCGTAGGGGTGGTCCATAGAATATGGGAATGATATATGCATATTTTATCAAAGGATGGGAAGGGGGATGTTGGTCAATGAGGACATATTGGACAGAGTGGGACCTAAGCATGACATAAACGGTGTGGAATAAGGAGTGGAGAATGTGCTGGTTTCGGCTGGGGTAGAGTTGATTTTCTTCATAGTAGTAGTATAAGGCTATATTTTGGATTTGGACCAGCATAGACCATTGTGCTACCTAGGCCTTTTTGCCTCCAGCAGACAGCCACACAATGGAAGAGGATAAATCAATTCACATGGATTACATAAAATATGGAATGAAGCAGCCCTGAGTCACAGCAGTATGGGGCTTGCCCCTGCCCCAAAACATTGCCTTGCTCCTCCTGGCACAATGTGTGAAGCACAACTTGGGGCAGGATATGCATGAATCAACCCACCCACCCACAGACCCATGTGCCTTCATGGATGCTGCACCTTCCCATGAGGTGCTGCAGTACCCCACTCTGCCCAACCATATCACCTCTGGCACCAGAGCAGAGGATCCTGCAGGCAATGATGATTCAAGGTGCCTTTCCCTAAAAGTTCCTTCTCTGAAAGTTTCCACTGCCCTAGCATATGCAGTGTGACTCAACCTGGTATTGGAGCTTTCTTTTGCATTTGCCATACTTGGCTGGAGAAAACAAGATGATTCCTGTTTTGTTGGAAGGCCTTACAGTGTCAAGGCACAGTACATTTTAGGAGAATATTGCCACTATGGTGACTGCTGCTTGGAGACGTAAGTTTCTTGGTACTTCAGAGAGACTTTATGAGCATTTTATATTTGGTCAATAGAGGAAAATTTACAGGGAAAATAAAAACTATGAGCCTGAGCAAAGCTGATACAAGACCTCTTTATGAGCATTTCAAAGGGCTCTTCTAAAATGACTCTAAAATGAATTATATAAAATTAATTACATAGAATCATAGAATATCCTGAGTCAGAAGGGACCCACAAGGATCATCCAACTCTTTGCCATGCACAGGACAGTCTAAAGAATCACACCATGTGCCTGAGAGCATTGTCCAGATGCTTCTTGAACTCTGTCAGTCTTGGTGCTGTGACCACTTCCCTGGGGAGCCTGTCCCGGTGCCCAGTCACCCTCTGGGTGAAGAAGCTTTTCCTAATATCCAATCTAAACCTTGCTTGACTCAGCTTCATGGTTTTCGCTTTAGTCCTGTTACTGGTGACCAAGAGAAGAGATCAGTGCCTGCCTCTCTGCTTCCCTTCATGAAGAGGTTGTAGACTGCAATGAGGTTTCCCCTCAGTCTCCTCTTCTCCACATTGAACAGACCAAGTAACCTCAGCCACTCCTCACACAGTTTCCCCTCTAAGCCCTTTTATATAGAATGGATAATTCTGAAATTATTGTATTTAGACATGGCACTTAGGGACATAGTTTAGTGGTGGACTTGGCAGTGTTAGATTAACAGCTGGACTTGCTGATCAAGGAGTAAGTGATTCTATGAATAAAATGTCAGTGCAGACTTCCTGAAAAAAACCCCAAACCAAACAAACTATCAGTTTAGGATCAATGACCCATTTTGCCTGGCCCCTCAGCTCTCCTGGAGAATCTACCTGGGCACCCACATGCCCAGTTCCAGGCTGAGCACATCCTCCCTTAGTGACTGGGATGCACCCAAACATCCCAAACAACTGCTGCTGCAGCTGGAGTCAGTGTGGCATTACACTTAAGGTAAGTCCACACTTATCCATGGAAATCTGGTTAACTGGATTCTAAATAGTTTTACTTAAATCTCTTGAGTTTACATCTTAATAAGGTCTTTAAAAGCAGGCAGACTATACTTAATCAAGTTTACTGCAGGCTTAGTTGCAGTAGCAAGTTATCCCAGCCTACTGATCCACTCTGACTGTCTGTAGCAAATGCTAATTTGAGGTGACATAGCCTTGATGAAGGGATACAAGGGGAATTAGCTAAAGGTACACCCATCCCAGTGAGTCAAGGTGATGAGATTTTTATTTAGGTGCTTTAATTAACCAAACACCATCTTCTTTCATAAGCAGATTCTTGCTGCTCCGGGGGATGGAGAACATTCAGGTGCAGGACAGCAGTATCTATGGTCACTTCACTAGGATTATTAGGATGATTACCTCTCTTGCTCTCTGTGCACAGAAACACCACAGTCCAGCCAGGCTGAAACAACATCCCAGCTGGGTCACTTCAGGTGAAGCCAACAGGATGTTCACTGACTTCCCTTCCCTTGGCAGAAGCACAGATATCCCCAGCGCCACGCTGGGATCTAGCACCTGGGCCCAGATACGCACTGTCCATCAGCAGTAGCAACTGGCACCCTCTAAACAAGAGGCATTTTTTTCCTGTGCTAAATGGCATGCAATGCCAGGGGACTTGATTGCCTTACAAAGGAAAGCCTGGTCTTGGTGGGGGGTGCAGCTGCCTGGGTTATTTTTGTCATCCTTTGGATGTTTCTTTCATGTGACTTGAAAGAAGTTGTTACAAAGATAGGCTTCACTTTTAAAGAGCGGCATGAGGAAAAGCAAGCTGCTTGCCCCAGGCCAGTTGTCCTCAGTGGAAGGGACAAAGGCCATCAGGTATGGGGTTGGGCTCCAAACGCATAAATGGATTTGAGCTCTGCTGGAGAACAAGGACAGAGGAAAGTGTGCTTGAGAGTTTCTAGGGAGTTGCTGTCATGGGGTCTGGAGGTGGACATCCCCCCAGCACCTCTGCTGTTTTTTAACGATGGCTTTGGTTGATCTGGAGAAAAGAACTCAGTTTGCCCCTTAGAGCTACAACAGCTCTCACGGTATATCCCTTAGCCTGTGCTAAGTAACGCTCCAAGCTCCTCATTAGGACAGAGCCAGTTAGCAACAGTAACCTCCAGGTTATACCCACAGCAGCTCAGGTGCTGCTGCCCAGGGTACCTCTCCATCAAGGGCAGAGGGTCTCATTGACCATACTCTGATGTCCAGAGGGCTCAGGCTGGTGGGAACTGCTATAACTCACAAGCCAGTTGCATTTTGTCTAGAGACTTCTCCCTGCAGCAAATCAGCTGGGTCATCCTTCTGAATGCTGTGTCACAGTTTGAAAAGAGTGGGGACTCTCTTACTTGGAAGAGTAGATCATGCTCTTGGGTGAAAAATTGTGCCCAATTTAAGCCCAGAATGTTATCTGCATGATAAAATTTATATGCATTAGTTGAGGCCAATTCTTCTATACTTCTGGCAGAGGCCAAGCTGCTGAAGACTTTAATCTTAGGAAAGTCCCTGGCCTTCAGCTTGGTTTGAAGAACTTTGACATGCCCCTTATTGTAGGAGCGGCACCTTTTACAAAGTTCAGAGTCCTTCATTCAGTCAGTAATGTCATTCAACTGATAATCTGCACACCTTCTTATGCAATCAGAAAATGCCAGTGGCTGCATTTGCCACAGCACTGCTCTGGAAACTCATACTTTCTCCACTGGGAATCCCACGCCATCCATCACCTCTGCATTCTAGGAGTCAGGGCAGAGCCTGTCCACCTTGTTCTCAAGCTGCACATCTTCGTGCTTACAAGTAAAACAATATAAATACTTTACAAACTTAAAAAAATCAAATATTATTCCTCTCTGTTCCCATTTCTATTTAAAATCCTGCTAAACCAAGCATCTCCTGCAAATGTGGGTACAGTTACTGTCAGAGGGGCAGCATTCTCCAAGAGGATTGAGCTCAACTTCATTTTTGTCACAACTGGGCAGCGATTTTGGGGAAGTCTAGCCATATATTTCACCAGGACTGCACTCTCACTCCACTTTTGTGTAAATCTGGTAGGTGTTTCTGCTCTGCTTGGAGCGAAACTCCTTTTCTCATTGCTTTCCCTCACTGAATAAATATGTGCTCAGTGCCATGGTATTGTTCTTTGAGTTTGGACTGTTTCCAGCTGATTAATTATTACAGACATAAGGTAGTTTTTACAGCAGGACAGGGATGTGCGTCAGATCACTGGCCTAAATGGATCAGTATCCTGTCTCCAAGATTTTGGACAAGTATTTTGAACAAGATTATTGGAGCCAGGGCAAGCTTAGAGTGAATTTGCCCTTGGTAAATCCTCCCAGCATCTGCTGATCAGCATTTTAGAGATTTTATGAGCTGGAGATTGTATTTGAATGATTATTTAATAATCCCAGTGGACACGCCTTGCACAAATAGGCACTCCACTATTCCCTGAAAATTAGTTTCTTCGTCCATCTACATGTTATGTAAGAAAGTACTGCTCTTGAACTGCTTCAGAGAATTGCCTGATAATTTAACTATAAAACAAGCATTCTGATTTTTTCAGATATACAGGCTAGGAAAGTGAAGACATACCCTGTGTGCTCACATTTCCCAGAACTGTGCATACACATGGTTTGGGTACATATTAAATCTTGGTTACCAAGACAAACACATTAGCAAGTGAGAGTCTTCAGTGACGCTCCCTGGGCACACACAGCTGGTGCCACCTCTGCAGGAGCCCAACTGAGAACTACAAAAACCTGGTTTAGCAGATCACTGGGGCACCAAGTGGAGACAAGCAGCCGCCGGAGGGCTGTTCTTCGTTCTCGACTGCTCCCAGGTGAGCATCAGTGGGTGGGTGTGCAGGTCCCTGCAGCGCTCTGGGGGCAGCAGTGGTGGCTTCCTGGGGCATCAGCCTGAACCGGGGCTGACCAGTGTTTAAGGCACCCAGAACTGAGAGACTAAAGATAGCAGCTGGCTAACCAGGGCGGTGCTAAGCATGTGGGGGTTTGTAGGAAAGGTGGGTTGGAGGAGGCACTGCCAGGATGCCTGCTGATGTGAGTGGTGCTTTCAAACTCCAGCAAGTGAGCATGAGCCAGTGCATAACCCGTCACTGCTGCTGCTGGAAGCACTCTGGGGCTGTGTGCCATGTGCTACCTGCCTGACTGCAGAGGTACAGCACTCCTCGAAGAGACAAAGCATGCAAATGTCATGCACATCTGTACTTTCGACTGTGCAAAGAAAAAAGCCCATTGTGTGCTATTTTTAAGAGTTTTTAAAAGCTCTTGCTTCAGACTGTTGTCTGGTTTTCACTGAGGAGTGTTACTTTCTTTCAAAGAGGAAGCAGGTGCTTAGAAAGGGTTTGTTTTTGCAGTGAAGGGGGACTGCAGGACCGTGGCCACAGTTCAGCTGCATTTTGTCTGGTTCAGAAAGCCCTTCTCTCAGCAGAGCTGGATGTGCTGAGCATCCCTCCTTTGCCCTGCGGGGTGGGGGGCTGCAGTCAGCATCCCCTTCCCAAGGCGGCTGGTGGGGCACACACCTTCACACCTGTGCATACATGTGCCTGAACACACGACACAGTATAACTGCAGTATGAAGGGGAGCAGGCTGTCTTAATGTTTTCTATCTGATAAAAGGCAGAGATAAAAGAGTTTCTAAGGTGACAAAACAGAATGGAGAACAAGTGACACTGTCAGTCAAGGGCCCTGAATCTTTGACAGTCTTGCAAGCTTTAGACACAAAGTCTAGACTTCACAGGGATGAAGGGGAAGGAGAGAAAGGTAATACCACCTGTTTTTCTGTCCTTCTTTTTGCCTGCAGGTTTCTTCTACTCTTTCTTTCCAAACTGAGTGAAAGTGGCCACAGGGCTGAGAAGCCTCTGAGCAGGGTTTACTAAATGCCATGCCAGCTACTTCTCCACAAACCAAGCTGAATCCAATTTCTTTTTCCTTTTAAGTCACAGGCTTGTCAAAGAAATAAACACAGGTAATCAGTTTTAACCAGGGATTTGTTTTATGACCATTTTGTAGCAGTTGTGGATGAAATGCTGTTTCATTATGCAGGAATTACTTTCAAATGTGGGGAGAGTTCCCATGGTCCACCTTTCCTTCTATGACAGTGGTGTGAGAAATGAAATAACATGGTCTTGTTACAAACAATATTAGTTGAGTTAGAATAATATCTCTTTCCTTTATTTAGGGTTTTCTTTTATATTGCTGTGATTGTATAGGAAATTTATAAGCATACCATGAAGATTGTAAGGTACCAGGTACTGTCAGGACCTGGTACTGAGGCCCTTTTATGATAGGGGAGGGAAAATACCAAGTACTTAAAATAAACATGCAGAGGCCCCTGTGCACAAAGGCTTTTTGATACGTGGTGGTCTCTGTGAACAAAGGAGACCCTTCATCTAGTGTGTGGGGATTCTTCACAACCAATAAAGGAGAAGATGACACCCCCCTCTCCTTTTGGAGAAGATACCTCTTACAGCAAGACCAGCAAGCCAATGAATGCGCATTATCTGATGAAAACGGGAAGGACTTTGGAAACTACAAAAAGCGTGAAGTTTGAATGTAAGGTGTGCTTCCAGATCCCTTGTGGCTTGAGGCAGCCGGCACGTGCTGAAAACAAAACTTTCCTCTTTGATATACTTCCTTTGTTTCATAGGTTATTGCTGTCTTCTAAATTTAAGAGAAGGAGAATTTTCCTATAGTGTTTTGCACATGTGCTGAGCCAGAGTGGCTCTCCTGCATGTGGCTGTGGTTTCTGTGCCCAAACAGATACTCTGTGTGGCCTTGGGGATTGGCAGTGGGAGGAGCACGCCAGAGACCAACCAATCCACAGGCTGTCTGCTGACAAGTGACCCCTGTGGCAAGGCCAGCACAGGTCGAGGAGCAGCGGTCGGCTCCCTCTTGACACCCCATGTCTGGTACTGCCCCGCACAGGGACTGCCTGAGCATGGCACGGGGCAGGGACAGCACACCTGCCCTCCCTTCCCTCCAGCGGCCCTTAGCACCAGCCCTGCCGAACAGAAGGGAGAAGAGAAAAGAAATGGGAACTTCTTTTTGGAACCTTATCATCCCAAAACTGAGAGAAGAAGTGAAATTTAGTTAAAAAGGACTGTTTTTAAAAAAGGTTGTTGAACTTCCTAACCTTACCTTGAGCAGTTCCCAGGCTACAGTCTATGGAGGTATGGGTGGATTCAGTGCAATGGTTTCAACACCTTATTTTCAGTCACTAATCCAGCCACTAATTAATTACCAGCTGGCATTATATACAACATTCCCTTGGTATCTTCCAACATGCAGGGGAATTTCAGACTATCTCTGGAGTGAAATGTAGCCAAAGAAAACTGCTGAAGTCTCAGTGGGAACTCATACCCAGCAAGATCAAATGGCAAGTCATTTTTGGCATCAACTGTAGCGCAAATTTAGCCTGAAATCCTTATTAATCTCTAGAAAGAGAACATGTTATTAGGTACCTGTGGCCTCACAGGTATTCTCAGGCACTCACCAACTCTGCTTCAGTGGGAAAAGGCCCCAAGAATTCCTCTAGTTTCATCACTGCATCTCCCAGACATGGTCAAAACCCATTTTGATCAAAAGAGGAAACCCTGTTTGCAAAATGTGAAAGGGAAAAAAAGAAGAGATAACTGCAAGCATTGTTCTGTAGTGTCTATGACTAGTCCATAAAAGAAGGCACTGAGTTACAATTTCTTTAGGAAAAGAAATAAAAACTATGGCATGCTCTCCCACAACTTCCATAAGGCAAAACTCCAGCATGATACAGAGGTCAGAGAGCAGTGTCTTCTCTCAAAGAGACTCAGGACAAAGTGTTTCTTGAAATATCAGTGTACTGGGCATTTGATAAGCTTCTCATCCTCAGGATGATATTTCTATCTGTTGCTCTGGGAACAAGAGAACATTTCAAATTCCTTAGACAAAACTAGGCTAAGATGGAATTATAGCTGGGAGCAGATTAATAAACTCCAAGTAAAACATATTACAGGACAGTAGCAATTATCTATCAAAACCAAGCATGTTAAAACTCTAGAAAAATCAGACTTGCATGTAAATTTAAATGGAAATGTAAACACATGAACAGAAGGAGACATGGGCAGCCAAGCATAGGGAGGGATGATGGTGCCTCTGCAAGCATGATGGCAGTCCAGCCCCATGATGTTGGCGGAACACCTCATAGAATACCCCCTGCTTCCTCTGCTCTGTGTTGAGGTGATGTCCCTGGGGCCTCGTTCTTACACAGTTTTCCCCCCATTTAAATGAAAGTATATGAGAATAATGATGCTGACTTATTTTCATCACTTCTAGATACTATCCTGGAGCTCTTCCACGTTAGTTGGTATAGAGACTAGAGTACGTCTGTCCAAATCTCATAGTTCATTATTAGTTCTATAATAAGCAAGGTCAAATACAGCATCTTTATACAGGAACTAAAATAATTTAAATGTTCCCTTCATTTATGTGGCCCAATATGAAAAAAGAAACTGAAAAATAGAGCAAGATTTAACATTCGCTACCCACGACCATAAGAGGTATCAAACCATACTATGTAAACCAAACTTTGTTCCAGTCCACCAAATCACTTCAGTCAATCCTCAGTTTAATGGAAATTCTCATGTGTTGAGCATTAAATGCATACTTTTGTGCCTAATAGCATACTGGCTTATCACAACAAGCACCACTAGGGCAAGTGTGCTGGTTCTGATGTTACTGAGTGGAACCACAGGACTCAGAGTAGGCTGGTTCAGAGAAGGATATCACACCCTGTTCTTTCCCAGACATGGTTATAGTTTTAGTTCCTTACCAGACATTGTATTTTATCATACCGCATAAAAGGTTCCTGTATGACTTGTTCTAAAAGTTCTGAGTAACTCATTATGTCCTGGAAATACTAATGTCCAAATCATACTAAATAAACTCAGCTATATTTGCATTATATTGAGTATGTAGTAAATAGGGGAGGGGAAAATTTGCGATGTAATGCAACTCTGGCAATTTCATAATTAGAAGGACTAATTTACCTTACTGAAGATTAGATTATTTTCAGCACTGTAACTGTAAAAGCACTTGCTTATGTCTGAACGTTTCTATCCAACTGGACCCACGGTCACCTGCAATATTGTCTTGCATTGTGTGGCAAACAATACCAGTACAGGGCTGCCACAGTATACTGCAGTCCCAGCCACAGCCACCTGAGAGTGGAACCATGCAGAGGTGCCTCGAGGATGGCTTAAGGGTCCAGGCACACAAGCACGGAGCTGGTGATGAGTTGCCAAACCTTTTGCATAACAAAAGCAGCAGTGGTGGGGAAACATCATGCACAAAGGGGGAATCTAACTTGGGAAGATGCCATTATGGATGAATACCCTTGGTGGCAGGTTTTACAAGAAACATTAAGTAAAACCCCAAGAACAACAACAAGCGTTTTATTGTGGCATTCCTGCCTCCATCACAGATTTCTTCTTCCCTCCCATGGAAATAATTTGTGATGCCATGAACTCAGGGCCATGCTCCAGTTTGCAGAGGGTAGAGGCTGATACCCTTTGCAGAGCATGGTTTTCTGAGTGTGGCTAAGATAGATCAGAGAGCCACAGATAGCTGTGTCTCAGTAAGTGTTACCACAGTGCTTTGGCACAGCAAAGCATATGGCAGAAAATAAAACAAAATGCTTCATCCAAGTATAGAAGGGATAGGCCAAGACTGGACAAGAATACCTCACAATTTTTCTTTCATCCCTTTCTGGTGAGAAACAGCTTCCTTCTCCATGTAGTCCTACTTTCTTCGGTGGAAGGTCCTTAAATAGAAACTAAACCAACCAACCAAACAAAACCACCCACTACTACCATCAACAAAAAACCCAACAAACAAATCCCAAACATAAACAAAAAAGAATGGGAAGATACTGCTGCAACACAGCTGAAAGACTCTAGTTTAGCCACCATTGCTAGATTGCTCAGGAAGGCTTGCCAGCCAAAATACAGGTCTGTATGCTGATATAGCTCTTCACCTCACAGCCTTGCAGGCATCAGGCTCTTTTGTCGCATACCACTGAAGTCACCCTGGAAGAAGGATGGCTCCTGTGGAACTGTGCTCCACAAGTCAACAAAGGCATCAAGCTAGACCTTTCCCTCACAACCTCGGCTCTCTAGAAAAAGGCCAGGGTGGAGAGAAAGGCTGCTGCTGACTGTTCCAAGGCCAGCCATACCACCCTTTCCTAGCTCAAAGTTTGACTGACATTTCTCCATAATCTGGTTTATTTCTCTGCAAAAAATTGCCATTAATATTAGAACTATGTCCATGATAATCTTTCCTGCACATCATTCTTTGCCTGTAGTGGTGTCTACATCAATTGTTAGACTGAATAAGATCTTACCTGACCCCTTTCCTTAGCTTTCCAAGCACGCGGCCGTGTTGACTTTTTAATAAATTTATAAAGATATCATCTCTTCACTTTCAAAAGCAGTTATATTCCTCTGGCATTCATGAGAAGGTGTACCCCAAATCTCTTATTTTCAGATGTCCAGATTCAGCTTATGGTTGGTTATATGACATGCCTAGTTATTTGACCTAAATGGCTCCCTCACCCAAATATTTGCTCTTGGCTGTAGTTAGTAACAGCAATCCCACCTGATTCACACCTAAGGAGCCAGAACAACCAGACACCTCCCCATCTTCAATTCTGCCTTCTAACCGAGGAATAACCTCTTCTCCTCACACAGGGATTTTTTTTTAAACCCCAGCCTGTAAATAAACTACTTTGAGGTTGGAGTTTTATGTCACTTTTAGGTCACAATGAAAAATGTTTCCAGTAGCTATAACCCCCCCACACACACCTCCCTTCTCATTTCAGCTGAAGTTTAAAAGATATCTCATCCAAGTTGCACGTGGAAAAAACCTCTAATTCCTTCTCTCAAGTGGTTTGATGGAGTTTTTACACCTCTGTCTGATGTGCAGGGATCTTTTCCAGGCATATACAGAGTGCCTGCTGTCCCCAGGGCAGGTAAGCAGTTTCGCTGCTTGGCTGCTGGGCTTCGCTTCAGCTCATTTCTTAGAAAGTACAAGCCACGCAGAAAACCTTGCTAAAAAGTCACTGCACGCCTTAGAAAGTGAAAAACCTGCTGCTGGGCAGGCCCTGAAAGTCTGACTTTTAGCATCTCACTATGAAAGCCTGGAGGCAGTGGGTGGATGTGGGGGTGGCAGGGCACCCTGATCCCACCCCTCTGACCTCCCGTGGCTTCACTATAAGCAATCAGTAAGTAACCACCATGCAATTTAATTTCACATTATGTCATGTAGCAGAAGCAGTTTAAAAATAGGCTTCTTGGTACCAGCCCAAGCTTCCCATCCCCCTGCCACGTGTGTCTGAGCTTGGCTGTGATGGGCACGCGGGCAAGAACTTTGCCCAGCAGAACATCAACAGAGCAACTTTTCTAACTAGTTTCTGCAGATACTTTGCTGTGAAGGTGCTGCTGTGGGTTTCTTTTGCCTGTATTCTGGAACTGAAATTTACCTCTTACAAATAGGTACTGGGGAGAGGAAACACAGGGACCTGCACTGCTGCAAGCTCTTTGGCAAAGTGGATTTGGATGCAAAGCAGGTGTGTCACGGTTGGGACCACAGCGTGCAGGAATGAGTCGTGTGACACTGATGAGCAGAGACAGTGCCAGTAGCAACAACCCTCCTCCAACAGTTCTCAGATGAGATGTAAGGAAGAACAAGGTATGGCCACCCTAAGGTAGGGGCATTTCCTTCCCCCTCTCCACCAAAACATTTTTACCATTTCTAAGTTTTCAGACTGTGTTGTTCAGCTTTTGCAGAAACCAAGTGACTGTTCCATAACCCAAGGACTTCTCACTGTTACCTGGTAGGCTGAGAGTGTTATGATCATTCTTGCAATCCGTTTTCTCACAGGAAGCTTATCGTTGCTTTTGCCATACGAGTGTGAGACTACCCTATGATCCTCTGACAGACACCAAAACCAGTAACAGAGACTAAGAGAGAACAAGTTCAGCCCTGACCCCTTCCCCACTTACATGTAAGCTACCTGTGGAACAAAGTGTCTAATGTTTACACTGAACCTTGTCAACCTCACTTCCACTTGTGGAGCTGAACACAGGAGGAAAGAACAGCAGAAGAGCACAGGACCTGAATACAGATGCAGATATCCACTTGAGGCTTCTTCCAACACCCCACTCTGCAATACAGCTTTAACCTTTTCACTGTTATTCTGATCCTTCTTTCTAATCTCATCTTACCGGGGGAAAAGGCATTTCTTGAGCAGATCTATAGCTATGCATCCAGAACAGATACACTAAAGTGTCTGTAACATCAACATGACAGAAAAAACATTGCCCAGTCAACACCAGCCCTTCTTGGGCTTGTTATCACTCAGCAATTTTTGGTGTACAGACACACTGCTGACAGCATTTTGTGAGCTGCTTAAACAGGAGAATCTGTGCTCTGGATAATGCCAGTGAACCATAATCAAACTTTTTGGGGAAAAGATTTTCACCAAGGTTAGACAACCACCAAGAGGGGAACTATTTTGTTTTATAGAACAGAATATAAACAAAATGAATGTACATGGAAATCTTGTGTACTTGATGTAAGTTAAAAGCAAAAGAAGAAAGGTGCATCACTAGAGGCACAAAGATCAATGTATCAATCTTGATGTTATTTGACTGGGGTGACCCAAAGCTTCAGTTCCACAAGGCTTCAGTTTCTGTGTCACAGTGGATATTGCTATGATCCATGAATATTTTGTTCACTTTGGCACTGAAGATGGCAAGAAACTGGAAGAGATTCAAACAGCACAAGACATGATTTGAGAGGCACTGGAAGAACTGGCTTGAGAAACAAGCAAGCAAGTGTAAAACAGGATGGGAAATGTGCTAGAGCTCTTTAGAGGGCACAAAACCACCAAGAGGGGAACTATTTTGTTTTATAGAACAGAATAGAAACAAAATGAATGTACTAGGAGTAATCAAGAGCTCTGGAAAATCAATACTAGCAAGTCTCACTGCACTGATTTAAGTTACCAGTCCTTCTTCTTGCATCTCAGCTACAACAGGGGCAGCAGCAAGATAGGCATTGCGGCCTGCCCTCCACTGGCAGCCCACTGCATGGTGGTTTTAAGTCCTCACTTCTCCCACACTAGAAGTACACACCAAACTCAGGTGAGCTTGGCTGGCCGATGCAGGTCTGTTGCTGTTGATCCTGCCCAATATCTCCAGCAATGCAGGGACAAAACCAAAACAATAGGTGGCAATTTCCACAGCTATGCCAGCAAGAGCTTCTTGTGGCTATGAGTAACGCCCAGCAGCAGCTTCTCTGTAGCAGTCCCCAATAAATCTGTATGATGGTGAGGTAACATGAGCAAACA
The DNA here is from genome assembly GCA_013396695.1 of Sakesphorus luctuosus. Lineage (NCBI taxonomy): Eukaryota > Metazoa > Chordata > Aves > Passeriformes > Thamnophilidae > Sakesphorus > Sakesphorus luctuosus. The sequence goes on along the minus strand of VWZD01008889.1, from coordinate 525,223 downwards.
CCTTGACTAGGTGGATGCCGCACACAGAACACCTCTTTTCAGTACAGCCACCTCCAGGATGTACTGTACATTACCTCAGTTACTCCTTACGGCTGCCTGGCTGGCAGCTGCTGGACATTGCTTCACTCTTTGGCATATTACGTGTAGTGAGTTGACAGACCAGCTGAGCCCCAAGAACTTCAGCTGACCTTTCCTACTGCTTCACAAGCCCTGTGCACAGCATGAGAGAGGACCAGCAGGAGGGGCTGGCTGCCTCTACAGAGAAATCCACCCCTTGAATTGCTGGGTGCTGGATTTTGCTTTATCAGCTTTATGACTTCCACATGCACAGAGATCTGGCAGCATGTGGAGCATTCTTGCAGCTCCATCCCCTCCCTTTTTAACACTCATCCCCATTTCCAAAGCAGGTATAAACTTGCAGATGTCTATACGGAGCCCATGCAAAATATTTCAGCCCATTCACATCAGAGTTTGCCTGTGATGCATGGCTTGCTCATTGCTGGTGGCTGTTTGGGGAGTGCTTGCGTCTGCAAGTGAGCCGAGAGGTGCTGGGCCTCCCTGGGGGATGCCTGCCCACACACCCGTGCACCCCACTCCCCTGCACTCATGCACCTGCACATCTGTGCAGCCACCTACCCATGCACCATGAATCCGTGGGCCTGGGAAGCCGCAACAGCTCCTGCCACAGCAGCACTGTTTGCTGCCTCCTCTTTAGTGACCATGGCAACTGCTGTTGTGTAATGAAGTATTGCCAGGATCCGGGCCAGGAGCAGAGCTTCGTAAAGGAAATTAAAAGTAAAAAAAAAAAAAAAAACCAGGAAAGGCATGATGTCAAGCCATTGAAATTCAAGTACTCCTCCTGCCTGGCATCACACACACTTTTCCACACTTGGCCTCATGCAATCCAGCCTTGTCACAGCTGACCCAAGTTCCAGCAGCTGAAGAGTCACCACTTGGAGTAGCGCTTGTGGTTGGTTGTGCTGCTTTTCTCTTTCTTCTCATGGTAATCAACAACTAATCATATCCACCACTCATCTAGTTGTTCTTTAAGGAAGTGGTTCAGAAAAGGAAACACATATCACTGAGCAGCTAAGCCAACAGAATAGGCTACCTATTGCAGGATACCAGGCTGGAGCAGCTTAAGTACTTGTTCTTTTGCCTGAAAATTGTTTGCATTTGCTTTGCTGAAAATCCCTTGACTGACAGAGAGAGGTGTTTTCAAAAGTGCCAGAGGTTAAAGGTCTCTCTAGTTTTTTCTCAATGAGGGGAAAATTCACTGAGGAAACAAAAGGCCTAGATGCAGGAATGCCTGACCCCTTTCTGTGCCAGCCAGTTCAGATGCAGGAATCTCATCCCTGCCGGGTGAGTCCTTGCCAGGTCAGGGATGTGCCATACAAGTGTGCTGGAAATACACTGCACTCTGCAGAGCTGCAACTCAGCTGGGTTTTGCCTGGGTGATTTCTGCATGCCTCTCTTTGCATAACAAGGCACAAGGAAAGGCAGGGACTTGACAGAGAAATTCATACATTCATTTTTTAAAAAAGAGAAGGTGGAAAAGCAGGAACAGAGATGTCAGAGTAGGTATTCACTGCGAACCTTTAATCTCTTGATTCCGCAAGGGCATCTCAGCTCTGTAGCCTGGAGCCGTTGCCAGGCTGGCCTGCTACAGTGGGAGTTTGGGAGAATAAGGGGGAAATGGGGAAGGAGATCTGTTTTCCAAACAAGGGAAAGGAAAATTGACTCTGCCCCCAGCCAGAGTGGGAATAAGAAGAAATGCTATTTTTTCACTGGGCAATTTCTGTTCTCTCAGGGTTTTCGGTCAATGCTAGCTTTGGTAACAGGTATCTAAGCTAAATGCTCTGGGAAACAACGCTGGGAGGAGAAAAAACACTAATGGAGCTTTCAAATACTTGCAAAAAGTACCCTGGTGAGTCTTGTTTCCCTGCCGCTGGTTTCACTTCACTGTAAAACTGAAAACACCTGCTCTGCTCCATCATTTGAGCTCAGGAGAGCCCACAGCTCACAGCTTCTTCAAGGTAGCAGTCATAGCTGCTTTCTCTTTTAATAGCAATAAAACCCTGCAGCTGTCAGTCTTCCCTGTCAGGGTGTTCCAGGGCAGCCCCAGCCTGCCCGAAGAGCTGTCTGCAGGGAGCACGGAAGCTGTTGCTAAGAATCCACACGAGGTGATAACCCCCTTCCAGCACATCTGGGATGAGGGCAGGAACTTCGGGTGAGAGTTTCCATTCCATAGAATATGACTCCTTTTGGCTTGTATAAATACCTGTTTATTACAAAAGAGAGTCTGTGCAAAAGCCGCGAGAGCCCACATTTTATCTTCCTCCTTGCTACTACAATGCAACAACTCCCCTGCCTGCAGGGGTGAAGGTTGCCGGCGCAGCCCAAGGCTCAGCAGGCAGCTCCTGCACCGGTCTGCATGGAGCACGAAGCGGAGCAGCCGCACCCGCGTGTTTGGGCTGACATCTAGTGTCGGCATGGACGGGGCCAGAGGAACCAGCTGGCTCATTTCTCCCAACGCTTCAGCGGTGACCTGAAAGGAAGAAGGAACAGGACATTTCTTTGACATAGTTCTTTTGATTTCGTTAAAGAGACCTGATCCGTAAGTCCACAAGTATCTTTGCTCCGTTAACTAGCAAGGGAAATAATAATAGAGGTCTCAAAAATACAATGAAATAATCTTAAAAAAATTCTGCAGCAGGGTGTCAGGCATCTGATTTCAGAAAAAAAAACATTAAATAATTGAGTGGTACAGCTTAATCTGGGTGGCTCCAGGGAAAGACCCCAAACAAAGGCTTTTATACCCCTACAGTCTATGTACCTGTTCCAAAGGTTATTTTGAGGTCTGGAGTCTTCCAATTGTTCACTGGCTGTACAGTTGTCACCTGTGTCACCTTTTACCTGTGTTTTTCTGTTTTTAACTTAGGTCTGTTCTGACCCTTCTGTGTGGCACAGGCAGAAAAAGAGTTTTAACAGGCATTTTATCCAAAGCTGCAGAAACAGACTTCAGGCTGGTAAATATGTGAAGGAAGAGGAAAATGTGTTTGTGCTCTACTTTCCCCCCAAAACTGGGAAGGGCTCTTGTTCAAAAGGGCTCCCTAGGTGCCGTTGGTCAAAGTCTGTGGTGTGTATGCAGGAGCTGACTTTGCTAAAAGAGCCAGATGGAGTCAAGGAGAGGTCTTACCATGCTGACAGAGCAGGCATCCTGCTGTTGAAGTTTACTCAGGAAGTTTCCTCTTGCTGTTTAACCTTTAAATAGGTGGTCTTTCTTTTCTGATTTCCCATCAGATATTTGTTTCAGACGCCCAGGCAACTCATACTCAAGCTCAGATGGTGCAGGGTATCTTGTCCAAACAGAAACTATTTGTTCTGTAAATGCTTTTGAATTCCAGAAGGTACATGGAGATACTTCGTATTAAACTTTGAACCATTTAAGGATAAAGTATTTCCTCATATTATTTCAGTTATAGTATATTTTACTTCCTGGAGTGTTCAGATATATACACATCTAGACGTTAATGGCCACTGTTTGATACAGACCCTCTCTTTTTCTTCATGACCACATTGCTGCCATCACACCACATGCAATCTCCCTCCCCAACATAAAACTAAAATAGCAAAGAGTTGATTTTGGCATGTAGAAACAGCCACTGCAAACAAACCTCTGGAGAGGAACAGAGCCATCACCAACCCCTGCAGCTACTGAGAGCATCCATTAGTGACAGCCCCAATGCTAAGGGGTACAGCCCTATGATGGTTGATCCTGACATAGCACAAATGATATACATCAAGGGTAGTAGCAAGGGTTTGGGGTTTCATAACCCTCTTCCATTATACCAAGGCCATCATAGCACTTGAAGAATTAGAGTCTTCCTTCAAAAGCCTTATTTTTAATGCAGCTGCTGCTGCTGGAAGTGCCCACTTGGGCAAACACTGCCACAGCAAACCACAGCAGAAAGGGCTGTTCTGAGAGCACACTTCCACTATAAAATCCGATGTCTTGGCTCAAAAGAAGACACATCCCAATTCTCTGTTACAATGTATGCTTTTAGAATGATTGCTGTAAAACATTAGTGGTTTCATATTTTGGAAAATCGCAGTTTGTTTTGTTTGTTTGGTTTTTTTTTTAGGAAAGAGGATCTAGTATCTGCACAAGGGCCACATAAAACACAACAGCTTTGGATGAGTAATCATGAGTTTCTGCCTATGGGCTATCCAGAATTAAAGTTGGTGCAGAAACTGATGCCTCTCTTCTCTTCATCAGAAGAGCTTTTCCAAGCTCCTCTGGTTGATATCCCATGGATGAAGTTGCACAGTCCAGTGTTTTGGCTGCTTGGAAATACTGGCTTGCTTGCAGAGCTCCTTTGGGTCTTGCCTTTTGGCTGGTAGCAGCAATGCTGTTATGGGCGGGACCTACTCACAGACAGTTTTCCAAGGAAAATGTCTGTTATGGGTTTAGCTAGGCCTAAATTTAGGCTTTGATTTTTAGAGCAGGCTTTAGATTATCAGCTGACTTGAGCTGGGTCAGGTCAGCTGAGAGCTGACTCCACTGGCCAGTGGTATTCCATACCATATTCTGACATCATCTCAAAAAGAGAGGTAGGAGGAGCTTCTCTCTCTCCTGATCATGGCCATAGTACTGATGGGACTCTGCTGCCATCCTCTTCACTGCTATGTTGCCTCTGGAAAGTAAAATGTTTATTCTTCGTTTTCTCTCTGTTTGGGTCTGTCCCTTGGGAGGTTGAGTTCTCTTGGGTGATTTTGTAGCCAGAATAGTAAGATTTATGTTCAGAGGGGTTCAGTTTTATGTTGGGTGGGGAGGTGAAAGAATTATTTGTTATCTCTAACTAGTGTGGGTGTGTGTTATATTGTAGTTTACTTTTAATTTTCCCTTTTTCATGTAAATATATAACCCAGTTTTGTTTCAAGTTTTAGGGTTTTTTTTCTTCTTTCCTTTTCCCATTGAGGGGGAAGTTCTGACTCTGTGTTTCAGTAGCTGGCATTTTGCCAGCTCAGCTGAACACACTGTCTAACACTGGGGCATGAGCAGCCTTTACCTTACAGTTTGCAGCAATTCATTGTGGTGGACAAAGGGACACAGGCCGCAGGTGTCACACGCAAGCTATGTACATTTATACATATAGTTAAATGTATATTATACATATTATATGTATATTACAGCAAAAAAAGAATAAGATTCTTCAAACTACAAGTTACATTATATATATCTTAAATCCCACCCATGGTCAGTTTTCATAAGTTTATGACAGTGTCTATAGATTTTATTACAGCTTCTAATTGGATGTTACTCACTGTCCAGATGTACCTTTTGTTCCATGAGAAATTATCTACATGCATTCTATTCCCATAGCTAGCTCCTCTTAACTAAAATAAAGTGAAATAAGAAAAGATTTATCTTGCCAGTTTTCTCACAGTTTTAATTATCTTTCACCGTTCCCAGCTGTACAAAGAAGCACCACTCCACCCTAGGCCTGAAGCTGCTTGCAGCCTCAAAACCTTCATAATTCAAAAAACCTTCATAATCCTCACATCTCTCATTTTTCACTTCAGGTGTACTCTAAGTGCAGGCACTAGGAAAACATTTGATGGCTCATGCAATGTATCTTTAATTACTATTCATTCAGTGTCTTCCAGACAGAAGCTCATGTGATACATTTTAAAATAACATGCTTGTAATTAATCTTTAGAAAGTATTGGTCCAATCTGCTACTTGTAGGTTACTCCTGTAGCATATTCCACTGTGGCAGCAGTGCTACTCCTGGCAAGGACTGACTGAGCAGAGAGAGGTACCCAACTCCTCAGCTCTCCCAAGCAATGTGCCTGACCCCTGTGCTATACTAACCGCTGAAGGAGAACAGAAATTGGAAATCACCTTCCCAGCCTGCTGTGGAGGCAGAGCCATGAAGGATGCTGGAGATGCTGGGCACAAGAAACCGCCTGGGGAATGGTGCAGTGACTGGCAAGAGGCAGCATGAATTGCTGGCAAGTCAGATGACAGCAAACCGCATCAGGGACACCTGAGCTGATGTCAGCCACAGTGACACTGACTCCTTTCTCCAGGGAGGGGAGGGGGTAACTCCAGTGCTATGCACAGAGCATGGAGAGTGTGTGGGCACAGGCAGAGGATCAGCTGGATTTGGCCTCAACCACAGGTGTGGGGACACATCGATATTTCTCCAGGCCAACTGGGGAATGGCGCAGTAACATTTGGATGCAGTGTGAGATTCCCCCTTAAAGCACCTTGTAAATCCCTGCCTGCAGTACTGGAAATGTTCCTCTTTGCCATGAGACTCTGTTGTCTCTGAGGGGGTGCAACCATTTCCAGCATGTGGTGGCAACTGCAGCTGTGGTGGAGTATAACAAAATAAGCCAAACTCCAAACGAGCAGGGCAAACAAGCTCTTAGCCTTATTTCTTGGGGGAAGAAAAGAGACATCCATTTTCAAACATTTCTTTCACCTGCTAAATGCATCAGCAGTGGTTGTTGTACCCTGAAAGAGCAGCCATGATGAAGGAAAAATAGCTTCTTTGTGGTGATCTGGTGTGTTTGTGACAGCCATTGAGGAGGTAATTTACAGCTTTGTGCTGGAAGTTGGACAACCATGCTCAGTGCTCACATGGTATGAAGTTACTCTCTATCATTTCCTAACTTCCTTAAAGAGCTAAGCACTTTGCCACCTATTTTCTCTTTCAAAAAAACATCAGAATGAGGTTTTGCACATGTTGGCCATACCAAGGAAAATAAGTCCTTATTGGAAACTGGAGGCAGCCCGCCATTGGCCCTGGAGGTTATTACACAGAGTCCAGTTCCAGCAGCTGACAGCTCTGCAGGAAATCTCAGAGGTTTTTTGCTGCCATGCAGAGGATTAGCACATCGGAATAATGTCAGGAGGGAAAACACAGAAAATATGAGCCACATGCTATTAAAACAGATTGAGCAGGTAGCTGTGTTGGCATTGGGCTGCCCCAGGGACTGGTGCTAGAGGAACAGCCCATGCTTTCCACTTTGGGGCCACCAGCTTCCTCTGCTCTACTAATGTGGCCTTAGCCACACTTCTCCACCCCTCTTCATGGAGGCATAGCCTGAGGCAAACAAGAAGCCATTTTTTTCAAATAGATTTGCATTCAGAAAAATGTTGGAGAGCCAAGACTGCTTGTGACAAAACTCTCAAAGAAAACCAGAAAACTATCTACACCCTTAACTTCTCTAAGTCGTTCTGGCTAAAGGGAATGCTCAAGAGCAGCCCAGTGTGGTGGCCACTCAGGCAAAAGGGATGACAGCGTACAAGTACAGATGGGCTTTACACATGCTCCCCCTTTGCTTGTTTGCCAGTGTCCAGATGGGCTGAGCTGGGCTAGAGGAAAAGCTGTGCCACCAGGAGATGTGCAAACAGTAGCACAGGCAGGATCCTGCTCCAGCCATAAGCAATATGTTCATATTTTCCAACTTGAGCATGCAGCTCGTGAGAGAAAGTAATGCTGACCCTGATGTGAAGATTCAGCCCTGCCATCCATAAGGACGAACATCACCAACAGTGTTTAGACGGGGATAGGACTTTATCTATAAGAAAATCTCATGCAGATATGGCTGTGCTTGAGAAGTTGTAGCTTGCTGATGGAGAAACCCCCAAAGCTGGTAAACAGGTATCATGTGAATATTTCTCTAACCAGAGCAGGGGTTGGGTTGTAAAACAGCTGTCTTTCCTCTGTGGGAGCAAATTCTCCAGAGATGACTCAGTAGTCAGAGAGATGAGAACCAGACACTCATAGTTTCTGAACAATAGGCAAAGTTGAGACTTTATTCTGCGCCCTCAGATGAGGGTTTCAACATCCAGCATAGCCTTACTGATGAACAAGATACAGTAAGGAAAATCCAGGACTGATGAGATGAAAAATATGAAAGCCAAGATGAACAATGTGCAGTGGTGCATGAAAAAAAACCAACTGTAGGCAACAACTTGGAAACTGCAACACTGGGCATGGGCACTGCAGGCAGCCTGTCAGAGACCAGCCTTTGGCTCCTAATTATAAATATTCTCAGGTCAGTTTAAATAACTACTGTCAGAATAAAGAACTTTTTCCTTGTTAGGTCATGATGCAAGCTCAACTCCCACAGTTCTTAAGCACTGATGTCAGAAGTTAAAGCTGAACTCTGTATAACCTCCAGGCTGTAAAGGATGCCAAATGCCAAGTATTTTTGAGTTTTAAAATGATATTTTATGCTAGCCCCGGATAGTTTACTTTGTACGTTTAATAAGTTCAAGTAAACAGTTTAAGTCTCTTTTGTGCTCCGTGTAGAAGTGTAGCAAAAAGATCAAATGTAGGACATTATTTAATTCTTGGAAAGTAGGCACATGAGCACTGATTTGCCAGAGATTTTAGCCTCTCAAATTACCCCTTATTTAATGGGAAAATCTGAAATCCAAATACTTTGCTTAAATAGGTCTACATTTTGGCTAGCACTAGATGGCTGTAAGATTGTGTGAGACTGTTAGATTTTAAGCTCATACTTTCATCTTTTAAGGCTGATGCTCAAACAACATCATAAACTGGCAGGAACTGCTGTGCAAGGGAGTGATGGACATGCAGAATACCCTGTTATTTTCTTGGAGGAGCCACTGGCATATGAATGGATGTGTTGAGTTCAGGTCCTGAGGAACACGTTAGTGTCACAGCACAGCAAGATTAGTAATACCTACTTTATTTGTCTGATTATAGTTGTTTTTTTTTTACACTAAATAAATCAACTAATCTTGATCAAGCTGATTAGCTTGTCGAGCTTCCATCCCCCCACACACCATTGCACATTGACCCCTGTTTCTAGAATATCAGTAAAATCCTTCACCACAGTCTCTCACCACACAGGGAAATGACCACACAGCAGGGATGAAGCAGAAAATGCAGTATCCAGGTACTTAGGACTATCTGGCTTTGCTACCTAGCAACCTTAACTTGGTGGTTTTGATAGAGAAATGCATTGCCCAAGCTTTCCTCAATGAGGTAAAGGCTCCTGCATTACAGGACACTGGCATTCAGGCAAGCACGGTCTAGGGCTACTTAAGTAATATCATTGCAGAAACATCAGTTAGAAATATTGGGGAAGTACTGGTGGTGGAAATGGGTTGATATTCTGGCAAAACTCAAATCCATCACAAGGGATGAGAACTGGTTTCAGTCCAAGACAATGACACCCTTGACCTGCACAGTCCTGTGCTCAGGCTTGTGAGAAATAAACCAACACGGTCTTATTACAAGAAAAATTAGTTGAGCCAAGGTGGAATTTTTTTATTTTTTACCAAATCAGGGCTTTGGTTTTTTCTATTTATGTTGTTTTGATTTTATAGGCAACTTATAGGCGTACTGTGAAGATTGCAAGGTACCAGGTTGTGTCTGGACCTGGTGCCAGGGACTGTTATGGACAGGGAAGGGAAACTACAAAGTACCTAAAACAAAAATGTAGAAGGCCCTGTATACAAAGGCCTCTTTTGCCAGGTAGCGGGCTCAGTGAACAAAGGAGACCCTCCATCCTGTGTGAAGAATCTCCCACAGCCAATTAAGAGGAGGACGCCCCCTCCCTTTGGAGAAGACACCTATCACAAGAAGACCAGCGAGCCGATGAATATGTATTATCTGACAAAGACAGGCAGGGCTTTGTAAGGCTATAAAAAGCGTGTGTTCCAAACTAGCTGTGTGTCTCCAGATCCTGGAGGACTGAAGCACCCACAGCGCTGTGAATGAACCTTCCATTTTACTTCCTTTGTTTCACAGAGTTTTGCCATTATAAATGCAAAAGAGACATTTTTCTTACAGGCTGACACCACAGGGTGAGGGAGAAGGTGGTCTGCCGCATGCAGCCATCAGCTGGTGTGGGCTTCCCAGTGCTTCCTGACCTGAGTTCCTACATATCTTCCAGTGGCAGAGGTTCACTGCATAGTGAGTTTAAGCCCACTGGCCATCTCTTTATTTCTTAATTGCCTTCTCAACCACTAGGAAGTAATTCACAAACCTCCATGGCTCTGCAGGTTTCAGTTTAAAATTGTTACTCCAACACACACAAGCGATATGAAAGGTGCTTTTCCTTAGGGGCCTCCTTTGGGATTTATTAAATGTGATGTTTGCAGCCTCCTTCCTACCTCAGCCCCACAGATGAGCAGCCTCTCCTGCTGGGCAGCAGCAGCTGGCTAAAATAGGGCAGAGCTGATTGTGTCCCATACCGCCTCCTGCTATCCCCACAACTCTTCTCTTCTTTACTCTGAATGTCCACTGCAGCAGTTCAGATATCTGTGTGAAGCAGGGGAATATGAAGTGCAATTATTGCTCATGAAAAACCACTACAGAAAATGCTCTTGGAGGTCTGGGTAGTGATCCTATAACAGCTGTGTTAAGAGTGATACTAAGCAAAACACTTAAAAGGTTCTCTTGCTGAATAAATACTCCCGTTCACCCTCTGTTAAGAACATAAAATTCTAGGATGGCTGGAGCCACTGCCCTCTGTGTTTACCAGCCTGGGTACACTTTTTGCCTGTGAATTTGTCCCATCTACGCTTTTAACAGTCAGGGTCTCCAGGGATAAGGCCTTGCCCATCTGAATGGTGCTACAGTGTGAGGAGCCACCTTCTTTGTTCATTCTACTTTCCCAAATCATTGTCAGGGAGCATTCACAGGGCAGTGCTGACAATGATGCACCAAACCCATGCAGCTTCTTGAAAGGAAACTGGGAGTCATTGAGAATTAAATTTCTTAATTTCCAATAGATACTCCGTAACTCATCATCATCATCATCATGGCTAGGCTTCGCAAACGAAGATTCGGGAAGGGCTTTACCCACGCTTGCTGCAAGCGTGCTGGTGGCTAAAAAGGCCGATATGGGATAGGCAAGTCCGGTCACAAAAGGCACAGGGAATGTCTGCTTTGGCAATATTGGTGAGGAATGGTTCTTTCTTTGTTGTCTTTTCTCCTCGAGACTGACTCTGTGTGCATTCTCAAAGGAAGCAGCAGCATCATGAATAGTGTGTCTCCATATTCCTTAAGTAGAAAAGTATTAATATGACTTGCAGCTGTTTCAGTGAAGGATGGAGTAAAAGATTTGGAGAGCTGCTTTCTAAACATCACAATTGCCTGAACTGAGAAACTTCAGAGAACATTAACCAGCCCCTGGCTGTCAGTGAGGGTGGTCACTGTCCCACTTTGATGTACTCATTATCCAGCATGTGAATGTTTTCAGTAAGGCAAGTCTCATGCCAGCTGGGTAGGTTACAGAAAAACTGTGCTTCCCGAAATGGTGAAAGATCACCGCTTTTCTACAGGAAACCTGGAGTTTTTAGCTTTGAAATACTTGAAATTCTCTGTAGCTAACAAGTGTGTGACTTTATCACATACATCTGTTCATGACTGACAGCAAGAGCAACCCATTTCCTATGTCTTGAATTCCTCATGACTGAACTCCTGCACACCACAAGATCGCAGAAAGATTTGGCATAAAACAAGAAGACCTAAAAGGAGCAGCAGATGCCTTTTGTCTATTGTGCACCTCAATGCAGAAGCACTGGTGAGAACACAGTGCAGGAGCAAAGAAACTGATACTTAACTCCTGGAGCCAACGACTTCTACCAAGGTAAGACCTGTCAGCTCGGAAGGCAGATACATATATTGCCAGAGGTATCCTGTGGAAGGTGCAGAGGGGCTGGTACACCTGTGTCTTTTTTATTTTGGGTTTGGTGGGGAGAAGAGGAAGAAGGACCTCAGTCCAACAGAGTTAAAACTTTACAGTGACATAAATTCTCTTCCTCCTCTTCAAAGATATGCAAGTAGGTCAAGGCTTTTATGTCTGGAGGTGGCCTGCTGCCTGGGTTGGCCAAAGGGTTCAACTACTATTTTGTATGAAGGAGAACAGGAACTGAAAAGGAATTCCAGGCTGACAATGAGTCATGTTATGACTTCATATCTTTCTTTCATGAGAGAAAGAAGGATAAGTTTCCCTTTCAGGTTTTCTAGTTCACAGGGGAAAAGGAAAACCATGTTTTACTTTTAGCAGGTCTTGTTCTTCCATGTGCTTCTGGACCTAAGGGCACAGATAGAGTTGCGCTGCTGGGAAGGCTGGAACATTTGACAAGCCAGACTGAACTGTCAGTGTGAGTCCAGAGAATTTTCTTTCATTTCTATTGCCATGCTTGTGATTTCTGTAGGGCCAGGAAGAAAAAAAAGGTTCAAGGACACTGTAGACAGTTTACCAAGAGGATTTCTTGATCAATCTAAGTGGTTGAGAATCTTTTCTCAAACAGATTTTGGATCAATGGAGTATCTTCTCATGTACAAATTGAGCAGAGGGATTTTCTTTTCTTTATGCATGCTTCTTTCTAAAAGCAGTCTAACAACTAACTAGTGAGGACTGTCGTCCCTGGACACCAGCTCAAGCTCTGATAGCTTTTGTAAGAACATTTGTATCAAAATATTGTTGTGCTGGAGTCTCCATGGCCATCTGGGGCTTTGTGCAGACAGGGTGCTTACAAATGAATGTGAACCAAAGCACATCAACATTGCTTGGCAAGGATGAAATACATTGCTAGGGTCTGTCTCTGCCAAGCTAGACTGTTTGGCTCCAGTCCCACTCTTCAGGGGGATTGTCTGTCAGAACACAAGTTGGTATTATACAGCCTCATGGTTACTTGGCTCACTAGTCCTTTAACCCCTCTCAGGCCTTTCACTTCTGTTATTTATGAGTGGAAACCGCTGAACCTCCAATTCTTAAAGCAGACCTTGTGCACCAATTGCCCCTCATGCCACTGCACCATTTCAGGCAGAGCTTTCTCTTAGGAGCTGCTAAATAGAAAACTGCAGTCCTTTGGAAATAAAGGCATTATTTCTTAATGCCATGAAATGTTAAGGACACATTTATTTTGTACCATCTCATGATGAAAACTTGGCTTCTTGGCCTAGCCACCTCAAAAACCTGGTCATCCTTTCAAGGTAGGAGTCCATCACGGACACTTTATTGTCTCTGCTTTATTATCCCATCCCTTCCTGGGCAGCAGCTGTTGTTTCTGCTGAGCTCTGCTGGTAAGCCCAGAGATCACCCATTAGAGAACAAAAGAAGCCATAAAAGTAAATGTCCTCATGAGTTTGCCAAGAGGTGCACAATATTTCCCTCTCAATTTCTGGACATGTTTCTGAGTTCAACATAAGTATGGACATAACAAATTATCACAGTGGCTTCGCCAAGACACAACATTACAGGTGGCTCTGAGCCCATTAGATACAGTTTTTCCTTTAGTGAAAATCCACTCTAAGCACTGGTAGAAGTGTGAACTCTGAGCATAGGTTCTGCAGGGCCATAGTCCATCCTGGAAGTCCAGAGAGGGGCAGCAGGAGGAGGATGTGCATATTCCCTTCTGGAGGTGGATGAAGTGGCAGATCCTCAGCTGAGACCTCCCTGAGTCTGGAGATGGCTGAGCAAGGTGGTGACTCTCCATAGGTATGACACACTGCACGTGCTGTCCCTCAGACAGGCAGCTGCCCACACCACTGCCCAGGCTGTCACGTCGCCCAGCAGCCTGGCATGCAGCTGCAGCCTCATCCCCTGTGGGCAGGGCAGTGGCAGCCTTGCACAGGCTGGGACGCCCTCAGAACACAGACTGGCTGCCCGGGTCACGCAGACTTGTGGCTTTCCCTTGCATGGCAGGATTTTTGTGTTTTCCTTCAAAGTTCAGACTGCAGCATGCCAGTACCGCATGGCTCTCCCAGGCAATGTCTGCTTGGACGACCAGGACCTGTTATCATCGCAGCAGACTGGGGACCACAGTCCAGATGTCCTTGCAGACACAGAGCTTTACAGATGGCCCCAGGGCTCAGCTGTCTCTGACACAAGGTGCAGCATGGCTGTGTAACCTTGGGTTAGTTTTGCTAAGAAAATTTCTCTGAGAAAATACATGAACTAAAGCCAAGGAAGATAAGAAAAGTCAAAACATAGAATTAAAGTTGTCAAAATGATGATAGCTAGCAATGCAAGGCTGTTAAAAATGCTGTGTGAAGAGGGAGAAAGATCCCTGGGCTGGAGCTTAGAAATGCTCCAGGTCCTTGGCTCAGGTGTAACGCTTATGTGAGGGTATGCCCCAAGTACTGGGCTCCAAGATGGGGATAGAAAAAAAAAGGGAAGAAAAAGAGTGGCTGGGTGAGTCCCAGAGAGCAAGGTGTCCATGAGGAATTAATTTAATCCACTAGTAGGGAGGAAGCATGAGGAATTTTACTGAGAAGATGAATACAAGCATAGCCAATTGAAGGGCCTGAGCAGTTCTGTTTGGCTGCAGGCTCCCACTCCATCATCTTCCAGCTGCCTGGAACTACTCCCTCCAACGGAAAATCCCAGTGCCCCTTCTCCTGCCAAGGCATCTTCTTTCTTGAGCTGGAAGACCTGTGGTAGAAGGGCATAGACAGTACCTCTCCAGCCATGTCCTGGGAGCAGTGACCTGCAGGAAGAAGCTCTGGCTCATGGGCATCAGCAGGTAGTACAATGCTGTGCCAAAGGCAAGCCAGGACATGAGGGGGTTTTCACAGAGGTAAATAAGTGTTTGGGGCAAATGAGGCTGAAAGCCATCTTGCCAGGCTTGCATCAGCCTGGTGTTTGGTAAGAGGCAACTGGACATGCTGGATGTGCAACTGGAAGGTTTGTAAGGAACAAACAGAAGTTCAGACATCCACACTGGGCTGGTGGCCAGCTATTGTAACCTTGCCCAGGTGTAAACATCTGCAAAGGGCATTTCCCACAGTGCATGAGACAACATTATGAACAATATGAAATTCTTTTATTTGGGAAAACCAAAAACAATTAAAGTGAGTTAATATGCCATTATGATGTAAAACAGGTGCTGGCATTACATTAGAGGTATAGTTAGGTTCCTGTGAAGGAGAACATGGTGGCGACTCATGGGAACATTTTTAAATTTTTAATATGAAATTGGGCACCATCCGGCATTTAATATCTAAATAGTATCAACAGCCAGAAAATAAATGTATCATTTATTATCTAGCTAAAGGCTAGATTTTTCTACTAGTGCATCAGGAGCTGGGTTAGTCCCAGAGTAGCACAGAGGAAGCAGAGAGGACAGGGTCCTTTGCCGGCAGTCGCGTCCATGTAGAGGTGAGCTCGCTCAGCAAGTGCTCTGCGGTACCGCTGTGCCATCGAAATACTGCACCTCAACTCACACATACTGCACCTCCCAGTTGGGAAGGTGCTTTGCCTTGTTCTCAGCCTCAGTTTCTATCTCAAGCCAGTGCCGGGGAGATGAGAAGAAAGCGCACGTTCACGTGGCTGGAGATGTAACACTCGCTTTTAAAGAAGGCAGCCCCTCTCAGTGCAGCCCCGCAAGCCGCCGCCCAGGCGGAGCTGGTGTGTGCGGGGACTGAGCTCCGCTCCCTGCCGGAGGCGCTGGGAGAGTGGCTTGGGCACCGCGGCCGCTCCTCGCCGGAGCTGGGGGCAGCGTGCCCTCGGGTGTGTCAGCCCGGTGTCCCGAGAGCTTCCACTTACTTTTCTGCCTGTATTTTCCCCATGGCCGCGAAGCCTTTTTTTCCTGCAGCTGGGAAGTATCGAGGTCTTCGCTCAGCTCGAGGCTAATCATCTGCGTGCAATTAACCTGTGACCTCCCACTTCGCGGCGCGGGGCAGCGCTGTAGCTTTAACGCGGGCGCTGGAAGCGAGAGAGGGACAGCAGTGCCAGGTCCGGCCCCGGAGCTGCCGCAGATCCCTCTCTGTTGCCTGCCATGGGGAGCCACAGCCTCCTCGCCGCCCTCCTAGCCGCTGCCCTCCTGCCGCTTCCCGCCGCCCCCTCGGCCCCCCGCAAGCTCCTGGTGTTCCTGCTCGACGGCTTTCGCTTCGACTACATCGATGACAGCGAGCTGGAGGGTCTGCCGGGCTTTCGGGACATTGTGAACATGGGGGTGAAGGTGGATTACATGACCCCAGACTTCCCCAGCCTTTCCTACCCGAATTACTACACGCTGATGACGGGTGAGTACTTGCATTTCTGTGCTGTGATGCTTCTCGGAGCTGCTAGCTCCCTGTGCTTAAGTGGAGAGCAGCTCCTTGTGACATTTTCCTCCAAAGAAGATGTAAAAACAACACAAGTCATGTTTATAGGTGGGAGTTTAAAAGCACTGTGGCATTACAGCACAGTATTGCTTTTCTGAAACCTGCTCCAAACTTGGAAATGCTGCTTGGAGCTCATTTTTGCAGTTCCTCTCTGCTAATCCACGGTGTTGCTGGGTCTCTCTCTCTACCTGCTGCCACTGCAGCAGCACAGCCAGCTCGGGTATCCTGGGGGGAGCACTAATGGGGGCTACTGCATGTACATACAAGATAAAACCAAGTCGGAAATGCACGGAAAATGAATACAGAGCCAGGTGCAGAGACTTTCCTGTTAATAAAAATATGTGTAAACTGAGTGTGCCTACAATAAGAACTGAATTTCAGTTAGCAGGTCTGTCTTGGGAAGTTCAGCATTAAATTTCTTTTTAAACTTGGCAGACTTTGTTTTCACAGGTCCCTGTCCTAACTTTGCCCTAAGTCATCATATCTGTAATAATCTGAAATAGCCAAATAGGAAAACATTTAAGGATTTTTGCTTTTGCTCCTCTACAGTTTTTCTGAATGCTCAGGAGGAGCTTTCAGAAAATTGAGAAGACAGTCATAGTTTTCACAATGCTGGTTTGCTTTTAATCATAACTGGAGAACACATGATTTCAGTGACAAAAGGAAGCTGCGCTGAGTACAGCTGGGCCAATTACATCGGAGACAGACACCCAGCAAACAACAGTTAAGTAAAAAAGAAACAATTTTTTTTTCTAGAGTTTCTGATTGGATTCTAGTCTGGAGTTACTTAACAAACAAGAGCTTCCACCTAAAGAGGAGGAGTGAGAAAATCTATCCTCTGCTAAGATATGTGGCATCTTCTGCTATCCTTGAAACAATGCAGTGCCCAGTGATCCATATACTGCTTGCTGGGACAGCAAATGGATGCCATTGTAAGACAAATATCTGACATCAGTTGTGCCCAGCTAGTTTTGAAGATGCTTAACCCCTTCTTCCCTTTCTCTCAAGAGAAATGCCTTTCTCTTGCTCATCTTTGAACAGAAAATAGTACAAAACCACCACAAATTTTTGCCTTTTGTTTTTCATGACTTGGTGCAAGTGTCTGAATTCAGAACAAATCTCATGACTGAAAGCAGAGGTATTATTCCACTCCAGACCATATTCTTAGGTGTATGCAGGCAAACCAGCCTAACACTTCGTGGGTGCAAAAAGCCTTGGAGTGGTGTTGTTGAAGAGGGAAAGTGAGTGACACATTTCACTCATTACCGCATTTAGTGATCTCTCCTATTAAGTGTGTGTGAATAGAATGAAGTCTATAATCAGCCTTTTGAGAAGTTTTGAAAACATCCTACTTTGTGCTCAAAAAGTTTTGGTTTAGGTGATGAAATACCAGTAGTAGACTTTTCACATTCTTAGGGTGCCAAAGTTCTACAACCCAGCTTGAAGCAATGAGATTATCTGTGAGACCAAATTCAACTCCTCTTGCAAGTCTTCCAGACTTTATGTGAGGGTATCAGTGCAAATACAACTTAATTGCAAGTAGCAATCCACCTTCCTAACACATGAGTCATAAGTAGTGTTAAATAGGTCAGGAACCAATGGAGGACAGACGTAGATAATACATGCCCAAAGGAAGATGAAAGACTGCCCCTGAGTCTTTGGACTTTGGGGATCTGTCCTAGCATGACATGGCTGCACTGTTCTTACCCTCTGGGGCCATGGTGCCCTCTCCACAGAAAGGAGACCTTATGCAATGGTGGGGTTGGGAGTGGGAGACATGGCAGTTGTAGCGTTAATCTGCGTTCAGTCTGTGCATGTTCTATTGGCAGTGTTGGGACAGCTTTTGGGGAAACTGCAACATGGCAGAGTGACATGATTATCATGCTGTAGTGACCTGCTTAGAGCCTGGCAAGCTGCCATCTCCTTGGTGCTGCTGTACGAGCAGGGCAAAGCCTGTCTTGCGTCTTACCAGCCATGCATCTCCTCTGCTGGGGAGAGACACAGCTGTAACTGGTTTTGGTTCCATTTGCAACTGGGATTTCTGAGAGTTGAATGCTACTTCTGGGAGATCATGGACAAACTATTCTTCATGTCTTGCCCTATAGCGCTGCTTCATGAGCTGTTAACAAATTCACATCACAACATCCAAAATGTTGTATTTAACATTTGTGAATGTGGCTTCATAGTATGTTGGCTTCTTGCAGCTGAGTCAGCTTAAGAAATCTGCGGCCCCACAAATTCCCACCCCTGGCTTGTTCCTTATAACCCACCTTTTTTGGGAGGCGGGGGGGCAGGGGTGTGTGTGTAGGAATACTCCTGTCCCTTCTTTCTCTGCTCATTCACAAGGCCTAATGATGCCACATCCATTAAGGAACAAACATGTATGTCTTGCCTTTGTGCATTGTTGTGAGCAAGGCCTCTTCTTCCTGCCTGCTGCCCTTCACCCCACATCTGTGCAACCTCCATGGCTCTGGAATGGTTTAGTTGATATTAAATGAGGAAAAATCTCTCATTTTGGTGCTTTGGAAGAAATAGTAGACTCTGCTTCTCAGATACCATCACTACTGGGACAGGTCAGTCTCCTCAAACATGAACTCACCTCGTGCTCCTGCCCAGACCTGCAGGCAGAGGTTATGGGTGTCAGCAGCATCAGCCCCACTGCCTCTCAGTGAGATGCCAAACTGCTGCTCCCTTCAGCTCTACCAGAACATGGTCTTCCTCTGGAACAGGCAACTAGCAAGCAAGGGCACACAGTGCAGCTCTCCAACTATCTGCAGGATCTTCTAGTCATTGTATTTTTACTTCACCAATGATTTCAAGAGGGCAGCCTTACTGAATGTCATATTCATGGCAAATGGCAAGTGTACTGAGATTTTCAAAGCTAGAACCAAATAGATGCAACCATAACTGTTGACCAAGAGCCCTGTATCTAAAAGCAAATGTCTAATATATGCTAAAGAGAGGCACACCCTGTTTTGCTGAGACAAGGTGAAGCATCAACACGGCAGGATGAGTAGGGCCCAGCCTGGGTAAGCAAAAAGGATCAATTTTGGAAGGGAAGCATGGGAGGGAGGTGACTGCCTGTGGTCATGCAGTGCTATAGGGCAATGGCAGAGCTTTTAATGGGTCCTGCTTCTACTTATATCAGCTGCTGCTGTTGACCTATAAGAAGATAGTTGCTGGAGCTTCCGCAGGTGACACAGAAAGCCTCAGCACAAAGCTGAGGGCCTGTGTAGAGGTCTTTTCCTTTCCTTCACACCTACAACAACTATGAGAAAGAAAACCAGGGCATAGAAACAAGAAAAATGCTAATGGTTTGGATTCTTCATGTGAAGTCACCTATTGATTCAGAGCTTGAGATGAAGTGCCAGTCTTCCTCCAAGCCAGGGCATGGCATAATGACCTACTATTGGCTTGAAGCGGCACCAAACAAAAGCTAAGTAAGCAACTGCTGGTGCAAAGGGATCTCACTGACAATCAACTGGAGAAGTTGTTTTGGTACAAAAATCTGGTGCTCTGCAAGGTAGCCCAAAGATGTCCTGTCTAAAAATCCAACTCTTTGAAAAGTAATCTTCTCTAATAACTTCATTCATGCCATGTTTCTGGGTTTTGGCTGCCATAGTGGCATAAAGACTGGTTCTTGAGTGTTTGGATTGCTTTCTGAGCTGCTAGGCTGTTTCATACCTAGTGTCCTAGTTCTCCATGGTGCAGTTATGATACTGCAGTTGTTCACCTGAAAGACATGAAATGGAGAATTATGTAAAAGGAGATGTAGCTTCTGGCATATGGGGAAGCTTTTGCAGGGCTCTTCATGGACTTGGCAAGGGAGGGAAGAAAGAGTCCAAATATGTGTATCCCAGAAAGCTCCCTTAATCACACCATGTGGTGTTTGTTTTGCAAAGGAAGGAATTAAGACCACAAGCCACTCAGGTTGTTATGCTGTGGGGAGTTTTTCATTTTTCCCTTTCCCTGCTGTGGTCTGGCGCTGCATGGTGCTCTCATGCCAAGCTCAGTGGAAAGTCTGAGGTCTCCCCTGTAACTGCTGCAAGCATGAGTTACTGCTACAGAGCCTTTTGTGTAGTTAGTATATGTCGAGCAAAACTGCTCACACTGAGGGTTTGGGTCCCTCACCTGCCAACCCATAGTGTGTTGGAGTGGTGCTGGAGGACTCCCTGCTCTTCTGAAGTCCCACTCAGCTCAGGGCACACGGGGCCCCTTCACATTTCCAGCCAGCAAAAACATGGGCAGACAGTATCACATCTGAGATGGAAACTCAGAGAGGATTTATTTTCCAAGATCCTAACAAGAAATGAAGTCTTTCTGGCAGGTCCTCTGTGAGGATGTGCCAGCTGCTTGGTCAGCTGTGTGGCCCCACATCCAAAAGCTGTATTTCACTTGGCCTCCATGGAAAGCAGGAGGGAGTTCCTGACTGCAGAGGTGGGTGGGGAACTTCTTGGGAGAGGAGCCAGCAAGGGGCCTCCATATCCCTCTTTGGACAGGACCTGACCTTAAATACGTGGCAGAAAGGCTGCAAAGTTCCATGAAGCTTGTGGGATGGAGGAGGAGGTTGAACAGAGGATGTTTCGATCTCCCACACACAAAGTGTGAGGGCTGTGGCCTTTGCAAACTTGTCTCAGACTCACTGTAACACAGTAATGGCATATTTGGGCCTTCTCTAAAATACAGGGAAGGTGGGTGGTGTTTTCTTGGCCACTGCTGCTCATTCCTGCATGTGCCATCGCCTCCTCCTCTGGGTGGCAGGAGGGAAAGGGGTGGCAGAGGTCCCAGGGATGCAGGACATTCTTGCCAGATTGAAGGTGTCACCCATCTTCTATATTTCAAGTGTCTTCCCTCCATTTGTCACTCTTGATGTTTGCATACTCGACTGCTGAGGGACTGTGGTGGATAATGCTGAAAGCTTATAAATGGCCAATCTACTTCTGTTTTCCCCTGACCACAGCAAATCAACATACACTGCACCCTGTTTATTCTATGGTTTCTGGGAGAAAACACCTTTGGAATCCCACATCTGGAATCCTGTGGAGTCTGGCTGGTGTGCATACTCTAGTACATTCATTGTTTGCTGTGAGAGGTCTCCTGGTTTACAGCACATCACCTCCACACTCCTTCCACTTGGTACCTGAAGGAAGCCCAGCCTGATGATGGTTCTAGTGAATGCCTCTTTTCTGCTGCCCAGTTAATGGTATCCAGACTCCAGCCTGGTCTAGATAAGGATGCTGACAATTTCTGTTTAGCAGTTAAGCAAGTTCTTAACTACGTACGCAATATTTGCATGTTGTCTGAGGCATTAAAAAATGGAAGGATAGGAGCACAACAGGGAAGTTAATTATTGGTACACATGAACTGAAACTTTCTCTACTTCACTGTCCAAGCTTAGAAAACAGCTAGAAGGACACAAAATGCATGAGTGACAAGGGAATAGGATTTTTTCCTTTTACTCCTCTTTAAACAACTACAGATGCCAACAGCAGCAAAGATTTAAAATGTTCTGTTTGTGACACACAGTTTTGAAATCAAGTCTCTTCTTTTTCTTGAATTCATTAGCTTTCCATTTAAAAAATCGTGTGTTGAGAAGCAAAAGAACATGAAGAAGTCTATGGTAATACTATTAACTGGCAGAGAAGGGGTACTGTCCCAGCAAGGTTAGGCTGGAGAATATAGTTGTAACCCTGAGGATTTTAATTTTCATATTTTTCTCCTCACTTTATTTACTCACCACCTGCAGAAAGGCTGCAATGCCAAGCACCAAGATTTTCCTCTTTGACACATAGACAAAATATTGTAAAAATCTGTGTTTGCTTTCTACCAATTAAAAAACTGGAAACACCTCCAAAGTGGAAAACAGAAAGTTTTCTGTAGCACAAGTTCACATGCTACAAATTTAAATACAGAGTTTTTTCCTAATTAACTAGTTACAGCCTCACAACTCACAACTACTGTGCCTGCTACCGGCTATTAACAGCAGTGAGTGGATATTCACATATCAAGGTATTTCTTTGCCCAGAACTAAAGTCACAGCTGATGAACAGGAAACTGCCAGAGGCCCATACTCTCTCTGATATGCAGGCAGCAGCTTTTCCCATTGTTTTGTTCTGGCCTTCTGTAGCACTTGGAGCCCTTGAGCCATACCCAGCTGTAGATGGTCAGGGGTCCCTCAGCCTACCACTGTCCCTCAGTTCAGGAGAGGAACTGACAGCTTGGAGCCTCTGCTCTCCAGGGGCACAAGATCTGACTTCTCACGCAGGAGGAGCGCATCTGCAAAACCTCAGCTGGATGCTTTATAAGCAATTTTTGTGCACCCCAGAGCTGGCCCCATGATGAAAGCAGTGAATTAAGAGTTTCATGCTCTTACTAAATTAATCTCCTTCAGGGAAAAAAAAATCATGCGTGTGTAGCAGAGATTTTTCTGTGCATTTTGTTGTGATCCTACTTGGACTGTAAAGTCTTGCCTGATGCAGGCTAAGGTGTTTATGCTTTGGCTCTGTCTGGTATTGGAGGTCATGAAAAACAGGAAAGTCTTTGCCAGCAAGCTCTTTTGGGAACATGAATTGTCTGTACACATCTTGCAAGTACTGTTTTTACTTGGGGGTCTGCACGTGGCAAGGCCACTTTGCCCAGGCCAGCACTCCCCTGGAGCTTCTCACGAGCCCTGGTCTTCTCCAGGGCACCTAAAGTGTAGCACATGGGCTTTGTTTCTGTCTTGTGGTTTTTCTTTCCAAAGCAGAGCAGATGAGACTGACCAAGGAAACAGCAAAGCAGGGCATATATCAGAGCTCAGTCCTTGGGGCCAGCAACACCATGGTATCTGCTCCAGAACAGGAATATGGTGCCAGTGAAACTTTAAAGTTCTGCTCTCTTCCTCCTTATGGCAGGCAGCCATATAAGCAGAGCATTTCCCAGGGCAAGTCATCCAGCTGTTTGCTTGGAGGAACTTGACTCTTCCCCAGCCTGTATAGCCTCATGGCAGCCTGTGCTTGCATCTGCCCTTCTGGTTCTTGACACTGCCCAGAGAGTGAGGACATCATGATGGGACATAAGAGAAAAGGTCTCACCATAGTGTCAAAGTACGTATATAGTATTAGAGAGCACATTTAGCTAAATGCGTGTACTGATGTTCAGCATCAGAATACGGTACCTTTGTGGTGTTGGATAATACACACACTGTGAGTTCTCTCATAAATCTGATTTGCTCAGTGCAGAGATAATTTACCTCTATTTCATTGCCTGATGCACTCAGGTATAGATACACTCCTGCACACCTATCACTCACTGCCTCTCTTTTAAAGAAAAGATTCACTGTTTCAGATGTGCATTTCCTCTTGTAGATTTACACACAGGTGATCCCCTTATCATGCTTACTTGTAACCCTGACATGCTGTCCCTGCAGTTAGTGAATGACCATCCAAGAAAGACGAGGTCATTCGTGTAGTAAACGCTGCAGGAACACATGATCTGGTTTCCAGATCTCACATACAGCCAGTGCAGAGTGCACAACACTCAGCGTTACTGTGCTGCTGGTCTGGTGGCCAAGTGGCTTTGTTTTGTTACGGTTTTTTCTTTGTTTTGCAGAGATTAACTTGAATGCTGACAAAAGTGCCTGGAGACATGGGAACGTGCTTTAGACAAATGCTGTAAGAAGTGTAGTGTCCAAGTAAACTGTAGGACACAGGCTTGCAAATGCTTTTGCTGGCTCTCTTCCAGAAGGATACAGCAGTTATCATATTCCTGGGAACTGTGCCCTCTTTGTTTTCCTATATTGCTTGAGGAAGGAGTAATTTTTACTAAAATTGCAGTGTGTTTAAATAATGACATCTGTGTGCTGGAATTGCTTTTTGCCCTGTTTCTATTTGAAACTCTTAAGATAATGTTTGATTACAGAGGAAAGCTGGAGTAATGGAAGAAATGAAAAAATTCAGCATTTTATGGTGACTCTCTTAACACCATGTTGCTATTTCAATAATAATCCAAAAGAAGCTCACCAAAGGTAATTTTCTTAGGCTGGAAGAACTGGGATTGTACAGGTAAACCAAAAGAAACTTGAGAAGTGATCTTAATTCTGTGTACAAGTATCTTTGGGGAGGGGCAGAAATGCCAGTTATTGCAGGGCTTTTTAATGTAGTGAGCAAGGCTCAAAACAGCCATAGTTGAAGATTAACAAAGATCAAAAATAAAATTAGACACTAAGCATACTTCTTGAACAGTGTTTTCTGATGATAAATATTGAGGTGTGCAGCTCAAGGAAGAGTTTGATTAGTTGATCATTGATGTCTTCCAAGGAGGTCTGACGTCTTTCTGGGACATGGGCCTCAGGAAAGCAGATGTGAATGGCATTAAATGATCACCTCTTTTGATCTGTCTGCTCATCTGATCTTCTTTTCTGGCCCTGTGGACCAGAGATATCTGCAATGAAAATTGAAGCCTTACAATCTTCTACATCTCCTTTTCAATATTAAAAAAAAGGAGTTGGAGTCCATAGAAAATGGAGGTCGTCTTATGTGGAGATCAGAACACTGTCCTCTGTGTTAGTGCAAACAGTTAATTAAACTTCCCAACGATACTGCAAAGAACAATCTCCAATTTCCTCCTTAAAGACGTGGGCAGACGGATAGGAGACCTTAAGTCCTACAGGATCAGTAGCAGTTAGAGCTCATTGATTCTATGAGAAGATTACGCTGTAATTATACAGATACCTAATCTGTAGGTATCATACAGGTACAGCTTCAGTACTGAACTAAAGGTTTCCCAGGTTGGCACAAGTTGCCTGCCTGCACTTTATCAGGATGATAGATGCTTAGGAATACATGGACTTTAAGAAGATGAGGTTGTTCTCTAAGTTTAAGGCTGGATTTTTCATGCACTATGGAGAGTTCCTTCTCTCTCTTTTGAGTCTTAGAGCAAAGAGAGCACTTGGCAGCCCGAGGAGGACTGATTACTGCTCATCCAATTCAACAGTTCTTCTGTATTAAACCTGTTTAGTTTAATATCATAAATAGTGTCTGCCACAAATTGGGACTGCTCTTCTCCTCTGGGAAGGAGGAAATGTTTTGCATAATTGAAATACTTTGTAGTAGGGAAGGAGAGTTCAAAATCCATTTCAAGGTCACATGCACCCAAAGTATACAGAGTGCTCTGCTTGGAATGACCCCTTTTCAAAACAAGCCTACCAAGGTTATTTCAGTGCTGATCACCATGCTCAGGCTCACAATAATCAAAGCCTGTTGTCTGGATCCCTGCAATAACATGACTCACTAGCTAATGATGACAGTGTCTAACACATGCTTCAGTTGTTGCTTTTTGAGGTATGGAAATCAGGAACTCCTGTGCAACTTAATCTTCAACATTTCTTTTCCCATTTCTGTTAATTCATCTGTAGAACAATTCTTAAAATATGGTTTCTGCTCTTCTGACAAGAAGTAGAAGACATCTCTTGGTTAGTATGTACTAGTTTCTTGTAATACAAAGTTGCCCAAGATACAGTAAGAGGGCTGAACATGTCTGATTAAATGATTGCTGTGCCCACAACCAAGGAAAAAAGTATGATTATTTAGAACAACAACAAAAAGCTAACAATAATGGAAAAGAAATGGAACATATAAAGATTTTTGCCTAGTTTTTGCTTGTTTGCAGAAAAATGGTGTGCCCTGTGGATAAAGGAAGGAGAAATGCAAGCTTCCCGAACTTTGTTCTATGTTTTCAGGTGGTGATCTTATCCCCTTCTGTACACAGCCCACTTCCCACAGCCCTCTGGTTCTGAGTGCTGTGGGTACCTTCAAAAGGCCTCAGACTTGGCAGGTGCTGTGTGTGCAGAAGGAGCTGGGTGGCACCCGTGTGAGCTGCTGCCCATGTGGTTTTTGTCTGGGCTGGGTGTGGGATGTTGAACAGGGCACAGAGTGCGAGTTTGTTTCTTCTGGCCTCAGCTGTCTGAAACTTAAGAAAATGCTGTGGTCTTTGTCTACCATTAACAGAGAGCAATATGCACCTTTAGTTATCTGAAGTGCTTTTCTTAGGGTGGCATGAATTGCTTTCTAGACATGCCTTTTCTTATCCATTGACTGTGAAGGGAACAGAGGGGGCTGACAAGCCTCAGCAACTAATTTTTAGGTGGCTGAATTGGGGGATATAGGGAGTTAACTAGAGTACATCAATAAAAGGTCAAGGAGATGGTATGAACAGTTGCAAGGCAAGAGATCCCTGAGATCAAGTCAAGGCTTTGCAGCTGATTTGCTGAATGATCCAGCAGTAGTGGTGGTGCTGGTTGTATCCTTCTGCTGGAGAACACCAATCTGATTGTGCTGTTTTTTTTCTCTATCCCTAAAGGTCGCCACTGCGAGGTCCATCAGATGACTGGAAACTACATGTGGGACCAGAAGGCAAATGTGTCTTTCGATATTGGCGTGAATAAGGAAAGCCTGATGCCACTCTGGTGGAATGGATCAGAGCCTTTGTGGGTCACAATGATGAAAGCTAAAAAGAACGTGTCAATGTACTATTGGCCAGGTTAGTATGTGAAAAATTACTACCATCTTAACAGTGCATCTTTACATCTGAGTACTCCATATGCTGTAAGAATTGTCTCTCTAACATGGTCCTGAAATATCATAAGAATTTTGAGTGCTTTACTAACCACTCATAGAAATGAATTATCTTTTCTTAGGTCATGATAATTTGCATATGCTTAGCTTACAAAGGAAGAGACTGAAATGTCACTGCAGGCAGCTTTCCACCAAACATTACCTTCAGGAGGGCACTGGCTTGCAGACCAACCCCTCCTCCACCAACTCGTTGTTCCTCTTGCCCACCTCTACTTTCTGATGTGCTGAATGGTTGCTCCATGGATGGTTCATGGTCCAATCAAAGTTAAACAGTAACCTCCCTCCCCTAATGCTTGTTTGGTTTTAATCTGGGCATTAGTAGCTGAGAGCCGAAGACGATCTGCTCTTGGGGACAACAAAATCCAGCTGAAAGCAAAGCATCCTTGTGCTCTTATCCTCCTTCTTTGTTGATTCATCTGAGGTCCCAGTTGCTCTGAGTCTGAGCTGCTCTTTTGGAGGGTTTTGGCCTTTCTATTCCTCATTTGTTAGATCTTGGACCACTGAAATGATTAGGGATATATAATAATCAGTCCTTTTTAACAAAGAGAAGTATCCCCCTTAGGCTATCCATTTAGAGGCTCACATGGAAATAAATGTTCCAGCTGTGCAACCAGCCAAATCCCTGCAAAGTACACAGATTCTCAACTTTTTAACCTTTTAAGTCTGCTACCTATGCTAAGCAGTATGCAGATATTCTCCTACGTGTGAGTGCAGGCTAGAGGCCCATGGAACTATAAGAAGAGCTGTACTGGATACAGCCAGTGCCAGTAGGGCAGTGGCAGCTGACTCACGCTGTGGGCTCCTGGACAGCTGGTCTCTGCATCCCAGTGCACATGTGCCTGGCCACAGTCTTTTCATGCAATGTGGCTAATGGTGTCCTGGATAAAAAGCCCATCATTCTAAGGAATGTGAAGAAAGAACAGACCAAGATGAAAAACACTGAAAAGCCATCCAGAGTGTTTCCATAGTACTGAAGAGCAAAAAGGCCTGAGGGTGCCAATATTGCCTTATGGACTCAAAGGCAGTCAAAGGGACTGGTTTGGATCAGCCCTGAAAAAATGCTGCTTTTACTGAAGATCACCCAAGTGACCAAGCAGCAATGCAAATAGTAGTTATACAAGAATGTAGGAATTCTTCTAAAAATTTACAATTTTTTTCTTTCTATAGACGATTCATTTTTAACTACTCATGTAATTGCTCTTAATAGGTATAATTATGTACTGAATAGATGCAACAGCCTACAGAGAGCTGCTGAAATAAAAAAGAAACTATTACTTTCCATTAAAGGCCTTTGGACTTTACCTAGTTCCTTCATGTTGCCCGTTGAGCAGTGTTTCCTAGGGGCAAGATATATGAGGTGTGTATATATATATCCCCTTCACTCTTCTCTCATTGCTATTTACAGTTGAAACTTGCAAGGAGCCCTAGAGCCTCCCTTTTCCCACTGTTTATGCTGCCAAGTGTATGCATTGACACAAAGTGGGATTTTTTTGTGTGGATCTGGTATTTTAGCTGTGGACTGTGACATGTACATCTGTCTCTCCTTAATTATTTATCTGTGATGGGTGACCTTTGGCAAAGCCATCAGTGCCTCAGTTTAGCAAACTATTAAGCACATGCTTATTTGAAGGGTATTCATGGTCTCAAAGGACACAATGGCCATACAGGGTCAGGCACAGGGCAGGAGACAGGTGAACCACGGAACTATTGAACTAAAACACAGGGCTGTTGGGCTGCAGTAGGATCCAGGTGGAACTGCCCCAAACAGAAGTCACTCCAAATGCAGTAGTAATTATTACATTTTCCTTATATGTTTTTTTTAAATTGTTTTCTAGTTCCATCGTAAGGACAGAATCCTTTACAAAAATTCTAGTTCTATCATTTTAAAACTTTATTTCTTAACAAGGGATTTGACTGAGAAGCAATATCAAACAAAATGAAAATAGTTAAAAAAAATTTAATAACCAAGGTGAGTAGAGGTCCCATAGACGTTTGCACTGCATATAATCTGCTGTTAGTGATTAGCTTTCCAGCCTGATGTTATACTGCTGCTTAGTAATGAACCTTGCAAATATGATAAAGATCCAAACGGGAAAAGTTTGGAAAACTCTTCATGAGAACAGCAATATACAGCCAAACTCATCACACTTTGTTCTGGAAGATGTTATTTTCTCTTTAGCTAGCATTGAACACAAAGGAGATCAATCAACCATAGCAGAAATGCATTGGAAGTGCCAGAGAGCTGATTCCCAGGATTAACTCACACCACTGCCATTTCCTCCTCAGGGCCAGTTCCAAGCTTTGCAAAGTTTGAATCCAAAATCTGCTGCTTTGTATTCTTCCCTGTGTTCCTCTCTGATGTGTAGTCAGTGCTTAAAGAGGTAAAATCCAGACCCAAGCAAACAGAAACATGGAGCAGGAGGGCTATCGGAGGCAAATGACCATCCATCACAGCTTTATCTGAGAGCCCAACATAAACCCGGCAAAGACAGCTCATGGGCAGAATTCATCTGAGATCTCCTGACTCTAGGAGCAAAGGAGCCAAAATATCACCATGCCAGGGGTCCCAACCATCACTTCTGCCAAAATATAAGACCCAGGTTTCTGTGGACATTTTTCTCCTTTCTTCACACCACACGTGGGGTGAAATTCTCAGCCTCATGTCTGGGTTGCCTGTCTGAAGCACTGATGCTCCAGTGAATGGAGAGTGTTCAGAGAGTGCAAGAGCATTCTGGCAGTACCAGCAAAGTCAAAGCTTTGGAGTGGTCCTTGGTCCACTGGATGGCATCACCACAGATGCTCAAACTCCTTCATTTTCCAGCAGTCTATGCTAACAGCCTATGCAGCTGCTTCAGCTGAAGTGCAGTGACATCTTCTGTAGATACAAAAATGAAAGAAGAGGCGGGGGGAAGGCTCTAAACTCAACTTTGGCCATTTAAACAGAACACTTACCAGACCATACAGCTAGCCTGGAAAGTTTTTAAAACCTTCTGTTGTGACATGAAGTGTCCAACTCTTAAATAAATGTTTAGAAATGCAATTTAAAGCTGGCAGAGGTTCAGATCTCCATGTCAGATAGATAAAGAGGAGCCTATATATCACTCTGAAAGAAGTCCTTATTCCTGCTCCAGTTGTTCAGGTTTTTAAATAAAGGTTTAGTGTCATACAAAACTGTGCAGTAAGGTATCTAACATTGCATCTTAGTAGCTTAACTATTTGTAGTTTAACCAAGAAAAACTTAACATTTCCTTTGTCTGACTCCAAATCTGTTTAAACTTCCTTTCCCATAATATTTAAATGAGAAAATTTTTCATCTGCCATGGCCTCTACCAAAGTGAAATTTAAATATTGAAGGGTCTTCATGGTCAGTATTTTGGATTTGTAACAAGCCTTAACAGCAAAAATCCAAATTTAAGTTCTGTTCATCAGAGAGGCTAAAAAGAAAAAGGAAGCTCTCGGTGTCTAAGCAGCCTGAATTTTCAGTGGTACTGCTAATGAACTGCACACTTGAAGACCAATATTTAGTGGCCAGAATTGTTTCTAATTGTTGCTACGTCTGTAGTCTTTTATGTCATGCTCATCACTTGACAATCTAGAAATAGCAAAGATATCTCAACAACTAAAATATCCCAGCTCCCTAAGAGTTAATGCTTCCAGTTAAAAATATCTTGTGAGTAATTCTGAGGGATGTTTTGTGAGAAAATTACCATCTGATGTCAGTATCTGAAGAAGAGAAAAGAGGCAAAGTGATAGTATTAGTCACTGGCTGTGAGCAGTCATACACCTGAATTAAAATACTAGGCATTCCCAATGTCTTTTCAAATGTGTCCTTAACTTCTTGCCTGGCTTTGGAGCTAATCTGCCCCCAGACTCAAGTGTCAGGCAAGAAATAGGCTTCAAAGTTCCCGTTCAGCCCTGAAATACTAGCAAAGCCCACAGGGACTGTTGCATCACCTTTAGCAGCTGTGGTAGCTGTAAGCCCATGTTTTGCTGCTGGTAGCACTCAGGGCATCTGGCAGAAGACTGAAGCTGCACGCCCTCAGGGCAGGGGCTTCCTGGATGTGACTTCAGGCCTTTCATGGAATACATTTTTTGATTATTTGGTTAGGTAGCAGCAGGGACCTGTTGCACAGCATAGGTTCTCGAGGGTACTTAGTGCAGATGAGTGTCCCAGTAAGCAAACCACTGATAGTAGCTCTGCTTACTTTAGTGCCCTCTCTGCTTAAACCTCCTGTGCAACCTTCTCCCTCCCAAGCAACTTACAAAAGTCTTTAATGCTTATTCCTTTCATCCCGAAGGAGAAGCAGAGGGACCCAGGTGTACATAAATTCAGACTTTGGCTTAGCGTTGCCTTTTTGACCTGACTGTGTTGCTGTATATAGAGGCCAGATTGCAAAAGATCTCGTCTTTTTTACTTCCTTCCTTGTGCCCAAGGAATACACTAGAAAATGCCTAACAGTGATGGGAGGACTCTGGGGTTCAGGAATAATAATCTGCCTGAATCCAGTGTTTCTGAAAGCACACTTCTTTTAAATATTAATGTTGTTCAGCAGCATAGTAACTGGAGAGCAAAAGGGCAAAGAAACCTCACAAAACCCCATGTTTTTCTATGTTCAGGGCCATGTTCTCCTGTAGGATTTGTTGCCATAAATTTTTAGGCTGCAAAACAGACTATTTTGCAAGGAAGGCTGTAAGTTACCAAGAGAGTTAATTGGTTTATGCTGTTTTAATAAGACCTCCTGGGAAACAGATTTAATAGTGCAGTGCCAGTATCACATAATAAAATATGGTTTATAAAGGATATTATAATGTAAGTTACAGCATGTCTAACTGGAAAGTATTTGCTCAATTTTCAGGGAACAATATCTAAATCTATTATTTTGGAAGCCTGGAAGTAAGGTTATGTGGCCACAGTAGTTAAAATGAAAACAAGCCAGTGATATAGACGGAAAGTCTGCCACAAGGGAATCAAGAGTTTTATTGTGGGAAGGTCACACAGAGACCTTCCTTTTACAGAGGGAAATAATAGGATCCAATGTACAGTTTGCTACAAGCTCTCATCAAGCCAACCTCTCTCCCTCTTTCCCTTCCCAACCAC
The DNA here is from genome assembly GCA_013396695.1 of Sakesphorus luctuosus. Lineage (NCBI taxonomy): Eukaryota > Metazoa > Chordata > Aves > Passeriformes > Thamnophilidae > Sakesphorus > Sakesphorus luctuosus. The sequence goes on along the minus strand of VWZD01008889.1, from coordinate 493,397 downwards.
ACAGTTTCCTGCAGGGAAGGTGTAAGGTAAATAATCTCACAGGGAATTTACATACCCGAACTGAGACTCCATAGTGTGGTGATCAAAGTGAAACAGCAGAGCTTACCACATTTTTTGCTTGTAGGTTGTGAGGTCGAAATCCTTGGAGTCAGACCAAGTTACTGCCGCGAGTACTTCAGCGTCCCAACAGACAAAAACTTCGCAGATGCCATCAGCGATGCCCTCGAGTCTTTGTGGTACGTCACTGGGTTTTTCTCTCTCAAGGACAAGTATTTGGAGTTACTCTCGGGAGATCTTCAGGATTGGCTCCCAGATAGGAAGATGGGTGCTGAGACTGCTTTACAGTGCTGTCACGGAAACATCACCACCACAGAAACAGGCCCTTACATTAAGATTGGAGGGGAAGATGTGCTCCTCTTTTCCTCTGTAGGTTACAAAGAGGAAACATCCTGACTTAGTACTTTTATCCATTGTTTCAAACAACTTGTGGATGAATCTGTTCACTGACCTGCAAGAGCAGACTGAAATGCTTGGATTTAGAGAGGGAATTTGGAAATTCTGAATTTCAGCTTTGGTCACTTGTTTACAAGATGCTTTGGCTTCTGCATTTTACAACATCTTAGGCACAATATTTTTGGAGTGGGCATTCATTTTGTGCAAATACCAGTATAGAATAGAGTAGAATAGGATAGTTGGAAGGGACCTACAACAACTGTCTAGCCCAACTGATGGGCACATATCTCTCAGAAAACTCCCAGGAAAAATGTATGCTCCACACCCAGTTTCAAGTTCCACCATCTCATTCAAACATTAACAAGGGACAATTCCACATAGGCTGTAAAATGAGGGAAGATTGCACCATTATATGCAGAGCCAATGCCTTACCTTAGCGATAACTAGTCTTCCTCTTAAAACCTTGTTTGTTCCATAATTTATCCAATCATAAGAAACACTGAAACTGTCTGAGACCACGTGAGATGTTTTATCCTGAAGTTATTTATCTTAGATTTACAGGAAGTTACTTGTGTGTGATACAAGGAGTTCCTATGTGACATAGGAGGCTTTCTGGAACTTCTGCAATGCTTTTAATTCAGTGAATAAAAAAGGGAATGGAAAACTGAATACAGACATCAGCTCTGACTTCTGGGGGAAACCCAGAATTATGGTAGATAGCTTTTTGGACTGGTATCGTTTAGGGATGGGTAAAGATATGCTTGACTTCCTGCCTGGTTACTGTGAAGCACAGTGCACAAGGCTGCTCAGGGTGGTTTGCAACCTTGTAATTGTGAACATGGTTTAAATCAAGGCATAAACTGTTAGAAGATCCAGCACTTCAAGCAGTTCTTTTGGGTAGCTGGATCCCATCAAAATGTTTCAATAGATAATTCACCCCAAGCCACAATGCCCACTGCTGGTGGAAAAGAAGAAAAGGGAGGGGATACAACAGTGTCAGTGAGCCAACCTGAAAGAGGTGAAAGCTGATAATTTCAAGAAAAGAGCAAATCCCTGCTGTTACGTCTGCCAAAAATACCAGCTAAAGCCTGCTGAAGTGCCCCAAACCTACAGATCATCCTGCAGCTGCATGATGTCCTCTCTCTGAGGTCCATTTACACACCACCCCAGTTGAATTTTTGCCTGAGTTCCTTTTCTCTAAACTATATCCCCTGTTTCCAGCAAAGCAGAAAAGAGGAAAAAGGAACTATCACAGATAAAATTGGTAGCTGTGGGTATAAATACTGCAGGGACTTAAAATAAGAAGGAAGTAGAGAATGAACAGATTAAAAATCAGGTAGGTTTTCTTTATTCTTTCTGTCATTCATCCTGTGTGTTTATTCCTTTAATATTTAGAAAAAGAAAAGTCTGTGCTGCTGGGCCAGCCCATAAGAAGTAAAGCCTCTGAAATGCCTTTACTGTGGCATATTCATTTAGCAGGAATTAACGTCTCTGATAGTAGAGTCTTGAGTTTGTCATTTACATCTTTTGCAAGTGCTTTTGACTCGTGAAGCTATTCAAAGTCTGGCAAGTCCAGTGTGTTTCCTTTTCACACACTGGCTAATTGAAAAAGCCCATTAGGCTGACTGGCATTAGCTATATGTGGGAAAACAGCTTGTGGCAAGGGCAGTCTGCTGCCTGTAGCAGTGCCTTGCTCAGTTGCCTTAATGGCAGGTATTAGTAGATAATGAACTATACTTAGGCTCCCACCATTAGCAAACCTTACAGGGACTCTAGGATAGAGAGAGTAAGCTGTTTATTGTGGCATGATGTCCTAGGGGTTAATTTGGGTTTGAGCACGGGAGTCCTGACCCATCCTTACTTCACTGAAGTTGAAAGTGTTATCAATGCCCTCTACAGCGACAGAAATACCTCACTCATCAGGGAGCCACTGAGCTCCTTTTGCAACCAAAGGAAACTGTCCTTCAGGAATATTCTCCAGTCTCTTCAAACAGGTGCTTCAAGACCACTATGTAGACCAAAAATATTCAAAGCTAAGTTAAGCATCTGTTTTTGCCAAGTGAAACTGAAACCTTCTTTGTGTCTTTTCTGGAACTATCGCTGAAGGGCTCTTGTAATCTACCGACCCTCTTGTCACGAAGTTTGCATGGTAGTTGAAAATTGTGCTGGTAAAATATAAACACCTTTTTTGGTATTGCCATCGATGCCATCCAACTTTCTTCAACGAGCTTTCCATAGTCATGTATTTGAAAAGTTACTGGTGAAGACAGAACAAGCACACAGAGAGAGAGATTTTCTTCAGTGCAAGCCATGATCAGAGACGCCTAGTTATCTTAGAAAAACAGGCAAAAATGGAAACAAAGTCAAAGGTGGTCTTGGAAGCTCTGGATGTGCTGTACTGAGTTCTGCAAACTCCCAAGCATACTGCTTAACTGGAGCTTGTCCCACTGAAGGCATTGAGTATTCTTCCTTACAGCACTGAGCCCTCACTGAGAAATTTCACCATAGCCTAAATGAGATAATTTGTTTTATGCAATAAATCTCTTTCTTAGCTTCTATCTTGATCGAAATGATCATTTAGTTACATTTAGTAACATTTAGTACATTTAGTTACAGGTGAGAAGACATAAAGTAGTATAAGTAGCTCATTAATACAGGCACTAAAGCAGAAGAAAATTATTTCAGTAGGTTCAGTGAGTTTGTATGCAATAGAAAAATTACAGGGTTAAACTTTAGAAATAATTTATGCCTAATACAGATGGAAAGTAATGCTTAAAATCAGACTGGGGAGAGGGAAGGACTGCATCATTTGAATTACTTTAAAATCTTGAAGAGTTAGAAGCAAGACTATTCTGCAGGGCCAGCAGTGCACAGCAGAGACCTTCAGCTTCTTATGGGACTAGTCCTTTGAGGCCTTCTGCAAACTGAAAAATGCAAATGACAAACTTTAATTCATTCAGTCAGTCCCTCATATCTGATTTTATCTCTCCTCTGTCACTCACTACACCAGACTACCCAGGTGCCTTTAATCAGAGAAGCTGGACCTGTCAGGCCATCACAGTCTTTCTGTCGGGATCTTGGTCTGGATGAGAGCATGTATTATGGATGGCACACTTTGTCATATAGCAAGTACAGCAGAAAAAGACTGGTTTTGAACTTCATGAACATAGGTTTGTGATTTTATCCACACAACTGCTCTCAGGGAGATATACACTGACGTATATGCCATCTCCACTAATTAGGCTGAGGGCATCCAGTGCAGAAATATGTGATCATCTAAACTTGTGCAACTCTGAGATTACCTCTGATATTATCTTTGTTTCCCTTTGGTCATATTCCTGAATAACACCCCCATCTAAAATCTAATCCCAATTCATACTGCTCAGTATTTTGCAAGAAAGAGCACATCCTGAGTTGACCTCGGTGGTTTGGAAGACCTCACACAGGAGAAAGCCAGAAGTGCCAAACTTTAATTAAAGTACGTTTGTCTGGTAATTCCCACAATCCTTTTTAATAAGGGCATTCAGCACAGAAATCAGTATTTCTTTGTCATTAAAAGGAAAGCTGCCTTCTTAATTCAAAGAGGTTAGTCAAGGGCTGCCAGGCCAGCCCGTGCTTGCATGTGGCAGTCCCTACTGCCACCTCTGAGGAGAGTCTCAGGCAAACTCAGGACACTGGGTGTGAATAATGACTCCAGCTGTGCAACAGTGGACAGCACAGGCTGGAAGCAGAAAACGGGGTTTTGTGGCTCTACTTGCTCATGAAGACAACAATGCCAGTGGCCAGGAGGGGTGTCCATGTGTGCCAGCCTCTCACTCCTTCCCTCCCTCCCTCCCTCTCTCCCACCTGCAGCAATGGCAGTGCTGAGATGGCCGCGGTGTACTACGAGCGCATTGATGTGGAAGGCCACCACTACGGCCCTATGTCCCAGCAGCGGAAGGACGCTTTGAAGGAGGTGGACAAAGCCTTGAGCAACATGATCTCACTCATCAAGGTGGGTGGCATCCAAAAACCCAGCTCCTGGGTGCCTTTGGAAAGGTTTTTAAAACTGCTCTTTGTGGCACTGCCAAGAGCTTATGTAACACCTGTCACTGAATGTATTTGCTGTAAACTTTCATTTCCTGAGAAACAGGTTGCTGAGAGCATGTGGAAGTCAAGGCACCATTCCCCAGTTATTACTTTCATTGATGGCATTATAACCTCCTAGTGGATTTATACCAATAGCCCCAGAAAGCCACAAACCAATATATGTGTTGTTCTATTCATGGCTGGTGTTGCCAGCTGAACTTTATTGTAAGAGAACAAATTAAAGCCACGTGTTTCCTAAAGTTTGTGGAATCAGACAATTAACTTTTATAGTGTTTTTATGGCACTATTCAGAACTCTTTACTTGAAACTCAGTTTAAAAAAACATTATCTAAATGATTTTGCAGGAAGAAAAGGAGGATGCCAAGCTTTTGGGTAAATGGCAATTCTGTGAATATTTCTGACATTGATAAATGTATGTTGGAGCTTTTTATGCGTTTCAGTGAGGAGAGGAATATGGATCTCCAATTTCACTAAATTATAAAAGCTCTAATGCTAAGTGCTTGTGTTTGGGAGGGGAAGAGAGGAACACTCCTGCCACAGGTAGTATCATGGTGAAGTTGCTCTTCCCTGTCTGTTTTGGCTTATAGATAAGAATAGTTGGGTAAAATCTTGTCTAAGACCAACTGGAACAACTGGTTTGTGGGTCTGGCGTGTAGCATCTGGTTATTTAGAAGGGAGGTGCGTTTATTTTGGAAAACCTCTTTGGTGCTAACCTCTCAGACTCTTCCAGAGCAGCATGTGAGAGTAGGTGTCCAGCATTACAGGTGGTGGGAAAGCACATTGCAGGCCATTTGCAGACATGCTCCTTCTGGCCAGCTTCCACTGAATCCGTGGAGACCAGATGGGGATTTAAATGTTCCAGCGGGCACAGACAGTGCAAAGCTCTTACCGTCCGTAACTGCTGTTATGCACTTGCTTCACAGAGAAAAGGCCTTCAGAATGAAGTCAATGTCCTTCTCTTCTCTGACCATGGGATGACAGACATCTCCTGGGCAGACAAAGTGATTGAGCTGAAAAAATATATCAATATGAGTGATACCATACAAATGAAGGACCGAGGTCCTGTTGTGAGCCTCTGGCCAGCTCCAGAGAAGCACACAGAGGTAAGTACAGCTTAGTTGTACTTAGCTTTACATTTCCTCTGCTTTTTTGCCAGTTGTGTTTTCTGTCTTCTCATAACATCCAAATCCTGCTCTCAGAGATGTGTGTGAAAATCAGCCTGAGGCTCTTACCAGGAGTCACACTTGAATCCCGTGACACTCTTGTGCTGCTGGTTTCTGAAGGAAAGTCACACCAGGCAAATTAAAGAGCACAAAGTTTCACCATTATATGGCAGGGACGTACACTTTCAAACCCCACCACTGTGTGCTTTTGATAAATAGCTCAAAATCCATTTTAGGACTTCACATATACATTAGTCAATTTACTAACCCCCTAGCTGGGATTTTCAAATTATCTGGCATTCATGCTCCAGTAAGCTCCCACAGAGTTTGAGGAATTAACTCCATTAGACCAAAATTGCAAAAAATATTTTTTTACAGTATTTTCCTGTGAACAATTATTGATGAGGCACATTGGATTGTATTTACCACAAAAGCCCAAGACTAGAACTGCAGAGTTTTGAGGGATAAATTAAAACAATAGAGAAAAAAAATTGGAAATTATTTGAAAAGAATGAAAATGCAGTATCCATAACTAACAGACTAGTACAATATAGTCTAACCAGAAACCAATGCATGAGAAGTAATTATTGTTGTCTCAGTTGTCCTCAGAATATAGATGTATGAATGTACCAAATGGGCAGGTGCCCCAGGTGAATAATCTTGTTTTCTATATTATACTTGTAGCTTGCACAGTTTTTTAAAAGAGAATATTTGCCAATTTTTGCACCCAAACAGGCTCTCCAGGAACTGTATAGCTGTGATACTGTGAACAGTTCAAATTAGTGCCAGGACTGGACGTTGTCTTAGAGGCATGCATAAGCAATTCACTCAGAGTGAATCACAGGGGTCCACAGCACTGATATGTGTTCTCCTTGGTCTTAACTGAGACCTTCCAACAAGAGCAAGTTACGACTTCACACAGATGTGGAGTTTCATCCAACAAAGCTTTTAAGCACATGCTCTCTTATTAAACAGCCTAATATCCCTAAGCAGAATAAAGTACAACACCTCACACTATGGTTTTGTTTTCTTCCTTTATTTCTTTATAGGACGTCTTACTGGATTACTGGTTTTTAAGTAAAACAAAGTTGATTTGCAGTTTCCCAACAGTTAAATTCATCTGTTCTTAGTTCACTTCAAAGAACTATGTTTAGGAGTTAAGAGGGTATCATAATATAGTTATTATCACCTTTAAGAATTATCCCATTTCAAAGAATTACTGGTGAAACACCAGGACTACTCTAGTCCCAGTCATGGTGGAAGAGTCTCGCGGGATTGTGCCATTACACCCTGCTGCTGTCCCTGTGGTCACTGCATATTGATACACATCTCTGGCACACATATGTGCACAAGGGTGACTTAGCTAAAAGGCTAGTGAAGAACCTCTCATTCTTTGCAGAACTGAGCTATTTATTCCTGAAGATTATTTATGTTTAAGCAAAAGAACAATATGGAGTCTGAGGACTCCAATAACGGCCTTCTTTATGGTACAGAAACATCTTCTGTAGGCATTTTAAATATTTTTCGGAACAATTGGGCATTTAACTACCCTTGTGTGATTATATTCTGGACAGTATGATTAATATTAATAAACCACTTGTATGGCATTGTGCAGATTCAAAGCTGCAGGCATTGGCTAATTAATCTCATGGCATCCTTTTGAAGCAGATAACTAAACACTATCAATCCCTTCGATAGGGATTGACTGTTAAGGTGTAAGAAACACAGGTGAAGTGATCCTAGTTATTCACTCAAGTGCACAAAGAGGGAATGAGGGGTAGAGGATCAAAAAAAATATCCCTTTTCCACAGACTTTGAGCACCTTTCACCATTTTGCTTTCACCACTGTCTCCTGTGAAGGTGTGGTTCCTCCTGGCCTATTTCTGTAGGCTGGTGTACTCACATGCATACATTTGAGAGTGTGTGTATTATAAATATATATTATACATGAATTCATGCCTTCCTATGTGTTTATGATCTAAGTTTGCAGAATCTCCTAAACAATATAAGCAGATTTTGTCCAGCCATCATCTTTGGACAGGCTAAGTCCTACTTTGAATGTGCTGATGGTTTGCCATCAGAGGGGATTAGCCACTTTACAAATTCAGGTGTTTCAGTGTACCCATTGTTGTGCATATGTTCTTTACAGCCACACAGTGTCCTAACATTTGTTTTCTTTGCAGATATATCAAAAATTGAAAGCTGTGGAACACATGGATGTTTATAACATACAGGATATTCCAAACAGGTTTTTCTACAAAAAAGGAAAATTTGTGTCTCCACTAACCCTTGTGGCTGAGGAAGGATGGTTCATAGTAGAGGTAAAGTATAGAAGCAAAATTATTAGACATGAATATGAAAAGGTGCAGTGTATGGAAGCAGTACAAAAATTCTAAATTTCGTGCTGATCATTGAGTTAAACTCAATGGGCTGACTGCAAAACTAATGTTAAATATTGCTGTGTGCTTAAAGGACTTAAAGGAGTTGCAGCTATCCTGAAGGTAGACAGTTAAATAGTCAAGGTGGTTCTTTCTTCTCTGTTCTCATAACACATTTCAGTTCCATTGCTTTACTCCTCTTCCCCCTGCCATCTACCTTCATTTCAGACACAAAAGAAGTGTTTCCATTTCAAGTCCTTACTGTCCCTCCATCCAGCAGAATCTTGTAGCAACTTTTCTTCCTGCCTGGCTTTGCACCCCCCAGACCGTCCTAAAAAAGCCCCATTTCTCTGAGCCCTCCAGTCCCAAAAGGGACAGACTGAGGGTTTACTCCTCAGAGATGCCCCATCCACACACTGAAAATAGGAGAACTCGTTAAGCAGAGAATGCACGTATGAAGAGATTTTTCATATTAGCTTATTTTCTTACTATAAATTGCTGTTGTTGTTATTTTGTACTAGCCATCTCCACATTACAGACAGTGACTCCATCTCAGCACAGCTCAGAGGGTGAGGCAACTATATATCTTCTAAGGAGGTAAACTGAGAAGTGTATGAAGTGATTTGCCCAAAGCCATACTTGAATTCAGTAAGTTGTCAACAGAACCAAGGAGTCCTGTTTTTTTTTTAATGTCCCAGCATAGTCATTGCACATCATTGCCTTGCAGATTATTGTAACTCAACTGAACATCTTCTTTCATGATCTTAGGAGCTACTGCTCACCAGGCTTTGCTCAGGACAGTTCACACTACCACATTTCTCAATAGCCAATGTGAATTCAGGATAATAATTTCTACAGCTGAATGAAAATGCACCTCTGAAAAAACCCAGTGGCATTTGAGTACAGATGGGTGAGCACCATATTTCTGGTTAAAAAAAAATAAACCCTCAGACACATAAAGTAGACATATGAAACATTTTTGCCAAAATGATTTAAAAAATTTACAACTAAACTCTTTAGTACAAAAGTTCAAAACAGAACATTTTTACATATTCTGTAGAGAATTAAAAAAAGAACTTAAAAATCATTGAAACTCTGACAAACCTTAATAACAGTGCAGCAAACACTGCTGCTGTGGTAATTATTTCTGTCTCTCTGCCCATTCCTTCCCATTGTTTCTGATTTTCAAGAATGTCCTCTCATTAATACTGTCAGATTTGCCTTCTCTTTGGTACATTTTCATTATCCGTGAATGGGATATGAAAATTAAAGTCCCCTGTCATATTTTTAAAGCAATAATTGAGCCTTCTATTATACTTCCTGCCCAAACCACTGAAGAGAGGATGTTCAGCTCTTCCCTGTCATGCTCAAGGGGAGTTTGAACTCCCTGTTGGCTAGTGGATACCTATAAGCTGCTTGAAAAGGGGGATTTTTGTTGTTGTTTTTTGAAAGAGACAAAGGGGATGTACCCGGAAAGCTGTTGTTTTCCCCAGCAGGGATCTGGGTGTCTATATTGTGTAAGTAGGTAAATTGAGGAACTAAAGCCCATCTGCATTTGGGTTGAAGCAGGATGAGGAGGGATTTCACATACCTCTGGCTGTATAGAAGCTTTGTTTACTCCATATGAGTGAGTGGTCCCCATTCTTTGAACAGAATTTCCCCCAGCTGCTCTCCTGCATGCAACACCGGTGTTAGCCCTCAGGTCCATGTGCTCACTCTGTACCCATCCCAATGTACTTTCCTGAGATTTAGGGCATTTTCTAAACATGCACATGCAGGGAAAAGTCCACTGTCAGTAGTCCCAGACATGCCTGTTTCATCTTTCAGGAGCAGCACTAGGCTGAACATTGAAAATTATGTCTTGGCTGAGTCCTCCATCACATGTGGACTTGTCAAGCAGGCACGTCAGGGTGCTGCCAGTGCCCTGGCCCCAGAGAAGCCTCAGGACTTTATGTGGTTTGCTTTAAGGTCCTGGTGCTCTAGGAGAGCAGTGCTGGGATGCTTGCACAGCCTGGTCCTTCCAGCTACTGCTGTAATGGCTCCATTTCATGAGCTCTCACTTCAGCTCCAGTTGTGAAAGCAAGTAGTATGTTTTCTGACCCAACTAGCAGTAAAAATGATGGAAATGACTGTGCCTTTGACTGCACAGTTGCAGGTAGTTGTCTCCTGGTGTCTGGGTGGGTTATGGAAAGGCTCACATACCTCCTGCATTTGGCATTCCTGGGGAAGCAACTGAGTCCAGGACATCTGACAAGACAGTGGAGGAGTGTAGCTTCATTGATGTCATGATACTGCCAAAGAACCACTGCAAATTTGATGTGGCTTGACTTGTGTGAAGCTGATACTAGGAAATGTTGTGCTGCTTGCCTGATGGTGAGCAGCACAGTTAGTCCCCAGCAATCGCAGTAAGTAGAGTCACAGCCTAAAGAGGTGCTATGGTAGCAAGAGGGAAAGGAGTCTATTTTCTCCTTGGCTTGCTCTGAGCTATGTCAGGGAAATAGATGGGGGAAATAGACTGGGACGAGAAAAGAAATTTGCCAGCTAAAATTGTTTAATTTAATCTGTAACAGATTGCCTAGAAGTTGTGGAGTTTCCCTCACTGGAGATATTCGAGAACTGTCTGGAAACAATTCTGTGCAATGTGCTGTAGGATGACCCTGCCTGAGCAGGGAAGTTGGACGACATGACCCACTGTGGTCCCTTCAATCCTGACCCATTCTGTAGTATGCTGGAATTATCTGGTATATCTGCTGAATATTGTATGGGAAGAAACACAAGGGACACTCCAGGGGTTCCCCTGGAAAGTAGTTGGAAGAGCTACCTCCTTTAATCATAATTACTGCTCTCCTCAGTGCACAGTCAATTTTCCCTCTGGAGGAGAAAGAAAAAAATCAGGCAAATGAAATGTTTTGGAAAGGAAAAACATCCTTGATTGGTCTGCTTCACTGTCTGCAGGGGTTGCAGCACCACTTGCCCAGGGTGGGAATATGGGAAATTCTTGTGGGACATCTTGTGTGCTTCTGTGTCTGGGTGTGAAGCCCAGACCTGGCTGATTTAGAGCCAGAACAGTGTAGCTCCTTCACTGTAACCACCAAAGAAATCGATGTCAAGGGTCTGATGAAGGTCTAAATGAAATTCCTGCCATAGTTCTGGGGGTCCCTGTAATGCCACATCTGCTGCTATCCCTAAGGAGCATGGGACAGGAGAAACTCATAAACAGGGTTGGTCCAGCATTTTGATCTGCAGGGACTGCTGTTCTGATGGATATGGCAGTGTTACAGGTAGACTGGTAACAGCTGTTAATACAAAGCAGGAGATAGTAAGGAAGGAATTTAAAAGTATAACTAAAGTGCAATACGGGCAAGGAAGAAAAAGACTTATAATGACAAGTTAAGAAAGCATAGATCCACTGAACAAGGAAAGAAAACAGAGGAGTCTAGATCGGGGAAAGAGGGACTGTCTTAGGTCAGATTAAGTGTACCCTGAAACAAACCTAATTGCTTTAATGGTAAAACAAGTAGAGAGAAGAAGTAATAATTAGAAAGTATATAGCAGAGGTGATATTTGTATTGTGTAGGCTGACTAGTCAAATGGAGAAAAAATGGCTTACTTTTCTAAGGTGTCAATGGCACATGGAGCAGAACAACAGACCGGTAAATCCATGGGAGTGCGTGGTGCTGGGTGGGAGAGCAGCACTGCTGGTACACGTGGGGAGAGGGACACCACCTTGCTTACATGTGTCACATAGGGCTGTGGTACTTTGGGCTCATAGCAGAAATTAAGATGAATTGTCCTCCCTTCTCAGCTCAGAGATGACTACTCACTGAGACAGCTAAGCTGGGAGTCACCCCTCACGGGGATGAGCTCCTGTGCAGCCAGGAGCACCATGGGGGGCCCGATGGGGTGGTGCAGCTCATGGAGACACAGCATGGCATCCTGCAGCACTGCAGCACAGCCTGGCAGGCAGGCACTAACCACACCCCACTGTTGTCATCCAGAGCAGGGACAAGCTGCCCTTCTGGGAGAATGCAACGGGGAGGAAGGAGGCCTGGCAGAATGGCTGGCATGGCTACGACAATGAGCTCATGAACATGAGAGGCTTCTTCCTCGCATATGGACCAGGTACAATGCCACCATCCCTGGTGTTCCACTTCCCCTGCAGCCCCATGGTCCCTGCCCCTGCATCCCTGTAGCCTCTGGCACATGAGGACCCTGATGTGGCACTCTGCGACGCCCCAAAATTACAAATAGATGGCAGGATTTCCTCACTACAGAAGGGTTCTAGCTCTGTATCTGTTTTATAGCTGGAGAAACAGGGTAGAGACATGTGAAGGGATTTAGTCAGCCTCTCTCTGATGTCCCAGCGCAGTAACTCTACCCCTTTGCTCATTTTTCCTAAATTTTGGCCTCAATTTTTAATTCTATTTGAAACACATGAATTCTTCTTTTGTTGGTGGATGCAGACTCACTAATGCAGAGCACTTGATGTGGGAAGGCTGCAGCATACCTCACCCACCCGACTGATGAGCAGACACAAACCCTGTGGTTTCCACTTCATCTGGACCTTCAAACACTGCAAAGCACCAGGGTGCAACTGCAGACAGGAGGGGAATGAAAGCAGAATATGCAATACAATATGTCAGGCTATTAAGTCTACCAAGCACACCCAGTAAAGCAGCACCGGTATTTAAAAATTTGGGAGTTTTACAGTTTTTAGAATAAAATCGGAGTAGAAGTAAAAATAATAAATTAAAATGTTTAAAATGTTTTTACTGAGCTATGTTATCATAGAGCTATAAATTGTATAGCGTGCCACATCCCAGCCAGCTGGGTAAGTCTCAGGAAAGGCATAGGAGCCCTTGCCCTGCAGAGCCCCATATTTCAAGTGCTGAGCCCCAAGCTGTACGACGTCAACTCCTCTCTTTTGTCTGCAGATTTCCGATCCAACTACCGAGCACCTCCCATCAGATCTGTGGATGTTTACAACATCATGTGCAGCCTGGCAGGAATACAGCCACTGCCCAACAATGGCTCCTGGTCCAGGGTGGAGTGCATGCTCCGAAACACAGCCCCCTTGGCACCATTTCCCCTGCGCAGCAGCTGTGCCCTGGCACTAGCTGTGCTCTCCCTGTTCACCAAGGAGATCTTACTGTGATCCCTGAACAATGTCAGTCAGTGTCACCAGCAACTCCATCCTTCTCTGCTTTTTTTTAAAGTTCTTCATTTGAATAATAGCTTCATTAATAGAGTGCTGTCCCCCACTCCTCCATTGTGCTCCACCAGGCGTGAATCTGATCCATCCTGCATTTACAGCAGTTGTAACATGCTCCAAACAACAACATGCTCCAAACACAGCCAGGAAAGTTGGTGTTACTTCTCTAGATTTACAGCACTGGCAATGAGAGCAGAATCCTTGCTAGCTATCCACGATGTTTTCTTGTGGGTGCGCATGGGGATCTCTGAGCATCAAACACATCTGACACAGCATCTTTCACTGAGGGGCTCACCCTGGCTCCCAGTACTGAGAAGCTCAGAAGTGGAGACAGACCTCTCTGCATTTGACGGGGTTCTTAATTCACTCCTTCATCTCCAGCTCCATCGGCAGCAGAGCCCCATCTTCTCCTTACAGTGCCAGCCAAGCCCTGTCTATACTGACCCCTTCTTCAAAGAGCCAAGAGCTTTGCTGAGTGACTGTAATGCCCGGAGAGGTGGGTCATCAGGAGAGCACTGAGAGCATCCTACTTCTCTCAGCCTTTCCTTCTTCATTCTCCCCAGTGTGAGTTGGGACCCTGAACACTTCCAGGCCAGGCTTTCCTCATGGACCACAGCAGTGGGGAGAGCTGAGAAAGGGAAGAGCAACAGAAATCTTCCACTTCAAAACCAGTGGGAAAATGAAAAGGCATCTGGACACACAAGGATCAGGAGAAAGTAGGATGAATAAGCCTGGAATTTAACAGCTTCTTTGCTTTTCCTAGTGAAAACACTATCATCTGCTCAGGTTTTGGTAGTTTGTACCTAACTCTGTTTCTGAAGGTTTTTCAACACTTACTGCTTTTCTACCAGCTCTTACTCCTTACACCTCTGCCTGGTGACCAGCACATTCCTCTTTATTCTGCAGCAGGGAGAGAGCTCTACACTGATAGATCTCCCACCCTCCCAGTTAATCCTAGCAATTATTTCCACCACAGGCTATCAAGCACAAACAAAGTTGTAATAGTAAAGTTAAATTAAATCGTAGGAGATGATAGCACTGTTGCCAGAGGTGCCTTTGGGAGTGCCCAGTGCTTTAGCTGATATACCTCTGGACCAGGAGCTTTTGGTGACAAACTGCTTTTGGAAGGATTTAGTTCCCTCCCCAAGTGAAACAAACCTCTAGGCCTTACTGTTCTTACGGATCCAGAGTCAGGCATGATCCATGTATGTGCGGTACAGTGCATTTAAGGGTGAATGATTACACCATGGAAAAAAAACCAAACACCAAATTAAACTTGACAAAAAACTTCTGTAATAGCTGTAAAGATTTATGTAATGTGTTTTTAAAGCTCAAGTGAACCATCAAATCAATTGGGAAAAAAAAGGGAGAAAATCAGTCTTTGTTATTAGACTGTTGAGTATAAAAGACAATTTAGTGCTTTCGAAGCATTTGCAGTAGCTGTAAAACAAGCACCTATTGTTCAGAGTTCCCTGTTGCTCTTTAATGGACCACGTTCAATGAAATCACTGGAGCACATTTTTAAAGCAAAAGCAAAAAAAAAAGGAAAAATCAGCATGCAAGATAACCATATTACCAAGTTCGGTTTGAAAATCAACAGGATAGATACCATCAGTGCCTGCTAATCCCTCCATAGCCTGCCATGTTAACTCTTACCAGTGAACAGAACCCAAGGTCTTCTTACAGAAGAAAAGTTTCTAAAGGTGTAAGGGTATATCCAGCTGCTCAGTTATACAAGCAGAAATTGAAATTGAAAATAACAAATTGGGTCCATTGAGTTGTTCCACATGAAACCAACATTGATCTTTGTGAGTACTTTGTGTAACTCATTTTTGTCAGGGTCCACATGAAAATACTGAAGAGTAAATCTTCTGAATACAATATGGTTTGTTTGACCTTAATGCAAGCATTATGTCAACAGTAAAACATACTTGGTCTGCATAAGGGAAATTTGATAGTAGACCTTCAAGGAGCTCATTAGCTTCAGGAGAACGACAGCTCATTATTTTTTGAAAAGTGCATCTTTCTTCCTCAGAAATGTTGTACCTCTGAATCATTTCACGTTCTTATTCAAAAATCAAGTGTCTTAACTCTCTTTTATTTTTCTCTATACTATGCAATGGAAGTGGGTGTATTTTAAAACCTATTTCTGAATGATGTTTTTATACAATGACTGATTGTGAATGAGTGAATAATCTGAAGAATGGTGTTAGGGAAAAAAATACATCTTTTTGTAAATACTGTGAGATTTTTGGAAAAAAAAACCCAAAACCCCAAAATGTGCCCCATAACACCTTGCCTTTCTTGTCTTTGCTGCATCACAGTGTGATAAACAGTGTTTGACGCTTGTGCTGATTAATTATCAGGAAGGTGAATGTAAACATTGTTTAGAAATGACGAAGTTGTCAGCATGTAAATTAGGGACATTAAATACATCACACAAGATACTGTAGGTTGTATATGTAGTCCTTTTTTCCAGATCTACTTCAATATTTAATCTTTTGAAAATCCCTCCAAGGACATGTAACTCATGCTAGCCAATGGACATGACAAAACATTTTGTTCCTCTAAGAAGAGAGGAGAGCCCTGGATGCTCTCTCAAGACCCACTTCTCCAAACCCATTGTGGTACCATCACATCAGCTGTTTGCACAGAAATCAGGTGCATTGTCACTGGTTCAGGCTTTCCAGAACCCTCACTTCACAGCAGAGGGTGGTGCCAATGGCAACAAACCAACACTATGGGCCCCAAGGATGAGAGGCCCTACTCTCCCTTTAAGTTTCACAAACCAACAATGTTCAGGGAAGAGACTAGTTTAATGGAAATAAGTCTCCAAACCTACTCAGTGGAATTTATCATGTTTTCCATATGCTAACTGACCACAGGGGTAGGGAGTACGTGCTGAGGAGAATCAGTTCAGGTGTGCCAACAGGTCTGCCGGAGATGCTCCCCTCATGTTCCATGAGTGTGGGTCCTGCAAGCGGGAGGTGCTGAGGGACTGCCTGATGGGCATAGCATGGGAATCAGCCTCAGCCAGCTCCCCGTAACAGTGCCAGAAACAGCAGTTTCACAGCTAAATAAGCTGAGCCTTTTGATCAACCAACTTGGTGACCATGTCAATGGCATGGCTGGCCAAGGCTCAGTGGATGAGCTCTCCAGCATCCCTCAGGATGCAGCCCACATTACCTACCTCCAGCATCCCACAGACTGCAGCCTCGTGGAGACACTTTCCTGTCAGCCCAGACACTGGTCTGAGCCCTCTGTAATTACAGGAACTTCACACCCAAGGGGTGAATTAAAAGATTTTGTGGCATTGGTCACCTTCCCTGTCTCCTAATAGCTAAGTCAAAACATCTGCCAGATGTTAAACCCCACACTTCAGGGGGAGATGCAGACCACATGAACTCTGGGCACTGGAAAAGCCCCATGTAACATTTCCCTGCCTCCTTTTCCCTGTAGGGCTATGGCAGAGAGGGCAAGCAGCAGCAAACCCAGTGGGAACTTTTTAAGAAAACATGGCCTATCAAAGGGAAAAATTAAAACTCCTCTACTTTAGCATAAGGAGTCTTTAATAGCTGTTCTGAAAGACAACTTTCACCTATAGGGAGAAAAGATTTTTTGTTTAGGTATTGAAAAACATTTAAGTTAAGGGAAGGTTATTGGGGAGTATCCAAAAATACGAACATTCAGAATTACAGTTGACTGGACACTGTAATTCTCAAGCTTTATACAGATGTTTACAGCTCTGTGGATTATTTTTATAACATTTAAAATGCATGGAAGTCACTGTGGACTGCAAACCAGTATGATGTTATCCCAAATCTGGCAGATCTGTATCGATGATACTGGTTTCACTCTGCAGCCCAGTTTCATCAGGAAACCACCAGGAGCTGCCAGCAGGCCTATCCTGGTCTCTCCCTACCCAAGCTGGGCATCCACCCAAAGGGAGCCCAGGATGTGGGGAATGCTTTGCTGCAGCTGCGCCACCACACCAAGGCCACTGCTGCTGCCCTGGCTGGCCAGAACTTGTCACCCGCAGGGCCTGAAGAGATGCTCTGGAGTGGAGGACACACAGCAGCAGGGTGGGGGGAGAGGCCTGACAGGCCCTGGGAGTGGAGATCACAGAACCGCAGAATTGGTCAGGTTGGAAGGGACCACAGTGGGTCATGTGGTTCAACCTCCCTGCCCAAGCAG
The DNA here is from genome assembly GCA_013396695.1 of Sakesphorus luctuosus. Taxonomy (NCBI): domain Eukaryota; kingdom Metazoa; phylum Chordata; class Aves; order Passeriformes; family Thamnophilidae; genus Sakesphorus; species Sakesphorus luctuosus. The sequence goes on along the minus strand of VWZD01008889.1, from coordinate 475,908 downwards.
GGTCATTCTAGAGCACATTGCACAGGATTCTGTCCAGATGGTTCTGGAATATTTCCAGTGAGGGAAACTCCACGACCTCTCTAGGCAATCTGTTCCAGTGCTCAGTCACCCACACAGCAAAGTTCTTCCTCATGGTCACATGGAACTTCCTGTGCATCAGTTTCTGCCCCATTACCTCTTGTCCTATTGCTTGGCACTAGCAAGAAGAGCCTGGCTCCATCCTCTTGACACCTTTCCTTCAGATAGTTACAGACACTGATGAGGTCTCCTTTCAGTCACCTCTTCTCAAGTCTGAATAGGCCCAGCTCCCTCAGCCTTTTCTCCTAAGAGAGATGCTCCAGTCCCTTGATGAACTTTGTTGCCCTCCACTGAATGCACCCCGGGAGCTCCATGTCTCTCCTGATCCTTAGGAGCCCAAAGCTGGACATAGATCTCCTCACATGCTGCTTTTACGGCCTCGCGTACTCATTTTCCGTGCCGGACAGCCTGCTAGGCGGCGGCTGGGGTTTAGCCGGGTCCGCCCGGAGCATCCCCGGCAGCGATCGGGACTGTCGGGGCACACTGCGGTCCCTCCCGGCCCGGCCGCGCCCCCTGCTGGCCTCGGCAAACTGCGGGTTTGGGAGGCAAGGAATCCTTATTTCAGTAAGGAGAGGGTCTTTTCCTTCCCTCTGTGTCTCTCATTGCAGCATTTCCTCTTTCTCCCCTTTCCTCTCCCTGTTACCCTTTGCTCTATGGCCGGTTCCTCCTCGCCCAGTACCCCAGACCTGTTGCCTCCATGTAGCGACCAGAGCAAACATACCACCTGCTCCTGCCCCCGTTTCCACAGGAGAATGAGTGAGCTTAGCAAGAGCCACGTGTGTATGTGGCCCTTAATGACCCGTGACAGGAACCAGCTGGATGTACTTCCCACTCTGAGGACTTGGGCTGCATGCACCTCGAGCTGCCTATGTTGTCATTAAAGCCTGATCCCACTTGGTGTTTCCCTTTGGTGGGAAACAAAGTACATGCATAAAAGAGGGGAGGGGAGGGGAGGGCAGCAAGGGCGAGTGATGCAGCTCTTGCTTCATTATTCGTGTTCACTTGCACCTTGGCTCAAGGTTAACACAGCATCCTTGGGTCAAGTGTCCCAGCAGTGCCGCACTGGTGACTCTGAGCCTTTGTCAGTGCAGGGGAACCGAATAAAGCAGTCACAGGCAGCAGAGAAGTGGTGAGAAGGGCTGAGGAGAGTGGGCTAAGATGGGGAAGATGCAGTGCCCACCTCCCACACCAGCACAGGTCAGGGCTTAACTGAGCTTCACGGAGCTCATTTTTTTCCTCTCTTGGTTGCAGTAAATGAGTAATTTTAATATCAGGATTGTAGCAGCCTTTGGGAGCAAGGGGCACTGGTGTGTGCAGAGATGTTTCTGTGTCCCTCATCAAAGGACACATCCTCTTCTGGGACCACGTGGGCATCTCCCACATGACCAGTTTTCTGTGGTTGCAGGAGTGGGCACTGACAGCTCTTGAACAGCCTTCTGTTCTCAAGAAATTAATAATATGCTTAAACATGACTCAGGACTTAGATATATGGTTTGGTGAATATTAACTAAGCCTCAAAATTGGCTGGAGACACTGGCATTGCTTCCTTGCCAAACAGAAAAAGTGCGGCCAAGGTGGCACTGGCACTTGTGAAGGGCACAGTGCGCACGCAGTGCTGGCAGGGCATCATCCACATTCCTTGCTGACTGCCCACCCTACCTGCTGCTCACACCAGCTCTCTCCACAGGACGGCTCCTGGCCCTGTAAATGTATGTAACTGAGCCATGTGTCCATAACAGGCCATTTTAGCCTTTCCTTAGTGGTCCAACATGCTGCTCATCCTACACTGCTAAAAAACAGTGCATTGGCATTCACTGTTAGGTGCTCTCTATTCAGGTTCATGCAGATCATGTCCATATAAACTGACTCAGAAGGGGCATGCTTCTGATTTCTGAGAGGTACTTCCCACTCTCTATTTAGCTCTTGGGCAGAAGGAGGCTCTGACAAATTCAAAATTAATTTTTTGAAAATGATTATTTGCCTGCCTATATATCCATCCATCCATCCATCCATCTTGTAAATCTCACTCTCCCTTGATACTCTTTCCATGTCCTCTGTACTGGTGGAGCTTTGGGGTTCAAGATGTTGTTTCTGTGTTTGCCAGAGTAGGCAGCAAGATGTTTTTCAGCTTCCAGCTTATTAATTGTCCATGAGGATCTGAGGGTTGTGAGTGGGGTAACTCATGTGGGGTAGGAGAGGTGTAACCATGCTGGCCACATCCCACACCTCACACATGCCTAGGCTGAGAAGATGCTGTAAGAGAGAGGGAAAGTACCCCTTGCCCAGCTATAGAGGTCTTCTCCAAGCATGGATATATCATGGAAATAATTTTGGACTTAAAACTAAGATTTTAAAGGAGCTTTCCCATAGCAGCTGTGAAAGAGGACAAGAAAACCCTAAAACCAAACACAATGGTTTTTAAGGTGGAGTTCAAGTAGTTTATGGGCTGGATTATACAACCTGCTTGCTTACACTGCTGCAGGGACTGAGTAGAATGACCTGGAACATCCCCTTCTGCCCTAATTTCAAATGTTTCCTTACAAGAACAGTTTGACAAAGAAAAATAACTATTCCGCCCCACTAAACAGAATAAACTTGAAAGAGCCCTGAGCTTTCTTTGAGTTTCTTACCTCTTTCTGCAAGAACAAATGGGATGAACAAACCCAAGGCCCCTGACAAGATATTTAATATCCATGATGTGGGGAGCTTTCCAGCAAAAGACAGACTCTGTTTTATGCAGAAATAGCTGAATGCAGCCTGTAAAGGCCTAGCAATTAATCACGCATTTGAAGAAATACAACACACTCACAGAGGCTGAATTTTAAATACTTGCTGCTCCAGTTTGGACCATGACAAATTAAGACCCACACAAAAGCAGGTGTGGCTCTTGCAGAAGCCCTCTGAGGGCAATTAAAAACGGGAGAGCAGCTGGTAATTGTGCAGATGTGACAGCCAGAGCAGCTTAGGAAATGAATATAGAGGAAGAGGATAGAGGAATTAATGGTGTAGGAGCTGAGGCAACTGAAACATGACCTGCACTCCAAAGGGGGTTCCTCCATGGCAGGTGAAGTGCCTTGTCATGCAGGATGAGTTAAGCAGTGACAGCCACGTGACCCCACTGCCCTCAACAGCTGCCCCACACCTGCTGCAGACAGGCTCCAAATGAAGCTCTTACTGAAGGACCCCCAAAACTGCAGGAGCTGCTGCTCTGTGTATCTATCACATAGCTTCCCTTGGTGCCAAGGGGACAGCTGCATTCAGAGATGTCTGAAGCAGATGGCCTGGGCACCTCTGAAAATGTCTGAGAGGTCCTGTGATGGAAAACACAAGGAGCTGAGATCAAGGGTGAATTTTCCCAGTTTAGCTGCAATGAGAGCCAGGTCTGCTCCAATCCAACAGGCAATATCCAGCCAGGCTTCACATGCTTCATTGTTCCTGATCAGTCCACCATCTCTAGTGTTCGCTGTTTTGAATCACTCAAGAAAATAGTTGCTTTTCCCACTGAAAATTCATAAAATAATTCAGATACATGAAAAATTATGAGAGATTAGTAATTTGCCATTAGGGTTATCATCTAGGAAGTGTGAGCAGATTTATAAATAGTGCCATGCAACCAAACTATGAATCAGTATAAGCCAGAGCTCCTCATCCCAGTTGGAAAAGGATGCCATCATGATTGTCATCACAATTTCTCAGTGCTGTACCTCCCACATTTACTCCTACCATACCTCTTTCCACACATCCAGTGGGTGTGAGGTATCACTGGGACAGCATTTTATAGAAATTACCTTCTACCAGAGTGCAGGCTAGGGGACTGGTCCCATTTTACTCTTCAAAGTCTGTTCTTCCCAAGTAATTTGTTGAAACTATTCTGTTTCCCATTGTGAGTTGTATGGACTACTTCTCAGAAAAAGCTGGCAGCACAGATCACTATAGATGACTTTTTTGGAGGTTTTCCCCCTTGTCCATAGAAAAGGATTGTTCCCACTAATGTTAAGCTTTGGCACCCTTCCAGGAAGCTGAGCAAAACAGCATTTCATTTGAGGTTGCTGGTAACATGGTAGAGTGGACAAGGTATTTACCAGTTTCAGCCTCTAAATAAAAAGATCTCTAGAGAACAGCTGCTCAGCTGCTTGCCTGACTCTGTGAAGCCAAGTATTTAAGCCACTTTTTTCTTGAAAAAAATCTTATTTTCATTGGCCCTGTATTCAGCATAGTGTTGATGAAGCATAGGAAATTTGCTGTGTAAAAGAAGCTCTTGTTCTGTGTTCACCCTGCACCACTAGCTGTGCTGCTTGTCACCAGTGTGGGTCGTGACAGCCCTAACAGTGCCATCCTAGCCAGAATGCCAGATAATAAGGCAGGCAAACAGCTTCAGTGTGGGAAATAGCCATTCACAGTACTTCTGTACCTGAGGACAGGTAGTCCTATTGCAGCACAAGAACCTCTTTGGCTTAACAGCTTTCATATAAAAAACACATCCAAAGACTGAATAAATTATTTTATAATGAGCTCAGCATCCAGGACCTCAGCCAGGGAGGAGGGCCCCAGCTGGACAGTAACAAACCCAGCCTGAAAAAGCAGTCCTTGCCAAAAATCCTGCAAGGGTGGGAGAAAGGAGGCAACCAGAGAGAGCCACAAATGCAGCCTGAGGCTGTACTGAGCGCACACACAGCAACCACAGGGCCGAGATGGTCTCTGCCAGTGCTTTTCTTCTGTTTGACTGGATAGGAACGGGCTAATTTGGAACTGGCAGTAGGTAAACAAAGAGAAGATTTAAGATGAATCTTACACAATAATCTGAAACTGTTCTGCATTCCCCTTCCAGTCCCCAATGATAATCACAGGTAGAAATGCAGACACCTCTGAGTGATGTTTAAAAGGTTTCAAATACCAGTGTGGCACACAGAGCCAGTACCAAAACTTGCCTGCCTGTGAGAAGTGGCAAGAGGAGAAGCAATTGTACGTTGCTCATCCATCTCCCTCCGGGAATCTGCTGTGTTTGGAGACTGCTGCCATGTGCAAATACCTGGGATGAATCAAAGACCTTCTCCTGCTGGAAAGAGAATATGATTTTTAGGACACAAAATAAACTTGGAAGTGCTTTGCAGCCTTTGCAAGGGAACAAACTGCAAGCTGTTGCCTGTATGAAAGGAATAGAGGGAAAAAAGGGAGAAGGTTTTATTCCAAGCCTGGAATTAAATGTGGGTGCCTTGAGGATGACCAAAACCTTCAGGAGCAGAAACTTCCTGAGCATACAGGAAGGGGAAAGGCTGATGGGTTGAGACAAGCAATTACCACTTGTGTTTTAGGGGACGGTCTGAGCAGAGGGAAATACCTGCAGGGGTGCTGAGCCTTATCAGTTTTGCAAGATGTGCCTAGTTCCTACCTAGCGGGTGAAGCATGGCAAGTTGTTCTTCAGACCTGGAGTTAACCAGGAGTAAAGAGGGCCATTGCACTTGGGCAGCAGAGAGGAGCCCCTGTGGCAGCACTGCCAGGTGGCCCCAGCCACGATCTCTCTCCCTCCCTTCCCCCAAAGCTTTTATCAGTTCACCTGCAGATGGGGCACCTCCAGGGAAGCCAGCCCCTGCTGCCCTCAGTGGCTGCACTGCCTCCTGCCTCCTGGCTGGACATTGCTCAGGGACACCACATCCTCACAGCACAACTACAGACACACGTCAGAACATTCCAGTATCAGTTGCTGTTTATTTTAGGTCTGTATAAACCATGAAGGCAGGCACATGTAGTTCCCTGCCTCAGCTGGCCTTTGGGAGCCCAGGACCATTTGGCCTCCATGTAATGTGAAGATTTTTTTTTCTGTCTTCAATTGACATCTTTCTTCTCCAGTTGCTGGTCCCGACTTTGACACCTCTGCTACTGAAGTACAGTCTCACATTCCTCTGCCTATGAGTTGTCCTCTATTTTGGTGAAATCTCTCAAGTTTTTAAGCTCTGATACTTTGATTTCCTTCTTCTCCTTCTGGGGAAGGTATTCACCCTCCTTCTCTTCCCCTTGAATTGCAGAGATCCCAGTTTGGAAGAAATCTGAACAGAAGCTGTTTGCCTGCTGACCAGCCTGTTCATGGAGACCCCTGCCAGGGTTCTATCACTGGCTGCATTATCCGTGGCACAAGGCAGCAGACATGATTCACAGAATTCACACACTGCATGTTGGTATAGTCCAGAGATTATATTCTTTTGTTTTTACCAAAAAATAAATGCCAACAGCCTTTAGTTTTAGCCTGAGGTGGGACTAACTCAGTCACTCTGCTCTGTCCTGAGACTGAAGCTGGTGGTCTCAACTGATTGGACCTGAGGACTTACTACTAACCCTGTGTCAAAAAATGCAGCTTCCTCCTCAGTAACATTCCAAGCAACTAATTTTTAGAAACATAAACAGTTCTGAAATCTGCAATGGTCTAAATATTTTAAGGCAATAGTCTTCTACTAGTTTCTGGATCAAGGAAAGTCTACTCATCTCCAGGCAAATGTTTTAAATGCAGTGAAAAATCTTTCAAACCTGTTTATCATTCTGTAAGTCTTTAGTTCTGTGGGATTTTTTTTTAAATTTTGTCTGCAAAAATAAGTGGGTTTCTCACTTTTTTTTTCTTATACAAACTGTGATTTGGTGAAACTTATCTGCTGTCTAACAGCAAAGCATGAGAGATACAGTATCTCAATAGTGGGTTATAGATAACAATAAAACCATAAAGGCAAAGAGTCTGCCTTTAAGGAGGAACAATAAATACATTGTCTACCTTAGGTCTGAAGACTCTTGAATTTCTTCATCATGAATTAGTAATAAATCTCCAGGGTCCACTGGTGAGTACTTAAAAATAAAACACTATGATTAGAAGATAAAATGACATTCCTCAGAAGTAAGGGAGGGCTGAAGATGGGAAACCAGTACAGTCCATGCTGCCAGGAGGGGCTCCCAGGGAGCTGCCAGCCTGCTGGATGCAGGAGCCAAGGGACAGCAGAACAATAATAGAGCTGAGGAGCTTTCTGGGTTTCCTCTTTCTACTTTGTGGGCTGGACACATCCTTCTACTACACGGAGCAAGGCCAGCGCTCTGATCAGGGTCTCTATGGGGACTTGGCACCTCTGTTCCTCGGGTGGCCTTGTGTGCTTTCACCATGATGGAAAAAGTGGCTCTTCTGCTTCTCCTCCTCATGGTGCCTCCTCTGATGTTTCTGCCACAGACTTCATCTGATCTCTGCTTCAACCCAAAGTTTCCTGGGGAGTTCCAACACTCCTTCAGAAGAAAAGAAAAAAATATAATGCACTGTCTAGATTAAAAAAAAAAAGAGAGGAAAAATGGTGATTCCTATTTTACTGAGAAGTTCTACCAGGGTCATGCCTTAGATGAGGGTTACAACTGGACAAGTTACAAGTATCTGAAAGTCATCATAAACTCGAGTCTTGCAAAGGCATGTTAAACTGCTGCAGCTGGATTCTAAAATGAACTTCTCTGGCAGGTTCATTTTGGGCCTGAGCCAGAGGCACACATTAAACTGGACCGAGAGGAGCCTCTCCCCTGCCATGGCCTCCCCATGCTGGGGGTGAGCAGCAGCAATGGGCTGGGGTCCCACAGCTCACCAGGGAGGAAGATGAGACTGGGGTTTGGTTCAAGGCTACTGGGCAACCAGCTGCAAGGAACAACAGTGCAGAGGGAAGAGTGGGTCTTGCTGTGGAGGCAGGGGCAGCATTCACCTGCCATAGCCAGAAAGACAAGTGCCCCTTTCTGCTGTCCCCATCCCAGTCACTGCCCACAACCCTAAAGCTCACCGAGCCTGGAGGTTTGTGCTTCTGAGTCCTCAAGTTTGCAAGCGTGATGTCTGCTCCTGGTAGGCACTGCCCCGTGGTACATGCATAGTGATGTGCATGGTGGAGATGTAGTTAAGTGCAGGTTCCAGTGATGTGGGTCGTGGGATGGGGTTTGCATTCAAATCCCTCTGATGCACAAGCTGCCCTGTAAAGTTAATTACATAGGTGCTCTTTTCCCAAAAACCCAGCTAGTAAGACCCAAAAAGGCTTCAGTGCTGTAGCTGTGCTCCTGATGTGCATCCTCTGGTACAGAAGTTTCAACAGCAAGTGATGCAGCCTATCTGTGCTGAGACTGACTGACTGCCATTGGAACTGCAGCCCTGTGAGCGTGGGCAACCAGGACAGCCCTTGCTGCAGCACAGCTGTTGCTTGGAGCTAAAGAGCCAGTGCTGGCATACCTTTTAAGTTCTGCATGAGGAAAGCCTACATCCATGGGAGAAGTGCTGGCTCCTGCTTGTCCTCTCACTACTGGTGCACTGCTGAACACATTGGAAGCTGCTACTTTTGCAGCTACCTGCCAGACTGACCCTCTTTGGCACATATTAGGCAACTGGTCTAATACCAGCAACAAGCAGAGGGACAAGAGGAGAGAAATGGAGAGAACTCAAAACAAAAGACTTCAGGTTTCCCTAAGCAAGCAAGTAATCAAGCAGGGTACATAACTATTTCAGTGTACATCCTGGTAGATTTATTTACTGTGTGTGCTTACTTTCACATAGCTGGCAGCACAGGGTTAAGTTTTACGTGCTTATTAGGATGAAAGATTAAAACAAAAAAGATGTTAAAAAAGTACTTGGGATTTCCCATTCCCAGACTCTATTAATCACTTCTGTCACAGTTGGGCTAAAAATACTTTGCTAAACATGAGGACCTACAGGCATAGAAGGAAGTTACTTATAAATGCAAGCTCAGCCATCTCCACACAAAAACACAGGCAGCTATTGAAGTCCCAGCATCTTTTACTGCTACAAACCCCTTCTGTCTTCATATACCAGCTACAGTGAATGGGAGTGTCAGAGCCACAGGCTCCCTCCCTGCAGTTTAGAAAAGGCTCGTAAATAAAGGCCATTTTTCTCATAGCCATTCTGCAAAGCATAGCTGGAGGAATTGCCTTCCCAAGCATTTAACTGGGGCCTTCTTGCTTGGTGTCCTGAGGAAGACAAATGTGACCTGTTGTTCCAGTGCTTTTTAGGGTTACGGGTCTCCTCTTTGAGCCCTCAAAGCACAGAGATGCCAGACAGAAAAGCACATAGTCAAAGAAACAGGAGTAGCAGTCACAAGGAGAAAGATAACAGAAAGGACTAAAAAATGGGGGCATATTTATATTCCTAAACATTTTAAAAATAAAAAAACCTGCAACAGCGTGGCTAAAAGGGAACTGCTGACAGGAGCACCTATCCTGAAGCAGCTGACCACTGTTTCTTCTCCGAGGTCCTTCTGATAAGCAAGGACAGTGAAAAAGACACTACAGGATTAGGATGACGTCATGAAAATGAGGATGAGAAAAGGGGCAGAGAACATCTCATGTCAAATAATATGTAAAAAAATTCCCAACCTGAAGAAGAATAAGTATCAAAAAGGAGCAGAAGAGGGGATTCAGTGGAAGAAGGACATTATAGAAAATAATTTCTGAGGAAAAAACCCAGACTAAACAAACAGTTGAGAGGCTAATGGAAGAAAAATCTGCAGAGATCTTTCAAAAATGTTATCTTACAGATGTAAGATATCTGTAGATACGGAGGGATGGAAATTTACTCAGTGCTATGAGCAGAAAAGGCATAATCTAAAATCAAGAGTATTAGTTCAGCCAAGCAACAGCCCTAGACATTTTCTGTATGTTATAGGCCATGTTTCAACAGAAAGATGTCACTTGCTGAAGATCTTTGGTTTACCTGTCACATATTAAGTATAAAGAGAATTCAAGCCAGGCTTCCAAGAAAGTTTTGAAGTGCAAAGTGTGATGACTTTGGACAACAGTAGTTTCTCTCGAGGTAATGATCAGCCTAACAAAACTCTCAGTGAGGGGGAAATGGTGCTTGAAAACTTCTCCAGCAATACTGAAAAGGCCAGGAAAGTCTGATTCTGACCAACACCCAAAACTGACTTTGCCTGTGCAAGGCACTAGGACAGTGCTAGCATAAAGCCCTAACCAAACCCTGTGTGGCTTTGGCTTTTCCCCCCCGTAATTCAAAATGCACAATTTCATGGATATGGATTACAAAGGAACCAGATGGATGAAGGGGAACCAGCAAAGACTACAAATAGTATGGTAGTAGTATGTGCCACTAGCAAGTGATAAGACAAGGTGCTTACAATAGCACCTACTTCCAACAGATGCTACTTTGCTTTTTATCTTGTACATTTGTAAATACTCATAGCTGAGTATTTATGGCAAACAGCAGTTCTCATGGCACAACTCTGGCAAATCTTCTGGACCCTAAACCTCCTCAAAACCTTCTTTCAGGTGGTGGGTGGTAGAGAGCAGGAAAATGGCACTGCATGCTTAGGCCTTTCCCACCAGCCACTATCAGTTTTTTTGAAAAATGTGAAAAAACCCCCTCCTTGCTAGAGCCTTTCCTTTTGGTCATGTGGACCAGGTCTTTCTTTGGCTTGAGGATGGAGAGGAGAGGAAAAGAGGGACCTGACACCTGTTGCTCCAGGCAACAATGGATTTCTCATTTCCTAGAGCTTGGGTGCATCTCAGCTGGGCACTCACACATTCCATGGACATCACACTCCCCCTGCACCTGTCACTTCCATGTCCAGTCCAAACCAAGATGTTTCAAAATTGGTGAATTTTCTCCCTTGCTCTCCTACTTAATGGCCCAGAAAGCTTTTGTAAAGCATAGGGGAACATGGAAATTGTTACAACTCTCGTTTTTCTGAGATTTCTGGTTTGTTGTCCAAGGTTTCCTATGTGAGGGAGAGAAATAGCATGTTAAAATGGAAATGTAAGTATAGTCTTTAAAATGAAATGTAAGTATATTCTCTAAAAACCACCGATGAGTGCAAAGAATCCACTTAGAACATATAACCAAATGTTATTTAATATCTTAAAAAGTAACACAATCCAAAATGGATATTTCACACAACACTACATAAACAACAGGAACACAATATTACCATATGGAGGGACTTTCAAATATAGACTTACAAAAATCCCTGTCCTTTTTTTTCCTTTAAATTATTATACTAAGCATGACAAGTAATCATCATTTACAATATGGTACACTGACACAATAAAAACCATGTTACAAATGTGCTGTTATAAATCAGTAACGTTAGGGAAGACATTTCATGAACTGCAATTATTTCATATGAAATACTATACAATATAAACAGAACATCCATCTTGGATGACCTTTACAGCAACCAGAGACCAAGTAATTTTTTAATTTTTTTTTCAGTGCAAACACATTTATACAAGGCAGTCTTGGCTGCAAAACTCCCTTCTAACATACAGTAAGTCCCACTTGCATTTATTAACTCATTTAAACCTAATGCAACAGCCACATTCAGTCACTCACAGAAAATTACCTGCAGAATTATGATCCCTTTAAACTTAAATCTCCTCCACATATAAAAGTAACATCTGTGCCAATTACTCCAAGGGCCCTTTCATACTTCTGGGTGGGTATCCTTTGGGTGTCTCTAACCACTATACAACGCAAGGGCAGTGCACCACATGGGAAATCACCCTTCTGAGGTGGGGAACACGTGGCGGCTGTCCCGGCATCCCGGCTGGGTGGCTGTGCGTTTCAGCAGGGATTCAGCCCGGGCTGCCCTTCCAGAGCCAGGTGCGTGCACGTGGCCTTCTGCTCCTTCTCTGCACTTAGTGTCTCGGGGCGGGGGGGAGGAACACGAAACCCTCAGCTCAGAACTGAGCTTCAATGGAGTTAACGACCCATTCCCATCTCTCTCAGATCCTCAGGAGATCAGGGGAGTTAAGCCAGATTTACACTCGTGTATCTGAAACCAATATTTTGAGCGCCGAAAGGAGTATGATAGTCCTGTTTTCTTCTAGCACCAGCTTGGCTTTCAGTGGGTCCACTGCACGCCTCTCATGCAGTAATGATGCACTTTACTTGTGCTGGGGGGAACATTTTAGATATATACCTTTTTTTTAAAGAATTTTGTAAAAAATAGAACTTTTCTCTCTAATACTGTACAGTTTTCTTCAGAAGAGCAAAGAGAATTGTAAACTGTGGGTAGGACAACAGATTAGGAGTGCTATTTGCTTTCTCAGCACAATAATTTGAACAACTGAGTTGGGAAAAGCACTGCAAAATGTATTTGAAAAACAAATTTTTAATTAACATAACTGTTTCTGAAACCACTGCTGGCAGTACTCATATGACTAAAAACTTGGGTTTGGCACTGTTAATCCAAGAGTGTCTGCAGGGCTGCAAAGTAGTTTCTTTCTTACTTAAACAAACTGAATGCATCAAAAGAATAATTTCGGAGTATAAACATGGAACACTTTGGTTAACTATTAAACTTACTCTAGTAACGTTTAGAAACCAACTGCTTAAGAAATTAGTCTGCAGACTCTTAGCCTTTGCTTTTTTTCCAATGGGCCTGGACAAAGAGCAGGGTCAGTGAACTCTGCCTACCTCACAGGCTCACAAGGCTTAGCTGGTACCATGTCAAGTGCTTCGAGGCCCTCAGGCAAAAAGGTGTGATTTAAGTGCAAAGTATTATCTGTGTTTATTATGGCCTCTGATACTGGTTTGCTTATTCTCTTTTCTAAAAACAACTACTGCTGGCAAATACTTAGGCCATGGTTTTCATTAAAATGTTTGTTTTCCAATACATTTTTACTTTTTAGAGTGAACATTGTTTCATATATAACAGTCATTTTACAGTGATGCAGGGAGTCAAATGATTAATGATTTATTCTAATTTTTAACTGAAATACTTTAAATGGCAAAATTAGCTCAACTGATGATTGTATATTAATTTGCACCAGGATAATGGTACCACGTTTGCTGAAAGGTGTTCATAAATTGGGATTTGTATATAAATGTGATCTGCTTAGGTTCAACTGCCACTTTCTTCCTTTGGTTTTTGGAAAAATCTTTCTTTCGTCCCTCTTGAAAGGTGGCTTGTTGCAGCTGGTTACTTTTCAAAAGCCAGCTTAATTTTTCTTGGAAACTCGCCCACGTTCCTTGAACAATAGGCACATACCTAGAGTAGGGACCCTAATACTGCTCCCAGCAAAGTTAATTAAAGGCTCTTGGTAATTTCTATAGGAGCAAATGTTTTAGATGCACACAATCTAGCGACCAGAGTGCATATCAGTAAAGGAATAGCTGTTTTAACACCTTCACCAGTTCAGAGAAGCCATGACATACTAATGTTGACAAAGATGGAGGCAGAATAGGGCCCAAAGTATCTGAAGGCTGCCAAGAAAATACCCAGTGGGTCTTCTGTTAAACCCCAAACTGTCAATCATATTTCACAGACTGTAGATGTTTTTAATTTTCTAAATTACAAATACATTTTCAAGTTCTACCAGGCAGAAATTTAGCAGTAACTGGGGAAAGGCTGGAAGGTTTCAGCCTCCCTTTCACTTTTATCACAATTATGCAGCCTTGCCAAAGTCTTTTAAGTGACTCATCTGAAAGCCATCTTCTTAACACTGTAGAAGGAAATTGTGGCAATGGAAACATGATGACTTCATACGCAAGCATTGACACACAAGAGAATGCCATGACCAAATGCTTCAAAGTTTTTAACCTTGCTTTGTACAATACACTTTTCATGTTGCTGCATCTCATCAAATTCATGGAGGTAGTTATATGTGTAAAAAAAATTACCATAAAAGTAACATGTTGTATTATAATAATACATATTAAATGTGCAAAATGCCGACAGATTTGTGTTGACCCTTTACAGTTGAACACAACACAGATTCAACCTAATCTAACTCTGTAAACCTTTCAATTGATACATTAGAAGAATGACAGATAAGCAACCATGTAATACAAGGCTATGACTTCATCAAAGGATTAGGGTGACATAAAGCACTCAAGCTCCACTCTCGTGGTTTTGTTACAAGAACCTCAAGATGGAATTTCCTTATATTCCATTGTTGATTTTAAAAGGAAAAAAAATAAATCAAGATTAGAACGTTTCTAGCTGAAACTTCTGTTTACATTCCATATTCCAAGAGTCACATTAATATTGGTACAATGCCATGTCAACATTAATATGACAGTGGTGTTGTTTGCTGGTCTCTGGGAACTTTAAGAAATAAAATATTATACTGTTTATAGGTATGTACTATCACATTTTGTTGGAATGATGTCTTCTGTACAACCAGCTGCCTGCATAAATTCTGATTAGCTTATGACAAACAATTATTTCTCCAAACATGAAATCTGTCTTTGCTCCTTACATTTTGATACTGCTGTTAGTACTTCAGATCATCACTGTAAATTTTATCATTTTGACATTTTTATTTACTGAATTGATACATGCTACTGATGTCAGAGCTCATGTCAGAAACAAAATCACAGTCAGCCACTGCATAGTATATGACAATTCCCCACAAAAACTCTGACTCTACAGTTTGCATGGAATAAATACGGCTGGAGTTACATATTGAATAATAAGATGCGTCATGCAAAGCATTATATGGTAATCAGAGCACATCTTGGAAGGTATGATAAGGCAGAAGGCTAAAGGCTAAGTGACTTTGATAACCAACCAAAAGCACAATAATTTCCTTTATGTGCACTGAAAGGTCTTATTGCTCCTATGAAATGGAAATTATACACTGAAATTGATGAAAACAGACCTGTGCATTGACTGGGTGTTCTTGACAGAACTGGAAACTGTGTCCAGAGTTTGAAATCCACCCTTTAAGTAAATTAACTATATCCAGCGGTGTAACATAAGGCTGAATCTTCTGATGGCAACAGAGAACATAAGTGAAGCTCAAATGACTTTGTATACAGAGTAATAAGTCACCAGAACCTGATGAAAATACTGGGTTTTAATATATACAGTTGGGTTTCATACCTGTGTTCTACAAGAGCTAGACAGGGTAAACGTCATGTTTACATGAAACAATTTGGGCTGTTGCACATTTTAGTATCTTTGTTATTCTTCCACAAATTTGTCTGTTCTGATAAAAAAGTCAGTTCATTGCACTACCACGCTGCATGAGTAACAGAGCAGAATGTGACCCTATAACTAAAAATTACTCTTGGAGTTTGACTATCTGTAGAATTTACTCTGCAGTAATTAGAATAGTACTAATTACGTTGGAGTAACAGTTTAGAGAGAGCAATTAGGATGCACTGTGCCTACAGGACTTAGATTTCTACTGCAAACCAAGTGGACACATTTAATTTCTAGAAACCAGACAGGTCCATAAAATGCTAAATTGCAAATAACATCCACTGAATAAAAAGGCCAGAAGTTTATAATTCTCTAAATTTCGTTCTCTGATAATCACTACACTGTATGCTATTTTAATAGCCTAATTTAGGCACTCTATTTAATAAGCTACATAAAATAGATTTATGTCCTTCCACTAGAAAGAAATTGATTCTTCAGGCCATACTTGTCATTTATATCATAAAGGATATTTTTGTTCCAAGAAATTAGCTATCCTGATTCCTATATGAATGGCAAGTTGCAATACCAGAAGTGACACAAGAATTAGACTACCTTTTTAAAATATGTGAATTATACTGAAGACATGTGACATATTTCGTGTCACTCCACATTGTGGCTCCATGACAGTTATCCCTCTGTTCCCTCCCCACTCCCCCCTCTATGCATAGGCCCACCTCCTCATCGGTGACTATGGAAGGTCAAATAGCAAGTCTCATTAATTAAACATCTCATAATTTTGAAACAAAAGGAGAAACTGCCTCCCTCCCACCCTCCATACTTCGAAAAAAGCAATTCAAAACAAAACCCAAACCTCCTTCTACTCGCTTAAACAGGTATTTGTAAAATTGTGTCACAAAAATGCACAGTGAAAATGACTGATTAGTATTAATAATTCACAGATAGAGCTGAGGTCATCACTTGTCATGTTTGGCATTGTTTTTCCTCATGGTGATCCTGGCCAGTTACTTTCCGCAGTGGCTCAGTTTTTGAAGTAAAAAAATTATCAACTCTGCAGCAGAGTTTAGCCTCTGACCAGGGACATCACACATCTGTGGCATTTTTCTAAACGAAGTTGGCAACTGCATGGACATTGAAAATGCAGATTACACTTACAGTGTCTAGACTTTCATATATGTGCTCAGTTACAATTAAGTGAAGCAAAAAGTGTACATATTATCCCTACTGCTATTTTGTTGCTACGGAGCCGCAAATGTGAAAAGCAATACCTTGAAAGAAAGATTTCTATGTTGCCCCTAGTCTACATAGCAGCACAGTTTAAGTAAACACTAAAACTGTGTTTGAGATGCTTGTTTTATTTTTCCCCAAAGATGTAAACATCAGTCCCAGTGTCGTAAACTTTGCTGTATGGGATGAGACAGACGATCTGAGGCAGGCTGACTATCAGACACTAGTGACAGAAGCTTGCAGACAGTTAGCAGGTTTCTGCAGTTTCTCAGCTTCACTCGTGGGTGGGTCTGCAGTGGCTCGGAAGCTGAATGTTGGGCCTGCGCCACCATGTGCAGGACTCAGGGCGGGGTTCTGACGCCTGTTGCTTTCAACAATACTTGAAGTGTTGGATGCCAGGCTCTCACGAGTACTGGAATGGAAAAGAAATATATATACATGCTCATATATGACAAGCCTATATATCTATTGACCAGACAGGAAAGGAGAATAGAGTGTTTTATAATAGGTTTCCTGTGTTTGCATGTAATGTCACATCAATGAACCACCTCATTTTGACGGTGCACATGTTCCTACAAAATGCATTCCAGAGGTGCTCAGTAGTCATCATACTATAACACAGAGGTATAGCACTAAGCACAGCTGAAGCTTTCACACAGGCTGTAAGCTGAACCAGTATCAAGCATCTGGATTTTTCATCCAAGGAAATAGGTTCCATCCTGCACTTGGAACATACTTATTTTCTTTCCTGACTGGTGCATTTTTGCACAAAGTAGCTTCATCAAATCAGCACTGTGACTAACCAGAGCTAGGACAGCAATTATATAACACAGTGTCCTCTGTTGTCTCCTCTTCTACCTATACTTTTGAACACAAAATATAACTAAAAGTTCTACTTTACACTAAGACCACGATGTTTCTAAATACAACACTTCAAATTTGCTTTGCAGCTGAGACAATTGCAACTTACCAATATGCTGAGCAATCTTAAGTGCCCGGTCTGTGATCATGCCCTGAACAACTACTGCTGCTACTTCATCAGAAAATGGACAATGTTCTTTTAGTTCTACCGTACTATTTATTCACAGAGTGACATGACACTTAGCATTTTTAAAGATTAAGCCTTTTAATGACACATCTAATTATGAAAGGAGAGGAGCCTGTGTTTTAAGTCTATGGCTTTTGAAAAATTCAGCTATGACACGCTAAGGCTAGTCTTAAACTGACTGAATCCAGAAAATCTATGATGCTTTTAGGAAAACTCCCATAGATCTTTTAAACTGATCAAAATAGTCCCGATAATCTTCTGTCAATGAGTGTCTTACTGTCCATAGTTCCAAACTGCTGCGATGGGTGAGGCACATAGTAAGTAATTTTGGTGAGCTGCAATGATATGTGGTGCACTTCTGTTGCTCATTTTTTGATTCCTCTCCCTCTGCTTTTTAATTAAAATAGATGCAAATCTTGGTTTTCTGAGATGATGCTGTATTGCATCATTCTTTATGGGACCACTAATTCCAGATCTTCAAACATTTTCAACTCTGATATTCCAAACTGACCATTACAACATGTATACATAAAGACTGCAGTGAGAATTTTGCATGCAGAGTAAGGCAAAAATTAGGATCACTTCTTTCTTTAAGTGACAAAGGAACAACAGAATTATATAAGCTCTAAAAATAAAGGAATAAAATTAATCTTGACAATTAACATTTACTACATACAGCTTGCATAAAAGCAATACACAAAATACTGTAAAGCTTTCTTCCCAACAGTGATTAGTAAATTCACAAATTTGAAAAAAAATACTTCGAAAGTCAAATGACCATTGCAAATCTCTTTAACTACATCTGGACTTTTTAAATTTGTTTTTTACTGTCCTTTTTTCAATGTGTCACACTTTAAACATATACTTTTTCTTTTATAGTGTGGAATTAGCAATTTTGATTCCCCAAGCCATGTTGCATACTTCAGCTTAAATGAAAAGAAACCACCCCACCTTAGAAACTAGAGAGTAACATCATCAGTGGAGGCAGCAAGTCTAAAAGTTTCATCATCAGTGGAGGCGAGAATATACCTCAGGAACATCAGTACATGCACATCCTGTTCTTACACTCTTCCCTAGGCATCTGCTAAAGGACACTGTCAGATCTAGCTGAATCCTACCAGATGGATGCTAGATTGCTATTTGTATGTCCTGGAAAAGGGCTGTGGATCACACTTTTTGTGATAAGGTAGCAAAGTAGTAACAGCATGGCAATTATAGCCAAAGGGCAGAATTCACCCTCAGCAAAATTTATTTTTATAGACATACCAGAGAGTGACCAAACCTCAGCAAAATCATCCCATTTGATAATTTTGATGAAAAGCTCATGAAAAGGTCTTCAAAATATCCAGACTATGTGTTGGTCTCGCAAAATAAATACGCAAGAAAACCCTACAGAATCTTGCCTTTTTTAAGTTTACTTTATGTGGTCATGCCAAAAAAAAGACCTTTGTTAAAAAGTAAGCAGTAAAATAATTTTTAAAAGTATGTACAAACACTCATTTTTGAAAGCTGCATATCTGTTTCCCTTTTGACCTAAACAAAGAGGTATAGCAGCACTAAATCCAGGATGCTCACCACATTCTGTTTTCTTGCTAGCTAAGTTTATGTTAAACAGAAATTCTAGCTTTTGTGTAAATAATTAGGGAAGAAGATGTCTATCTTTGCATTAACCAGAAACACAACTTTGATATTCAGCTGGCATACAAAAGTAGTCCAAGAACTGATTTTCAATCCAGTCAATATCCTGTCCTGGAGGTGACTGTTACATTCTGTGCAGTAAGGCAGGTTGAGCAAGAAGCAAATACCATGACATGCTCCTCCACAAAAACCAACTGCAAATATAGCACTTGGACTAAAGAAAAAGATTACATTTAAAAAAGAACAGTGCAAACAGCTTCATAAAACAGTTGTATGTGAGAAAGATGTGAAGCATCTGCAGAACCATCAGTAACACAAACAGATCCAAAACCTTTCCAAGTTTCTTTTTTAGGGTGGACTCAGTGTAAAAGGTACAACTTACTCAAATTGTTTTTCAAATTTTTTACTCAGAGAAAGCATACATTTGCTAAAGCCAGCTCTAGTTTAATAATCACTGCATGTTGCATGAGGCTCACTAATTGCTGCCTTGTCATTAACATCAAGAGAGAGTGGCCATCAAATCCAAAGGAATTTATTCCAGAATGACAGGATTTCAACTGAAAATAAAATTTAGCCCTATGCAGAAACAGGAAATCCTTCACATGCCTTTCTGAGAGCCTTTGCTATAGATGCAAAAAACGTGTACTTCTGTGGAATAAGAACACCATTTACAGAGGAAAATAAAAAAAAGGTCAAAAAAAAACCCCACCAAATTTTTTTCACCTAATACAAATCCAGTCTTGAAGGTTTTATTTTTAAGCACAGGCAATACCTAATTTAAGCTTAAGTAGGACACTATAAGAGAACTCCTACGGTAAATTATTTCTGTGTTCTTAGAGTTACTGCTCTGAACTCTGATGGGCTGCTCTCCAGGCCAAACAAAACTGGTCAAGGTCCATTCTGTCAAGGACCTAGGACTGCCAAAGGTCAGAGAGACAAAGAAAAAGGCTCCAGTAAAGGATTCTTAACCTGGAAATGAGCTTGTGAAATCTCCAGGGCAGGGAACATACCAGCAACTTTCTCCTCCCTATGCCGCCTGTTAAGATTTCTAGCACACTGAGACTTCCATGATGTCTGAAATCCCTGGAATGGAAATTACTAACCAGCACCACCACACGTAAACATCTGGACTCTTTTCCCAATTATCTTAGGCAAGGCACCTCTCTCTCAGCTGATGCAGTACTGAGTCACCTTTGAAGTTCAAATATACTGAGCACTTTAGGCATTGTAGCGGGAGTGGGTGTTCCAGTCTTACCAGTTTGGAATAGTGACTAGATACACTTTCAAAAATTCTGAAGAAAGCAAACAAAAAGACCAAATACAAAACAATATAATTTTTTTTGTCTGAGCCAAAGATTATGCCACCTAGTCATGCCTAGTCTTCCCATTAGTCTTGTTGATGGTATCTTAGAGGGAAAGGGAAGGGGGGAGTAACAGAAACTCATCCCTTCTATTCTAAATGCAAACTTAAGTTTAATATAGGGGGAAAAAAAACGATACAGGGAAGTATTCAGCAAACAGAAAATGAACTAATACAGAGTCAATGCCACAAATGGTCACTGGTTTCTTACGGTATGGTGGGAAACCCACACATCTGAACAGAAAATTCCAGAGCTGTAGAAAACACTGTCTGAAAATAAGTGAAATTGTTTAATACAGCCCTACATTCTGTCACCAGTATCACACACAAATAACTATAAATGGACTTCCTAGTCTGTAAAGCTGCAATGAATGTGACAGTCCTACCGTGGAGAGTTGAACCCGCTGTCCACAGTAATGCTGCTGCTGTCCATGCTGTCCAGGCGGGCTGAGTGGGTGGCTCTCTGGTTGTTGCTATTTTCTGTTTCCTTAGGGGTGAGAAGAGTAAGATTCTTCTCAAACTTTCGCTGCAGATCTCTCTCCTTTTCTCTCTCGAGGAGCCACTGCATTGTACCAACATCATCCCTGTTCTTCTCTTCCTCAGCATTTTTGTTGGTTCCTTCCTCTGAGTCATCATCATCAGATACGTTGTAGTAGTCGAAGGAGGCCTCCTGGTTCCCAGTTGTCTCTTGCTGTCTCTGAGAAACGGGCATGACTTGTGTGACTGAGGTTACTTTCACTTGTTCAAGTTTCTCACATCTGACTGGCAATGTGTCAGAGGGGGTCTTTTGATGGGGTTTTAGAAGAGGTGTGTTAGACTTATGGTAACTATTCACAGAAAGAGTGCTGTGCAGAGGTTTAAAGAGTGTATCCTTGCTAAATATTTCTTTCCTTTTATCAAGGCTGCTTGATTCAGCGCTGTGGTGTTGAACCAGCCGCCCATTTGCAATCACCTCTGGAGTTTGTCCAGCAACCGCTAAACCACTGTTTGGGCCCTTTGGGGACTCCTCCTTGTGCACCCCAGGCTCCCTTGCAATATGTTGAGACTGTCTTTCTGCAGGAGTCATTTTTTTGAGCCCATCTGTCCCCGTTAGTGTATCATGATCCTCTTTATTCTTTCCCAGCGGTGATGGAGCAGTAAGCACAGTCTCACTGGATGTGTTGCACTGAAAATAGTCATCAACTGCAGATTTTGTTGTGCAGGAGTTGAGCTCACTATATGATGGCAAATTCTCTGTAGGCTTGCTTTGTTCCAATAGGCTACAAGAACTGGGGGTTTCTACACTGCCACTAGCTTTTTCAGGGATACAAGTCTCTTTGTAGCTTGCAGATGAAATCAGAGCCCTTTGATGACTGAGTGACTGAGATGGCCTTAAGGTACTATCGTCAATGTAAGTTTGGCTAGTTGTTTGGTCATCTGGGCTACAGCCTTCACCTATATCTTCAGGTGTGCCTAAAGTTGCTGAGCCCAAAGGTCCCTTGGAGTTATCCATGGATCTAGACCTTTCTTTAGCCTTACTGGACCGCTCGTTCCTCGATCTTCTATCCTGCGTATGGCTGTGGCTCCGATGGACCTTGGAGTGGGAGCTTCCCCTGGAAGGTTCAGGGAAAGGCATTTCAGTTCTTCTTTTGGCCAGTTCACCAGACACATCCCACTCTGGTGTCATGGGAAAGTGAGATTCAATCATGTTAGGACTGCTATGCATTATATAATTATCTCCCTTGTGTTCTATTATAAAACAGCCTTCTCGTGGGGATCGAGTCAAGGGATCATAGAACTCATACTCCCTTTCAGCAGGTATATCCAAATGAGAGCCATCTGATGGGTCTCCTTTGGACACCCTGGTCTTGCTGTGTGACCTCGACTTCCCATGAGACTTCCTGTGATTCCTGCTCTTTTTACTTCGTCCACTGTGGTGAGCTGAAGATCCTGCTTTGCTTCGTTGAGCTTTTTCTTCTTCAAGTTTCTTCATTAGTGCAGTGTGTCTCATGACATTTTCCACAGTCAAGTCTGGGTTAATGCGCCTGATAATCTCCATTTCTACCTCTCTAGGTATAGTGGTAGGGGTGTCCTCATCTCTTAGTGGCCACTCCTCTGGAGGAAACTGGGCAGAGAAATTTGCCAACTGTTTTGTCTTGTCCTTCTTAAAACTTAATCGGAATAATTTGAGTCCAAATTTCTTAGACTGCTTTTCTACATCCTTAGGCTTTGTGAGTGTCTCTGCTTTATAAGAAAAATTGACAGTACTTTTACTTTTCTCAGTAGGTGGGACCTGACATAATGAGGGAGGACAGTATGAGTCTTTACAGTCTTTTGCTGATTTCCTCTGTAGGGTAGATGCATGCATGCTGTGCATGTCTTCTCTGCAACAATGGCAGGAGTCGCAGTGGTTTTTGGGTAGTGTTCGGTCCCTGACGCATCCCGAGGTGGAGGGAGTTATAGTTCCTTGTTGTGGAGAGGTACATTGAGACCTGTCAGGTATCCTCTCATCCAAATGGTACCATTTACTGTTAGTTCTTATAAGAGATGGTGTTATAAAGTAAGTCTGTGGGGTTACAATGAAATAACCATCTGGAGTTGGGTATATTTTCCTCTCCCGTACAAGCATATTCAAGGTATGTCGAAGGATTTCTGGACTGGGCGTTGGAACTCCTAGAAAGGACAGTAAACACATATCAGGGAGCGCATAAAACTGTGCAGGACTCTCTGGTTTTCCCCCTCCCCAGCAAAAAGTTGTTTTTTTCTAGTGTACGAGCTGGAATATGCTGAATAAACAACTCCAGTAAAGCATTTTGCTAGGCATTCTTTTCTCTGTTTGTTTCTCCATTCATCTCCTACCCTTTAGACATATAAATTATTAATTAAATAGAAAGGATGTCATTAATAAAGTGCTAAAAAAAAAAGAGAGAATTTCTAGCCACTTCCATTGTGCAGGTGACTGTAAGGTACAAGATGGAGTCACTGAAAATCAAAGAGTGTCAGGGCAAACACTTCACTTTCATTCTTCTTCCAACTAAATATTTATATCCTAATTCACCAGACCTACTCTAATAATGCCTTGTAACATATAAAGCAGTGGTTATTTGACAGTTTGGATGCCTAAGCTGTTTTACCACAGAAGACTACTACACAAGGAAAAAAAGCATCCCCTCAAACTCCCCTTCATCATAAACTTGATCTGACTGACTTGCTCTCCCATTACAACATGTTTCAACTATACTGGCTGCTCTAAAAAATGGTAAATCCTGAATGATACAGTTCATCTTACCCAAACACACTTTTCCATAATGTTGGAAGTTACAGATTAGCTCCTAAAATATTTGCTTCTCAGAGTTCCTTGCCTTTTGTGTTAGATGTGAGGGACACTACACTTCCTAAGTGCATGTATTGCATACTGAGAGAGGGACAAGTATGACAAGCCTGCATCAGTGGCACATGGCAGACTTGGCAACATGAGACTGGTGTCCTTCCCACTACCAGTATGCCTGATGGGTTCAGTGTGCAGGGCCAAGTCTTCAGTACTTTATTAGATAAAATATTAAGCTGTCATGTTGTGCATAGAAGTAAGTTCCATCTAGAGCTAAGGAAACAAGGACTTTAGTTCACTGGCTAGTTTAAAAAAATCTGTTTATGCTGAATCAAAAATAAAAATACTTCCAAGCTTTCAGTGGATAAAGCTATCTTCAAACTATACATTTTGTTGAACTAAAATGTATTTTAATGCTGGGTTTACATATTTAGAACTAGAGAAATGTTTTTCGAAAGTTTGTACATTCTATTTTAGACTAAAAAAGTTAATACTACTTACTCTGGATCTTAGTTTTATTTTAAACAAAAGTAATTCAGAAAAAAAAATCAGAGAGCAACTTAGGTCAGGTTGGTCAAAGTCAAGTCAAACTCTGTCTTCAAGAACAGAAACTCCATGCATCCAAAGAACATTTCAGGGAAGTACATGCTTTCTACAAAAACACCTAGTGAAAAAGTCTCAACCATGTGTACCTGCCACAAACACGGTATCTCTAGTAGCACATAGAGTTTGGCCACCAACTCTCCTCAAACATGCCAAAGGTCACGGATCAGCTTGTGTGAGGAAACATGAGGATGGCAGCAACACCTCCATCAAAAGATCAGCAACAAGAAAAAGAGAAGTTGTAGTAATTCCTTAACTCCTCCTCTTTCTTGCAACTGGGTTGCGGGCAACATAGTAAATATTCTTATGTCTAATTCTGAATGTTGTTTGAACTCAGTGGCATGACTATCCTGCTCAAATCTGTAACTAAAATCTTCCAATGGAAACAGCAAAGTGTTAGGAATAACATGGATGCATGAGTAAAAGCAGTTGCAACACAGAAAGCACCAGGGAGAAGTACATGGGGGCAGTAAATATATTTCACGTATAATCCACAGAGCTGAAACATTGGGGCTGATCCAAACACAGGAAGGAAGAGTGGTGAAGCCAGGATATTCCTGGAGAGCAGAAATGAGACTGAAAATTAGGAAAAAATATGGAGAATCAGGAGCGTGCATTTTCTCCCCTTTTCATGCAGATGTCCACATTTCATGTAATAATCCTAAAGAGAGTAACAAAGACCCTCAGAACTTCTGGATAAGCTAACATGCCAGAAATAGCAACTGGTGGAAAAAGCTGAAATCCAGAGAGCTGGGATAAAAAAAAAAGACTACCCTTCTCTAGTCCAGAATTCTGAATCGTTCTGGACTGAAGTAAACAATATGGTGAGCTTCCTCTGAATTGTGAGGCAGTGGCAACCTGAGAGCAGGGTGTCCTCTGCATGAACTTTTGGTAATGCACAGGAACATGAAAAGTGATTTTGGTTCCCCATAACAACCAGTGGCCATCTAATCTCTTCCTTCCTGCAGCGGAGCTGCTATGTCTGCTTAAGTAATGCCACTCCTTTTACATTACGCCTTGCATCACGACAAGAAGTGGATGACCATGAAACTCAAGCTCATTTTTTCATCGTGTGCTGAAAATGCACTGCAGGGACAACCCTGGTTCAACTGAGGTGCACTTGCTCTGCACAGCCAACCTCTCTTCCTTCCTCTGCATAAACAACCTGCCTGAGCCATTGCATCTTCTGAGAGCTTACAAGTCAATACCTCAACAGGTACTCACCTTTATGAGAACTTGGTTCTTCATCCCTATTTTACTTAAAAGACTTTTCTTAACATACTATTTCAAAAAAAACAGAACAAAAATAAAAGCAACGAAAACATTTCTCCTGGGAGATTACAAAAAAGTAAGGGAAAGAGATTGAAATGGATGCTCTGATGTTTTACATTAATTTAGGCAAAAATGCACTGCAAGCACATGGCAAAAACAGTACTATGTATTTTTCACCCAGTAAACCATAATGGCTACAATGTTCTGGGTAAGTGAGTCTCTAAACACTGGATGCACAGTAGTTACATTAATTGACTAACTCCTGTGAATGGAGAATGTGCAGATAAACATCAAGAAAAAAATATTAGTGTGCCTGGGCAGTCAGTGATGCTGCAAAGTTAATTGTGTCAGCCTTCTCTCTGGAGTTGAAGACTCGCTTTTATTACTCCCAGCATACCACACACCCCTGTGGTTCACTGGGCCAGCAGTGATGATGGCAGATGCAGATGTCTGAAGGTCAGCTTTGCCAGCTAAGGGTAGCTATGGGCTTTGTTCCGAGCTCTTTTAGGTACTTACAAAGGTAGAAATAGACCCAAACTCAGCTTAGGCTTTCCTGCATGGCAGACAGGAGCAGTAACATTACTCTGGCTCCCATTGTTCCTGTTTTCAATATAGGTTACTTATCTTTCTCAAGACTTCTCTCTTTACAGCAATCTTTACACATCATGGCTAAGCACAACCTACACCCCTGCGTTCAGAAGTCTCCTTATGGTCTCCCTTCTTCCATTAAATAGAAACAAGGGGAGAAAATCCTGTAGCTTAGAGACTCTAGCACATAAAATATTGCATGACAGCAGCGGTGTTATTTAAGATTATGTAGTGGTTTAATAATTCAAAAGCAGAAACTGTCTGGACACTGAATCATCAGACATGTACATTTTCTGTATCTCAAGAGAGTCTACTATGCCATCCACTGAGCTTCCAGACAGAAGATTATGTCTTGTTTGCTGCTCACAAAGAACACTGACCTAGAGTGAACTCAGTTAATGTAAGACACTTCTTTTAAGTGCCACACATATATTTCACATATTTAGAGAGTGAACAGTTATAAAGGTGAATGTCAGAGGAATTTGCCAGCTTTCAGAAAACCATTTGC
This sequence comes from Sakesphorus luctuosus, assembly GCA_013396695.1. Taxonomy (NCBI): domain Eukaryota; kingdom Metazoa; phylum Chordata; class Aves; order Passeriformes; family Thamnophilidae; genus Sakesphorus; species Sakesphorus luctuosus. The sequence goes on along the minus strand of VWZD01008889.1, from coordinate 449,367 downwards.
TTCAAAAGCAACCTAATCCAATACACGTGTTATTTTCTACACTGAAATTTTGAACATATTAAAATTATTTAAACATGGACAATAAAATGTGGACAAAAATGGGGAGAAAAAAAAGAAAAATATCCTTACTGAAAGGCAGCAAAGGCTAAGGTTCGTACAGATAAGATGGTCTGGTTGCCAAACACAGAACTGAGGTTATGTTCTTAGCTCCTTATACTGGATTTCAAAGACTTACATTTAATGTATGGGATTTAAACCATGGTCAATAAATTACAAAGTAAGGCTGTGCAAATATCTCATTGTTTAATTCTAAGTGAGAGTAAAAGGAGCAGGTGCAGGAGCAGCCCTCTTGCTTTTTTAAAAACCTGACAAATAACAAAACCCACAAATGAGATGTGCATTATCATTACAAACTTTCTGAATTAAAATAAATTAATGAAAAATACATCTGAAGTAGTATTTAAATGGTGTTAAATCTGGTAAAATGATTTTCTCCTGAGCTGATGCTAAGGCTTAACAAGGGATAAAAGAAATACTCTGATTGGCTCATGAAACACTAGTTAAGGATGTGGAGTGGTTGCTATGTGATGTTATAAATAATTAGCATACCTTATTTCAGATAGAGCCATGGCCCAGATTTATGCCTGCACAATGGCTCAGCAAACTAGAGGGCTAGACTGCAACTGTAAGATCCTGCACTGAAGAAGGAGGTCTATTATTCTTAGAGAGTTTTGAGAATAGCATCTGGGGTCTTAGGAAATTTATCCACACGATGAAATGCAGTGAAGCATCTGTTCATTAAAACACAAACAACACAGGCAGACAAGTGCTGCTACAGGAAGAGATACAGAGAGGTTATGTGACAACAGATACATCTACAGTGGTAATGCTCTCCCTCTCCCTCAGAGCACCAGCACCTAGTTAGGAAAAATAAATTATCAGAATATGAGAGGACATCAGATATTTTAAAACAGTCAGAGAGAACACAAGGGCTCAAAAACCTGCATGTGATTTATTAGAGTTTAGGCAGATGAGAAAAATATCACTGTGCATAAGAAGTTCTCTTTATTGAAAAGAAGAAATTTTTGGACAACCCTCATACACTGAAAGAATATCTATGCTTGCTATGCTAAACATGTCACTGTTGGAAGAGAAAGGCACTTCTCTAGAGAAGGGAAAAAACTGAACAACAATTTGGTGGACTCTTTTTTAATTCAAATAACTATCTTTACATTTTGGGAAGTGAGTCTCTCCCTTGTTTTTAATCTCAGACTTGAGAAATTCACATGTCAATGGCTAGCAGAAAAAAAAAGGCAGCAAGAGACTATGTGCTAACTTGCCTCAGGCTTCTTCTGGGCAGTGTCTACAAAATAATCCAGCCTGCTGAATTATTTTTCATGTTTGGTTCTGTCTAACAAGAATAGCACAAGACATTAAGTCAACTGATAATCATGCTCCCAGGAAACTCAAGGGATGTCACCAATAGATTATAATTTCCACCATGCGATACTGTTTATATAAAAATACTGAATCAATGAAAAAATACTTGGAATCTATGGAATTTTTCTAGTACACAGCTATACAGAAGCTTGATGACTTGGAAAAAATATCTTCAGCATTAATTAAAAGGACTGACAATTGTGAACTTTGCCTTCTTTTCATTTTATTGCTTACAATTTTTACCCCTATTTTCAAAATCAGCCACACGTACCGAAAAAAACCCACCCCAGTAAACAAAACTACAAACTAGGAGAAAAATACAGTATTTACAAAATACGTTTGCAGTATTTTTTTTTCCAGGCACAATTATTAAATGCCAGATAAAATTGTTTATTCCAAACACAGCTCCCAATCCAGAATTACATTCTAAAATGTCAGAATTTAGTACCAGTTGTAGCAAAAGCCTTCCAGGCTTTAAGTAACTCTTGCTCTGATACGTAAGCAAAAAAATTCCTGACATCAAAACATGGCTCTGGTTAGGCTACCTAGGTGAGACAGATGCATCAGTAGTTTTCCTACTGAAGCATTCTAAATTAGCTGCTTCTTGCAGCTGTAAAATAGGTACAATGCAGCAGTTTCTTAACTGCTTTAGAGCACTGCAAACCCAGTCACAGAGTAGTTAAACATCTTGCCCAGAGTCATACAAAGAACAAATGAAGAAGCTGTGCTCTCCTGAGCAGTAAACCTCTGCCCAGTGCTTTTGCACTACAATTTAAAATATCTCTACAAGATGCATTTTGCCTGTTTCACCAGCTCCAGATACAGATGGCCAGTATAGAAGCAGCATATTCAGGAGTACATTCTTACTTTTTGGTGTTACAGTATCTTTAATCCAAGATATTTTCCATTTACCATTTCATAAATATTACCAAATGCTTACAAGAATATATCCTGAACACAGCAAATATATATATGGCTGTCCAGATCTTTTAGTTTAATCTTGAAGAGTGTTGTCATGTTATCTCTGGATCTTTTTTTCATTATTTTGCAAGCAAGGGTAGTATAGAAGCAAAAGCCAGAACTGTGTCCAAGAAGGGTCTGAAACCCCCTGGAACACAGGCTAACACTGTCCTTGCAGTTTAAATATACCCTCTCCCTGAAGAAGGCACATCATTGTCACTGGACTGTATAACTTGCATCAGGCCACACACTGAGACCCTGTCCCACACAGAAGGAGATGCACAGTATGTGAGAAACCTGCTTTTTAAGAAAGAATTCTCTATGGAGACCTCCATGAGGTTATCTCTGTGGAGCTTGGACAATGAGCTGTTTGAATGAGGTCAACAGAGCTCTTCTGAGTTAGCTGCAACTGGCTTGAAAGCCACACGGTGAATTAAGTCTGCTCTGGCAGTGACACACCATGCTTTGTTCTCCATAGCTACTAAATAAGCCCTAAACTCCTCAGACTATGACGATAGAGAAGGTTAGTTCGTGAGAAAAATCACAAACAAGCTTATTCCAATACCATCTGCAAAGAGAAACAAGCCAATAGTTCGTTGTTTAGTACCTGAGTTAATTTTTATTATTTACATAAAGTCAGGAATTAACCCCACAAAATGCATCTCACATGAACAGCCTTATCAAGGAGAACTCAATTCTCCATATGTTTAAGAATAAAGAAATGATTCTAAGATTAGACCCTAATGCTGCCTTTTACTTTTGCTCAGCATGTCAGGATTAGTCAATATCCCACCCAGAAGGGACTGGGGACTGTTTGACTGCCCTTTTACAGACATGCACTCATCTGCCTGATGGTTTATTAATGACTGACTGGTTACCTGGGAAGCAGGTGGTGAGGTGCTCCATTAGTGCTTCTTGTGTGACTTGTTTTCGGGCAGAGTTCATTGCTGAGATGGCCAGGCAAAGGATCTCCCCAAGTGGAATAAACTGTGACTGAGTGATGGGAGACATGCTGATGGGTGATACATCACCTGTAAAAAGACAACAGATGTGCAGTGAAGCGTTTTATTTAAAAATCTGCTTATAGAACAAGGCTGTAGAGATACAACTAGCAAAAATTCACAGAACTCTCAAGCTTTGTACTGAGCTGGGGATAAAACTCTTATAACGGAGAACCATCCAACAGCTTTTCCCAAACTTAGACATGCTGAACTTTGGAAAATGGGAGATACATGCTATGCAGGTACAGTTTCTCAAAGGGTACATACAATAGATAGATTCAGAAAAATGCCAACAAATTAGCACTCATGGCTACAAAACCCCATGTTTAAGATTCTACTAGTTAACTGCACAAACAAAATAGTCACATGTATTTCTGTGGACATAAAAAGGGGAGATTTCACTCCCCCTTTCAAAGGACAGCAGTATGAATAATTTCCATTTGATACAGTATTTTTTATTAATTGTAACAAAGATCAGAAAAAATGTTGCTAGGTTAATGAATAAGGTTTTCACTCAGCTTACAAAGCACAGAACATTCTTTAGAGTCCCAACAGCACCAAAACACCTTAGGACTGATAACCTTAATAAACCTCTCCTGGATCTACATGTCAAATGTCTTTGTACAAACTATGTATTTTTTTAGAAGTTTCACTGGTTTCAGGACAGTCTGAAAATTAACTTTGTTGTTACTTTTCTCATGTTGTCTTGACAAAGAATTCATTGACCTATACTTAAGAAAAACCTTTGAAAGATCTTAAGTTATAGCAGAAATTAAAATTTGGTAATACTAGCATGACTACACAAATACACATATACAAGTGCATTTTACCATACTTTATCCAAGTACAAAAATGCTTTTTGATTCTGCTCTGGTGCTCTGTACCTCCTCTTGAAGAGGTAACAGTTCCCCAATGATGTCAAAGAGAGGAAAGCAGCAGGCTAAAAGATTTTCCTTGACAATGGAAAAGGAATTATAAAGAGTAACAAACAGAACAAGGAGTGCTTGACTATGAATCCTATTCTGGCCACAGGTCACTCAATAGCCAGGGATTAAGTTGCAGCTAAATCACAGAATCATAGAATCGATTGGGTTGGAAAAGACCTCCAAGATCATCAAGTCCAACCCTTGGTCAAACTCCAGTCCATTTACTAGATCATGGCACTCAGTGCCACGTCCAATCTCAGTTTAAAAATCTCCAGGGATGGTGAATCCACCACCTCTCTGGGCAGCCCATTCCAATGCCTGATTACTCCCTCTGGAAAGAATTTTTTTCTGATCTCCAACTTAAATTTCCCCTGGCAGAGCTTGAGCCCATGCCCCCTTGTCCTATTGCTGAGTGCCTGGGGAAGAGAAATAGCTTGAAATTTCAGGAAAATCACCCTATTTCTGCTGTCACAGAGCAATACCTTGTGATTAAATCATGAATCAAATTTTTAGAAATTAATTCAAATTCAAACTTTCACCCCCAATGCAGAGGATCTAATATTTGCCCTATTCATTCTATACTCCTATTACTTATACTAAACAAGAGAAGCAGCTTCTAAAACTGATTACTGAAGTGCATTTAATCTTGCATTATATTCAGCACTTCGAGGGAAAAAGAAAAGAATTGGTGGGAGTAGCAAATTGCATAACTGTCTCAGTGAGACTTATGAGCAATGTTTTTCAATCACCAGCTGTACAATCTGTTGTACAACAGTGATACACATTACCCGAGACACAACAATGATTTAAAAATACACATTTGTGCTATGCTGTCTCCTGATTGCTTCTGCTTAATCAGCCCCAACCAGATCAATGCTGCATTCCCAGCACTGTAGCATGCCTCCAGTTTCAACACAGCAGTCCAAGATCCTCATTCTTAGAATCTGACCATAGAATTATGACCTTAAAATATAACCTTTTCTGGACATTTTTTATTCATACACACCTAAAAGTTCCTCCCACATGCTTTCCAGACAATGGCAAAGAAGATCACACACAGCTTACAGCGAAACATGAGAGATACGCTTCCACATGGCTTGGGAACAAACACCATTTGTTCCCTCATCACTTAAGAGTGGATAAAGGATGTCACAGTTATTCTATTACTATTTACTAATAATTATATCTGCTGTCAATTACACTTGTTCATAGCCAAATCTTTGTTAATCAGCCAGACACATACGTTTACCAGCTTTGATCATCAGTCACCATGCACTTTGTGTAGGGGATCAGTTTCTTTAACAATTAGTTTCATGTCTAAGCAGGATCAGAATTATTACAAGAATTATGCAGATTTAGCTAAGCAATTCAAGCAATTTTGTGTCATGGGTATTCTTGTGAGAACTACTAAATTGAGTTCAGTGCAATGTCAAACAGATTGGCATATGCTGGCCTCAGTTGAAGTTTAATCTTATCAGGTTCACTGGGCACTGAAACAGAATCTCCTGGTTTTGCCCAGAACAGAGTAGTTTTAAGGGCATCCAGGTGAAGGACAGCAACTTCCTCAATTGTTTTACTTGGATCATCAAAGATCTGCCAATTTCTTAAACCCAAACACCATGGCAGGAGTATCCCTGTGCCTGCTCCCACCTATGCACTCACACTGCCACCTACACACTGCCAGGATGGGAGAGCAGGAGGAAGACCTCCTCCTTTTAAAACAAAGCCATGCTATATTGTAACCTACCAACGGTGTATAAGGGGACCTTGCTTAGCATGAGGATGACTTAGCAGGATGCAAAAGCCTTTAGAAAAACAAGAGGTGCTAATTGGTAAGCTGTAATCAGGAAATCAGCCTTGCTTGGGTCTTATGCTGGGCCAAAGATAAGAAAGAATAAAAGAGCTGGGTTTTTTAAGCAAGATAAGAAACTCGGATGCGGGAGATCTCTATCAGTAAAACCATGAATCCACAAAAATGTGAGGTCATAAAATGCAATTCAAAAGATGTCTTGCGACCAGTACCCTTAGCAAGATTTACTATGTAAGCTGACCAAGATTTTGTTTCTACAGAGTTTCATAAGACCCTGTGCTCTCCCCACCAGTGTTAATAAAGGTACTTTGGCTTCCAGTTTGGCTGTGGGTCGATTCCTTGGAATCAGACTGGCGAGCCAGCACGAGCCTCTCTGTTCGGCTGCGTGACCCGCAGGACCGGGAACCCTCTGAGCGTGCCCTGGAGTCCCTTGACTCTGTGGAGGCTCCACTGGCCCTCGGATCATGTGGGGACAGACAAGCTCCCGAGAAATGGTAAGTCCTATTTAAAGTACCTTTCTTTATAGGCATTTGAAGGGGTAGGGACACCTACCAGGAAACTGAAATCCGTAAGTCATGTGCAGGATATAAAGGACTCTGAGACTGTGGGTTTGAGTCCCACCTTGGCCCCTGAGATTGTGGGTTCAAGTCCCACCTCGGGTTAACAGCAGATAGGATTTCTGGCATAAATTGATCTGTGTGGCTTGAATCTGGACTAGGTGCAGTACTTGCAGTGGGGATAAATCTTACTGTATATTATTTGTGGCAGTATCTTAAGCGTATTCCATCTATATTTTGCATTTGCTAAAAGATACTGAAAACTTAAAGTATAACATATGTGACACTTGGGGTTAATATCACCAGTATCTCATGTCTTTAATCGAAAAACATTTCAGGTCCCTACTTGAACTCAGGAACCAGATCCATCTCTAGCAGAGATTGAACTAGAGTCGAGTCAGCAGTGGATAGAAGCATTAGGAAGAAGTATATTTGATTAGAAAAGGCTAATTAAAAAGTTGGAAAAGAAACAGTGTAATTTTCAAGTGATGCAGAATGCAGTGGCATGGGAGCCTTCCTTTGAATGACTTTCCCTTGCACAGGAACAATCCATTCACAGCTAACCAGAACAATACTTAGGATATAAGGAATGGGCCTTAATACCATTATCAGCCTCTTGAAGTGGGAAAAGGACTCAAGCAGTTTTATACATGCAGCTTTGCTCTGCAGCCTTGCAGCTGCCCCCAGAAGGATGCCTGGACAAGAACTCAGAAGCCAGTTGCTCTGCTCACTCCCAGGAGCAGCCCGTCCTTCTCCTTTGACTGACAAAAACCTGCAGAGATGCATCTCTGGGATCAGTTCCAGTTTGGACTTGTTAACTGAAAACTGGCTAAGTACAAGATAAGAAATAATAAACTTTGCCTGAATTTTAGTAACTTCACACAATCCTTCCTTTCAAGGCAGGCCTTCAGCATGGAATTGCTTTCTAGGTTAGTGTGCAGAAAACATTCAGTCTGCACATGACCCCCTGCCAGTTGGACTCCTGTCACCAGGAACAAGCCATGAGTTTCCACTGAAATACTAATTATTCTTCACATAACTCATCAACACAAAACATCACTGAAGGGAAGTTCTAGCCAGGTGGGGGTTGGTCTCTTCTCCCAGGCACTCAGCAATAGGACAAGGGGGCACAGGCTCAAGCTCTGCCAGGGGAAATTTAAGTTGGAGATCAGAAAAGAAATCTTTCCAGAGGGAGTAATCAGGGATTGGAATGGGCTGCCCGGAGAGGGGGTGGATTCACCATCCCTGGAGATTTTTAAACTGAGATTGGACGTGGCACTGAGTGCCATGATCTAGTAAATGGACTGGAGTTGGACCAAGGGTTGGACTTGATGATCTCGGAGGTCTTTTCCAACCCAATCAATTCTATGATTCTATGATTCAGTATTGGTTCCTTAATGTTCATACAATCACCAGTAAAGCACAGTATAGTTCATACATCAGGGTAACACACATCCTGCTTGCAAATATTTGGGAGCTTAACAACCATTTAATTAACTATAAAGATTACTGTAATTGTCCATAAAATCATAATTTCAATTGCTTTAAATGCAATACAAATGTTCAACAAATACTGGTTTTTGTAAGGGCCTCTCTTTCTGTTTTGAATCAACAGTTAAGCCCTATTCCTTTTCAGTGAGTGCTTTTCAACCTTCATATGACAAGAAAACTCCCTTTACGTCCATCGTGACAGAATGATCTCCATAGCTTTTTGTTCTTAACTGTCTCCTAGAGATAGTTACCAGCTCTTGTTTAAAAAGGCTAGCACACATTTTGAGCAGACCTGGTCACAGAAAGCCAGAATACCCTCACTCAAGGAGGCTCTAATTTGCCAAATTTTATGTTGACTATCCTGTGGCTCTGGGAAAGTACATGCACTCTGCAGTTAAGTGAAGCAACTTCTTTGATGCACAGTAACAGTAAATATCTGCCATCTATTAGATAATATATTAACATCAATGACACACATAAATACTGATTAGCCTCTTGAATAGAAGGTTTACTGCAATTCCTTTAGGAAAGATCTGCTTTAAAAAAAGCAAATAGGCTTTTCCTATTTTTTTGAAGACCACATCACTTACATAAAACATCTAGCATATGGCTCCTGTTAGCTCTGAGTGATGCTTGTCTCAAGCAGCTTTCTTTTGAAATCAAATTACTAGCCTCGACTCTCATATGTTTATGTTCCCAATTAAATGAAAACTGGAGTTCAGAGAGCAGTTTTCACCAGCTGACTGCATGCTCTGTTTAAATATAAGACATACACACACATACACAGTTTTAGCTGTTTATGAAGTCTTTCCAAACTTTTCTCTAAATAATTTAAAACATTAAAAAAAGTTTTCTAGACTTCTTGTTTTAAGTGTCACTTAATTTTCAAGAATGTCTTGAACAAACAGTGAATGAAAATTGTCCTAATTTATGTCCTGGGGATTTGTAGTACTACCTAGGGGCAAAGATTATTTTTATTAGTTAGAACAAAGGATTATGTAGCATGTAAAATAAACACTTAGCTCTTACACAGCACTTTTTCTCAGTGGTTTTCAAAACATTTTGAAAAACTGGGACCTATTACTATCCTTAATATACAGATGAGAAAGTGATGGTCTAACATCGATGGGAATGAGAATTCAGACATCCTGAACCCCTCCCAGTCACAACTCTTCCTGTGCCAGTGTATAGAGTGGGTCTGTTCTCTGACAGTCTGGGTAACACCATTTTGGGAGAAAGTGAGGCAGACTGCATTCTGCATCATGTATAGCAATTCAACTATCAACTGCATACTGATGACACAATCTTTATTAGTGATTCTGCTGCTGGAAAGAAGTGATCTGGAAGTCAAACTCTTTGTCTTATGAACTTTGCATAAAGATTACTTGAAAAACCACCTCTAAGGGAACCAAGTCAGTACAACCATTATGAAGGGAAATTAAAGAAGTTACAGTGTAAGACCACACTATATTAGAATTTATACACTGTTTCCCTGAAATAGGGAAGAGACCCTCTGATTACACTCTGCATCCTGTAAAATACAGAAAGCCAAAGTTTCCCATCTCCTTTCCAGCTCTCAACACCTTTTTAACCTTCTGTTTCTTACAGATTATAACAACCTCTAAACATCAGTTTTAGTCTGGTTTCCACAGAAAATGAGGTTTGCACAACCACAGTTTGTGTGTGTGCATGTGCCAGAAAGGCTTTGCTTCACTAGACAACAGTGATTCTAAAACAAGTGTTTGCTAAGCATAGTCCAACTATACAGAGCTTCGGCATCATGACCTCACACTAGACAGGCAAGAATCCAGTCAAAAAACACTTGCCAAGGACAAACTGACTTCACTACTTTTGCTGCTTACAGCTGCTACATTATTTAATAGAAAACATCAAAACTAGAGTAACTTCATGACACCTCATCATTATAGTGGTGGTTGCAACAGGATTCCCCTACAAAAATTTCTTGCCAACAGCCTGTTCTGATCAACATTTGCTTATGATTTCACTCTGGGAAGAACTACAGAAAGGTAATTTTCAAACAGAAGGTAGCTAACAAAACAAAAACTACATGTAATGGGCAAAAAGAGGGGTCTTCAACCTAGACTACTATCACTTTTTTTTAAGAATACTGTTATGGAAAAATTTTTTCTAGAAAAAGTACATTTTCAGATTCACTTCAAAAAGGGACAGATGCTGAAGAAGTTACATGTCTGGCCTGAGTTGCACAATTACCCCTTTTTGCCTCAAACCCCTATGTGACTGAATTATGCTAATTAAAGAATACCTACATAGGTGTAGCAAGCAAAACTATTCTTATGTGAATTCACAACGAGGACATACAATTGCCATTTTAAGCCAGACGTTCACATTAGACTGAACAACAGAAGGGAAAAGGAAGAATATGCAGATTCCTGTGATATTACCCAGACTACTCTGAAATACCTTGAATCTGCACTAGCACACTAACACAGAAAATATTTCACTGGCAAAATCTGAAACAAAGAAAATTAGAAGTGTTGCTTGCACTGTTCTCAGACATAGCCTAGATCCTCCCTTAAGCTGTATTTCCTGCAGTATTTTACCAAAAAAGCTGCAGGTTATGTTTACTGGACAGCTACACATGTCAGAGGACTGATTACAATAATAAAAAAATACATTAAAGATTCATCCCTTTATTCCTGTTTAAGAGCAGCTTCAACAAAGACTCAACAAATGCAGCAACACACATTCATTCACTAACCAGCAAGCTCCTTCTGCACCTCTGAAATGCACGCACACCAAAACAAACAATGAACACTTCCAAAACTGTGACCACTCCAAATCTAAACAGCATGACGAAAACATGGCAAACAACCATACAACAAACACTTGCCTCTAAATAAAGTTCTAGTTCCTTACAGTTACTAACTTGAACTACATAAATCGATCTTTTTAATCATTTAGAACAGCTAAAATAATGACCTCCAGGTTCATCAAGTGGCACTACCTTTCAGAAACAGGTGCTAAATTGCCCATAGTCAACGAACTTAATTTAATGTGATTTAATTTTCATTTTCTTTGTTCATGTCCTGTGGTCAGCTGTCTCCTGGTCCAAAGTGATATCCCAGCACGTGTTACAACTCTCATCATAAAAAGTTTCTGCTGGAGCACGGAACTTTCCCACAGGATTCAGTTGAAATTTCTGTAGTGCTGCTTATCCTTGGAAGGAAGAGAGTGGAGACTGTGTTTTTTAATATATTGTGTGCTTTAGAATGCGTTTTCCCAAACAACATTTTTCAAATGGATCTTTTAATAAATGTCCATGTCTATATTCCTGGCACACAATATGTTAAAAAAGGGGGACTTACCTGAACCCCTGTGGTCTGGTTCCATGCTCCAGTACAGTATCCAGAGTAGCTGTGATGTAACAACAGTGTGCAAACTGGGGCTTTATATCACTATGGAAGCTGGCTGAATGCAGCATAGCTCACTGCCACAGGACCTGAAAGAAGAAAAACAAAGCATGCTTTCAGGCATTAATATGCTGAACACCCATCTCTTAAAGCAGGAAATAGGGGCATACTGAAAAAAAATGCAGTTATTATCTATGCAGGTTCACTGAAAGGAACACTATTTCACACAATTCTCACATAAGCATGAGAAATAAATGGTTAAGAAATTACAGGGGAGGTGGGGGTAGAGAATCTAAAAGGGACTACAAATATAACTCCCACACAGTGTTTTGAAAACATCTCTCTCTCTCTTTTGCCCTGTTTCCATGGAATGGCTGGAATCACGTTCTGACACCACCCCCTATTCCGAAGGCACTCACAGTCTTCGCAAAGCACCTCTCCACTGCAGTGCCTCAGGATTCTGCAGTGTCACTCCTCTTCTCCCTGGCTCTCTGCAAAGTGAAGTCATAGGAATGGATCAGCCAACCTGACTTCTCACTACCCTGCCCAGAATCCTTTGTGAACTGAAATGAGTCATCGCTCTGAAAAAAATCCACAGCGCAATGTTCCAGGTTTCTCCCCGTGTCTGCGCTGGCTTCTTTGTCTTTGAAATGAAGTGCCTGTGCTTCTGGAACAGTGCCCAGCTGCACTGTACAGGATAACAAGACAGCCTTCTCATTAAGTGGACAAGAAAGCTATTTACATCCATTAGCAAAGACAAGTAAGTTAAAGCTTTAACCCTCTGGTCAAGACAAAAAAATTATCCCTAACGTATCTTTCTGATGTAACACACAACTCCCCCAATACACAGAAACACAAATGCACAGACATATGTGGGTATACACACACTTACACAGAGCAGTTATTTTCTTAAATTATTCACCATTTATCATGACACTTACCAGTTTTGACTCTATTGATTAAAAAGAAAGATTTACTCTCTCCTGAAGAATGCTGCAGACCTGAATGTAACAAATAGCTCTGCTGTACACCGGATCAAAGTTGTGCTGCTGCAAACTGTTTATCAGAAGATTAGAAGCAGTGGACAAGTTCTTGCAAGCTCATTTTTCATCAACCCCATTCACTATTTGGGCTCACAACAAAGTGAGCCCTGAAACCATGCCAGATAGAAAATGTCAAACTGCTCCAAGTGCTGAGGGCCAGCAGAGCTGCTTCAGCTTCTGCTGCTACTGACAAAGGTAATGCTCAGAATGAGGTCACTGTGTCAGGATCTCACTCTCAGTGCTAAGTTCTCCTTTGCTTGGTGAGGAGATGCTAAGCTAAAGCAACAGAAAAACACAGAAGAGGTGGAATAGTGCACGATGAGAGATAGATGCTGCTGTTTTAAAGAAACATTTTTAGTTGTTGGGAGACTTTCTTTGAAAATAAAGAAACATTCAAAATTGTCTTTACTGCAAAAGAACTACTTCTAGTTACAATTTAGCCACCAAAATGAGTGAAACACAGCACTTTAGGACTCATCTGTGCTGTGCTGGAACAGGCAGCTCTTCTAAGTGCTCCCATAATTGAACACACCAGGTGTTTATGACTGAATGAAATACAGAAGTCACCACCTCTCTATACTGCAAGCCCTGTCCCTGCAACAATGCCGGCAGTGAAAGAGTCCAACCAAGCCTAAAATAGATCTATGTAAGTGTTTCAAGATGACAAGTAAACAGCTGGGTTACACAACTAACAAACATCACTTTTGGTTGCAGGTCCATGGTGATATGCAGTAAAACCATACTATAAGCAGGCTAACATACCTGTGTAAGGTAAACCAGGTGCTTTGCTACACCTGTAGTTACAAAGGTGCCATGATCTCAACATGAAAAGCTGGGGCTTTGCTATAAACATCAATTTCTGTGTTCCCTGAAATGCCTCATTCAAGACATTTGCCTTCAACTTTACAGGAGTTTTGCCTTTCCTGGGGCTGCAGGATCAGCTTCAATGCCTCTAATAAATCCAACTTGGCATTTGCAATGTTTGGGTCGCCCAGGATCATCCTGCAGAAACTCTGGTTGGTTGTCTGCTAAGTACACACCCACTTTACAGCAACGAAACTCATTCCATGAAGAAAAGTTTCTGTGGGCTTAAAAGTGAATTACAACAAGCACTTACTGAAAAAACAAGAGCGCTCCAATGTGCTTTCCCTTTGCACCAGACAACCCTCACACAAAGCTAACCAGCTAGGTTTGTGCACACTGCACTGTTTTCACACACACTCACAAGTTCTTGCAGCTGTAGTTATGCTACTATCATCAAAGTTAAAATACTGACAAAAGATAAAGGTAATACTGCAGCCCGAATACCTTTCTCTCTAACAAATTTCTCTAGCACTTGAACCTAAATTACGTCCTCAGGACCAGTCTGAGTATTCTGAACAGACTGACACTACTGCAAGCTTTGAGTGAGAGAATTCCTCTTGCTTGTGTGACTGAGTGTGTGAATGCACTGAGTGTGCACATGTACCTGGGCTGCACAGACATCTCATGTGCACATGCACCTAGGCATGCCTTTACTCAAATTCATCACCTTACAGCCCTTTAATCAGCATTTAATCAGCACCTTGAGTTGGAGGAACGTGACTCTGAGAATGATCAACTCCCAGTCAACCCTGAAATTGTGTGGGATCTGCTGCTCCAGCTGGATCCCTACAAATCTATGGGGCCTAATAGGATTCACCCCAGACTCCTCAGAGCTAGCTGCTGTCATGGCAAAAAACTCTCTCAATGATTTTTGAGTGGTCTCTGGAATCCGGAGATGTCCCAGATGACTGGAAGCTGGTGAACATTGTCCAGATTTTCAAGAAGATCAAGAAGGATCCTGGAAACTACAGGCCTGTCAGTCTCACTTGAGTGTCTGGTACAGTTATGGAGATTATTCTGGGAGGTATTGAAAAACACCTGAAAGACAACACAGTCATTGGTCACAGCCAGCACAGCCTCATGAGAGGAAACTCCTGCTTATCCAACCTTACGTCCTTCCATGACAAGGTAACCCACCTAGCTGATCAAGGGAAGCCAGTCAATGTAATCTTCTTGGATTTCAGTGAAGCTTTCGATACGGTCTCTCACAGAATCCTTCTGGATAAAATGTCTAGTACACAGGTGGATAAACACAGCATGTGGTGGGCGAGCAATTGATTCATGGGTCGAGCACAGAGGGTAATAGTGAGAGACCTTGACAAATTAGAGGGCTGGACAATCACCAGCTCTTTGAAGTTCAACAAGGGGGACTGCTGGATTCTGCACCTGGGATGGGGCAACCTTGGATGTATGTTCAGACTGGGGAATGAGAGGATGGAAAGCAGTGCCACTGAAAGGGGGTCCTGGCTGATGGCAAGTTGAATCTCAGTCAGCAGTGCCCTGGCAGCCAAGAGGGCCAACTGGTTGAGGGAGGGGATTGTCCTGCTCTGCTCTGCACTGGGGCAGCCTCACCTTGGATATTGTGTGCAGTTTTGGGGACTGCAATATAAGAAAGATATTAAGCTACTAGAGAGCATCCAGAGAAAGGCAACAAAGACGGTGAAGGGCCTTGACGTAAAGCCATGTTAGGAGTGGCTGAGAGCACTTGGTCTGTTCAGCCTAGAGAAGAGGAGACTGAGGAAAGATTTCACTGCCATCTGCAACTTCCTTGTGAGGGGAAAGGAGGGGCACTGATCTCTTCTCTGTGGTGACCACTGACAGGACCCAAGGGAATAGCCTGAAGTTACATCAGGGGAGGTTTAGGTTGGATATTAGAAAGAGGTTCTTCACCCAGAGCGTGATTTGGTACTGGAACAGAGTCCCCAGGGCAGTGGTCACAGCACCAAGCCTTACAGAGTTCAAGAAGCATTTGGATGATACTCTCACAACAAATGGTGTGACTCTGGGGATGGCCCTGCGTGGGTCTAAGGGTTGTACTTGATGATTTTTGTGGGTCCCTTCCAACTCAGCAGATTCTGTGATTCTGTGATTAAGAACAGCACGAAGCACCTGATACCCCAAGCACGGCAGAGAGCAAAAGTAAGAGGAGAGACCGTCAAAGGGAAAATGTAAATTGAGAATGCTTAGAAGATCCAAAGCTGATGCATAAACCAGTGCTGCCACCATCAGTGATGTTACTGCAGCGTGGCCTTACAGGAAGAAGGCCTAGCCAAAACATCACATGCACTACCCAATCAAGGCAGTTACTCTGGTCCTCCATTCTACATCTCCCCTCCCAGCACATGACAGAGGTGAGTACTGAAACAAAAGTTGTCTTATTGACAGTGTACAGTACAAATACACCATATACTTCTCTCTGTATAACTCCATGCAAGCACATGCATCCAAATAGACTGGTACAAAATACAATATAGCCTGAGATCAATCTCCATCATACACTGAGGAAGGAGATGATCTAAAGATCCCATTTTCTTCCATTGCACACACATAGTGTTCAACACAAGACTCCTTTGTCAAATTTCACATTAGCTTGCATACATCCTTGAGTCCTCCTGAGTCAGGGCCTGCAATTCCCTTCCTTCACCACAGCCCTTTCACTATTAGTAGAGGGAAACTCAAGAGGAGGAAAGGAATATGTTCAAATGGGGACACATGCACTCCTCCCCACACTCACCACACATGACAGAGAACAAAAAAGATTAAAAAAGAACATGGTCAAAAGATACCAAGAAGGTTATCAAGAGTGTAATTCAGACCAGCCTGTACCAGTTAGCCTGGATCCCAAATTTTGGAGGCTAAAATTGGGCCTCAGCACTCAGCAATCAGAGTGTGTAGCTGCAGAAAACATAGTCATTAGTATTTTGATTACTTCTACAAGAGCCAATTTCACAAAGCAGGAAGCACCTGGACACTAGACTAGGAACATAACCCATTAACCCTGTGGTTCCAGAAGAAAATAGACTAAGGAACACCAAACTTACACTTACATTTCTTTAGGAAATCTCTTAATACTAGAAATTTTGACATATTAGTGCTCCATTGATAATAACTTACTTGTAGTATGCTAATAAGTTCCACTTCACTTACCTGAACAAATCTCCTGGTTCTTTAAGAAATCACTTAAGAAAACACAAGAGGAAACATAATCAGAGTATTAAGCTCAGTAATATTCGAACAAGTAATGCCCATCTGGTTTTGTGCTAATGTTGTCTAGGAGCTTAAATACCCTTTCTTTTTTTTTTTTTTAACTCCTGCTGCTTATACCTCAATGTATTAGCAGAGACCACACCTCCGCTCCTTTAGACCACATTGCACTGGCTTTTAAAAAAGCACACTCTTCTAGTGCCCTTTCATATGACTGCTCCTCCTGTCCCTTTAATCCTTCTAGAGGACTCCCCCATATTTTCTGTAACTTACATAACTTCCCTTGAAAAGCAACAACCAGAATTCTGCACTGTATTCTAGTGCCCTAGCTCACCTCTCATCTGCATCAGGGACTAGGAAATTGAAATTTCCTTACATTTAGTGGAAATACCCCATCCTATACCCTGCTTTTTTCCCCCACAGCTGTACTATATTGCTGGCTCCCTGTCACCCTGCAACTGAACAAGCGGTTCCCGTTATTTTTATGCTGCCTTCAGCTGAGTCTGAAGCAAATATTTCTGGGTTTGACTCCCATGATCTTTAACATTACACTCTGCAGATATGATTAAGGATCTTTGATCATCCAATTCTTCTCACTTGTAATCCATTTTTAAGCATCTCCACTTAGCCCACTCTAAAAAAGAATCTCAAAACCTAAATTGAAAAACAAGCTATACTTTAAATGTTACTGAATGCAGAACAGATTCATAACCCAGTGCCACACTTGCTAATACAACAACTTAGGAAGCAGCATCTGAATGAATCCATCAAGTCTTAAAGGAAAAACAAAGCAACCAACACAACTCCCTCTCTCAAGAGCCCAGTAGGTAAATCAACTGTCTTTTTAGATTTCAACTACTAAAAGAAGCTTCTTTAAATTACAGTTCACTGGAAAGTATGGGATATTTTAAACCACACAAAAGAATTTTCTAACAGATTTTGCCATCAGGACCACAAGATGGGAAGAACGAGAGTTTGGGTTTGTTTTTTTCATACAAACCTGATACTATCAAATTAATTTGATTAATATTAATGCTATATTGTAATCAATCACACCATCTCATCCCCTCAAAAAAAAAGCCTGCCTGTTCTCTGGCAGCAAACAGCAAATGCAAGGTAAGACAGAAGCATTAAAAAAGTCTGACACTAGAGGAGATCTGGCAAGAGAGAGCACACGAGAAACAAAAGAAACAAAAACCAACACACAACGATAAACGTTGATGTTTTCTTTTAGGCTGGAAATTTTAAAAACACACAGAAAAATATTCCTTCTCAAATTCTCCTGAAAGCACAGAATATGGCTGTTGAAAGTCTTAGCCACATGTTCTTCACCATCCTCCTCAGCTTAGCCAGAACACATTTGCAATGTGGCTGGAGATGTTGTAGCAAATATTCAGGATCTAAAATTCTTGAAAGGTGAAGTGATAATTAGCAACACCACCCAGTGGCACAGTGTACTGTCTCTCATTTATATTGACTGCTGTAACCATTAAAAGATTTTCATCCCAAAGACAGTACTGCAGTGGTTAGAGCTTTTCAAACCGATAGTGATGACTGCCAGATAACTTCAGGTTAAAATAAGAACCTGCAACACTGAACACAAGTCCCATGGTACTGCAGCAGCCTTTAACAGACCAGGGTTTCCTGGCTAGAAGAGAGAGATGATGAAAAGGCCAGGCATGGAATCAATTCAATTAGTGCCAAAGTGGTTTTAAAAAGAAAAAGGTTAGACACTCTAAAGAGTTTACTGGGTCATTTTTTTTCCCTGTGGTAGAAAGCAGAGTTTTCACTGTAGCTGGAGTACCTATAAGCAGATGAGATGTACTTTAATGTTTGTGAAATTGAAATATTTTACCCCCCAACACATGAAGAAGCTGTACTAGTATATTATGCCCCTATGCTCTACCTGCATGGGGTAGATGCAGTGACCTGTTTCTCACAGTGGCTCAAAATACTTTCAAATTCTGTCCTTCAGCCTCACCAGGATGGAGAACAGCTGTGAGGATGGAAACACAGGAAATGCCATGGTGCAACAGTTCAGCAGCTCACTAAATCTGCTGCCTCCCTTATGTCAGTCAAGCATCTTAGAGGAAGCATTAGAAAACCAACTGTGCACACTCCCACTAACGTATACTGCACCTTAAAGGGAAATGCCCTTGTTCCAGATGGAAACAGTCCTTTTGAGATCCTCAAGGACTGGCAGATTTTCATTTTTTCTCTGAATGACTATCAGTAAATGCATCAATCAAAATCTATCTCCCCAAATAAAAGACAGTACCTGGAACCAGGGGTTCCCACAATTAAACAGCTCACTAAATGAAATGTTTCCTCCTGTCCATTTCTCATGTTTTTGCTTTTGAATTTTACTGAACACTCATTCTACTACAGGAAGTAGTAAACCAAAACCTACAACAGACATTTTCCTACTGTTACAACAGTAACACCTCCCTACCTACTGCTCGTTTATTTTAAGTGAAATTTCAGGAATCTGAAAATCTCCCTGTACATGAGCCATAAAACCAAACACAGTATGCAAAAGGATGAAATCATCAATCTCACAGAGAGACCTCTCTTGCATAACTTCTTACATATCTCCTCATTTATAAAGGCTTAAGTTTAGACTTTTAATTACCACTCCTGACTCAGCTAACATGTTCACCACTGACTCCAGCAACATGCAGACTATGCTCCTAAAAAAATGAAACTTAACATATTTAAGCACTATTCTGTCCATGTTCCCTGCACTGCCTTATACTATGTTGCTGATGTCACTATGCTGCATAATTGCTCAGCTGTTTCACTCAGCTGTCGCCAGTGCCTTCTGAAATCTCCCTCAGCAGCCTTAATGAACCTGAACAACTGTGACCTGACAGACAGGGTTACCACTTCATTATCCATTCCATCCTTCAAATTTTTAATACAGTTATTAAACCCCAAACATTTGGTATTGATCCCTGCTGCACAAAACTCTGTTAACCATTTCCAAAGATCAGAAGTGGCCACTCTTCTTTTTTCTTGTCTGCATACTAAACTGAGCTTGACAAGACTTTTCTTTTGGACTTTCACCAAGCATTTATAAAGCACTAGAGCGTGGAGGAGTTCTTGTGCTCCCTGAGTGTCGCTGTGACCCAGTTTTCTGAAAGATGAGAGCATGTAAAAATAGTTGCGTCTTTGCCTTCTTATTCAGTACAGAGATCTAAACCAGGATGTCAAGGCTAGATTCCCGAGATGATCCCAGATGTAGCTGATGATCTCAACTTAAACTGAACTAAACCAAAAAGCTAGCAAAAGGAGAATTCAGATAATTTTTTAACCAGATTTCACAAGTAACCACTGAACACAGAGAGAAAAACCCTATGTAAAAATTTTTGAGATCAAAGCATAGGGGATATATAAACTCGAGCTTCAAATTACTGTATTTTATGCTAAAGCAAGATAGTATTTTCTTAACACACATTAAAACAACAACAAAAGTCATTCCTTATCTTGTGACCATGTTGTAATTCCTTATTCTCAACCATAAGAAAAAAGGCCTTAGAGTTACCATCATATTCTTTCAATGAGCTACCCCCACAGACAGCACTTTAACTCACCCAGACCTTATTGGCCTGAGGGCACCTCCTGCTTAGCAGGGTAAAAAGTGTCTTGGTCAGAGCCAGAGCTTGACAAGACTCTCTGCTTCAAAAGCATTTCTGATCCTCAGTAAACACTGCATTGCACATGGTGAAGGGGATGGTACATGTCCTCTCCTCACCTGAGCATTCTCTTTGAGAGACTGGAACTGCTGCACAGATCAGACCTCAGAAACACCTACAGGGATGCAAATAACCCTGGAAGCATCTCTTGAAATCTTTGCTATTTCTCCTGTCTGTTTGCTAGCTACAAGTTTAAGTCTTAAAGAGCAGATAAAGAGGGTACCTAAAGAAGAACCTAGGCTATAAAGATTGAATTAGTAGGAGAAGATTAGAGAGAAAAACAAGAAACAATATAAGTAAGAACACACGAAAGGCTAAAAGGAAATGTGAGGGAAGAGCTGATTTTCATTTGATGCCTAAAGCAGGCAGTGCAGCATTTGAGATGATACTGATGAAAGAAAACTTGTTAAAAGAATCCAAATGCTTAGCGGGGCTGAACGGAAGCAGAAATAATAACCAAATGGTAAGAAATAAAATTAGTACCTCCAGTTGTAGGAAGGCTCGGAAAAACTAAGGGTCTACAGCATTGCTGGAATAAGCAAAGTGGGAATGGCTGCATGTATCAGCGAAGAAAGAAGTGAACAAAGGACAGTTGTTTTGGGACAGCTGATTTGCATGTGCTCTGCATCCACTTGGTGCTTGCCTTTGTTTTGTTTTCTAGGCTGACCTTCACCTCGTGCCACACAAAGAATTCAGTCAAAGCCTCCGTTCAAAGTTTCAACTGAAAGCCTGAAAGGAAAACGTACCTTGCAGAGCAGCCCTAAGCCTGAGCGCCGGTGCCAGTGACCCAGCAGGGGGAGCATCCCCAGCAGAGCCTTGGCTCTGGAACCTGCATCCTACACCACCTTGGAATGAGCCCTTCTCCCCTTCCAGCATCTGGAAGAGGCAGAACAGTTAAAAAGAAACATTTAGCTTGATCTCAAAAGAGTTGCTTCTAAGCTTTTATGATGAAAGATCAAAGCTGGGAAAAGGCTGGGAGCTTAAAGGACAGTAAAGAAAGTTGAGAGTAAATTAGCAGTATGCATACTAATAAGACACACATGCAATGTCACTGAGGGAGCATGTTAATGGTCTGGGCAGTTTGAACAAAAACATCTGAAAGCAGTTAAGCATGTCATCACCAATACTGTGTTTAGAAGTGTTCTGCTGCTTTATGAGAAGCTCTTCAAAACACACGTGCACATATAGTTTCATAGAAAAAAGGTGTAATCCACAAGAACTTGAAAAGTGAGGCTGTCCAAAGGGCATCCTGCATGTCCTGCATGGTCTGCAAAGCCTATGCATAAGGCTTGTGAATTTTTTCTTTGAATTGTGGTACTTCATTTCTATACTACATTTAATTGAGTTATTCCAAAACAGATTTGTCATGCAGCATCCAGTTGTGTACCCTCTCTGAACTCAGATTAGGGAACATCCGTGGAACTGGGATAACATGGAAACTGACCTCAGTGCTTTGGTCTAAAAGACTAATTTACTGCCAGAATTATCTTAGTATAATTATATCTATGTAAATACTCATTTATTCTTACACAACTTCCAAAAGTTCTATCAGTGGAGTCAGTTGTCTATGCATAATCCCGCTGAATCCCTCTGCATGACCTTTGGCATCATGCCTAGAAAAGTGAAAGTAAAAAATGGAATAATCAATAGTAAAAAATAAAATACTCATTTTGTTAGAGACAAGGATGTGTCTTCCCACTGTTCAATCACATTCTCCCTGATGCATTCAAAAAGTAAATGTTTAGACAAAGGAATTAACTTTCTACTAATTTTTTGTGGGTTCTGGTAACTTCACTCTTCATGAGTATACAACCATTGTCATGTAGAGTTTCAAGTATTATTTCTCTAAAAACGTCCTGTTATGGTAAAAGGCAGAGATATTAAAGGAGCCAAATGTGGCTTCTATTGCCATATGTTGTTTCTAATAGTCACAGCTTGAGTTTCAAAATTGATGTAGATTTTCACTTCCCTTTATTTCCATTAAGTGTTGTACTCTCGGTACTTCTTAAAATCAGGGCTTACTGAGAAGCCTAATTTTAGACCAATCATTTCTGGAACCTGGCATAAAAGCTCAGACTCAGTGTAAAAAGAATACACGCATGTAAGCTATTTGGAAACACCTGAAAGTCTTGGATGCATCTCCATACTTCCATTTACAAACAAGAGCCTAAAAGTCTACTTCAGGACACAGAGGTCTGACAACAATTAACACGTATTTTGCCTTGCTCCTGACAAACATTTTGCAAGGAAGTTTTGGTGTAATTAGCATTTCCAAGAAAAGTTTGGGGGTTGCAAACCTGTATTTTAAGAAGTATACAGAGTAAAAAGCTCTTGGGCTTAGAGAATATAATTCTGATATTCCTCGTAATATCTTTGGAGAGTGAGGATGCAAAAGCCTAGTGTAACTTCCCAGTGACATTTTCTTCCTGTTCAGGTAACTTCTTTCAGGGGCAAAAATTACCTTGTAAAATATAGTCACCACGTATTTTCCCCTCCAATGAATGCTTCTTTGCCCCTCAAGGAACAACTGAGGTTTCCTTGCAACTATCCAAAACATAAATTTGTTTTCGGCTTGTATAGCGAGTAACAAGTCTGCTGGAAGAAGGGGGAATGAAAGGAAGGATGATATCATGTGACAACAGACTGAATAGATTATTCACAAAAATACAATGCCCCATGCATGCTTGTATGTGCAAGGACTTTTCCCATATTTTTAAAGTAATTGCCCACTTTTCCAGATGCCTGGCAGCTCAGGCTGCCTGATATACGGAAACTGGCTACTACATGTGTACTATCTCATCTCACGTGTGCCCCAGGTCGAGCACACCAGGTGCACTATGCATGCATAATTTATCTGTCAGGTACTGTCCCAGATTTTAAGATTAAGATCTTAAATTCCTAAAACAGCCTGGGCTGTGATTTTCAATCTGAGCTGTGGTGCAACCACTACAAGCAGTTGTACAGTGTGAAAGCATCATGCTTTAACCCACTGAGCTAACAGTGTATCTACCTGCAGCTTCTGGAAGACTTTGGAATAGGGGTCTACTTGCAGTTTACCGGAGCTGGAAGGAGATAGTTCCAGCATCATAAGATTAGGCATTAATACCAATTTCAATTCTAGAACTGGAAAAAAACATTGGACAGCTTTGCAGTAGCTGACCAAGACTTCACCTGGAGTCTCAACCATCAGACTGCATAATTCAGATTTCTATTTTGCAGCACTATAACTACTAAAAAAAAGTTGAGAAGAAATAACACAGACGGACTGCAGAGATGTTTCACAGTGTTTTAAATATGCTTTGAAATTTTGTAACCTATTTAAAAACATTGGGGTTTTTGCCCTCCAGCACTGGCAATAAAGAATCTCAAAGGAAGTGCTTCGATCGACCAGATTTACTCGCTTTGCCACTAAGCTCTGCAGCTTTCTAGGGCTGTCAGTAGCGGCGAGGTTCAGCCGTGCTGGGAGACCGGCCCCCCGCGCTCAGCCGAACCCTGCGCTGCCAGGGCCGCCTCCGCACATCTGAAGCACCGCGGCGCTCCCCCCGGCGGCAGCTCGGCCCTCCCCGGCTCGGCCCTTCCCCGGCGGCAGCTCGGCCCTTCCCCAGCTCAGTCCACCCCGGCTCGGCCCTTCCGCGGCGGGCAGCTCGGCCATCTCCGACTCAGTCCTCCCCCAGCTCAGCCCTCCCCGGCTCGGCGCTGCCCCGCGGGACGGCTGCGCCACAACGCGCGTTCAGCCGCCGGCAGCACAGCCTGCGCTAGCCCCAAGCACCATTCTCGTCTCCCGGGGTAAGAGCGGCCCCTCCGCTACAGCCCGCCCGGCAGCCACTCACCGCCCCGCGCCGCTGACGAAGGTTTTACCGTGCGGGGAGAGCGGGCAGCGCAGCCCGCCGGGGAGGAACGGAACGGAACGGCCCGGCCCGGCCCGGCCCCTCCGGCACAGCGGCCCGGCCGCCGCCATGGCAACGCGTGCCGGCCCGGCCCCGGCAGCCCCGCCCGAGCCCTTACGGAGAGCTGGCAACGTTTCAGGGCTCCCGAAGAAGGAAGGAAAAGCAAAGTCAAAAGATGCGATGTGACTCTCCGCCCTTTGCACGACACGTTTTCAACCAAAATCCAGCGCAGTTTCTCCTGTAAAGGCGACCCGCGCCCCTGCCATTTGGGATGCAGGAGTAATTCCCATAGGACGTGCACCTCTGGGTGCTGCTGCTGCCTTAGGAATGGCCAAAATCCCAGCCGGGGGGGCTCAGAAACAAAAATAAGGGGTTTTTTCTGGTTGTTTGGTTTCTTTGGCCTTGAGGTTGTAAGGCTTTGTGCTTTTGTTTGAGGTTGGTGATTTTACATGATGGTAAAGCAGATTTCCATCCCATTCCTCTATGAACACACTGTCCCACGTGAAGTGAAGGCACAGTGCGGGCCTGGTATTCCACAAAATCAGTAACGGCACAAACCCCCCTTTGCCTCCCAAGGGCAGCAGTGCAAGGGGACACGTGCTGCTGATGCCCGATGGGAATCTGAACAGCCGCTGCAACCAAATCCACCCCCTTCTTCAAAAGTACTTCGAAATACTCAAGTATTTTATGCAGCTTTTAAATTCAACATGGCTTCATGATTGAGGCAAGGGTTTTGTTGTTTCATTTTTAGAGTTTAAGAGGGTAAAACAAAAGACCAACAACAAAATGTTCCTCCTCTGGCTGCTATTGAGGCAGCACCTGAACTTGTGCAGAATCTTTGGCCCATCTACCACTTACATTTAAGAGAAAGTTATTGTCTAAAATGACACCCATAAAGGAAATATTTTTGTACCAGAGGGGTAGAAAGACTGCCTCTATCTTGAATAGATGCAGAAGTTTCTATGACATAAACATGGTTTGTAAAAGCAGTGATCAGCACACATGCTGAAAACCAAAGCTACAGAGCAAATCAGAAAGCCAAACCAAATGACATTCTGCATCTCCCTTGGTCTCATCAAAAGCAAGCAGGAGAATTAGTTTATAAAGGCAAATCATAGGGTAACAGTAGATGCCTGTTGTGGATTCTGAGGATGAATCTGAACTTTGCTCTGAAGCTGGGCTGAAGGCTTTCTTCATGAGTGTTAATGAGCATCTTGGTTTTTAGGGCTGGTGTCTTTCATGGTCCACAGGCATCAGCAACACGTACAACCACACTGATGCACATCTAGGAGAAAGCTAAAGCGTATTTGCGTCACAGTAACTCAGTGTTTGGGATGCAGCTGATGCAAGCACTGGTAAGACACAGGAGGTCTGCAGTGTGCTGTGGTCAACAATCAGAACCATGACCTCATCCTCTTCCAGTGCTCAGGCATGAGGGAAGCTGAGATTGGACTAGCAGCAAATTAACCACTGATTCACCCTGAATTTCAATATTCTTCTCTTTATGAGCTCACTCATCATTTTAATTACTTAAGGAAGCTGCACAAATGCATTTATTCCACACTTTGACATGCAATCTATTACTGGAGCTTAGTTGGACAAAGTGGAAGCTTTCTGCTTGAAGAATGGAAAAAAAAGATCAAGAAAGTAACACAGAAGAGTAATACCAATTTTGAAAGGCCACTCCTTTAAGCAAAACCAAGAAACTGCTGCATGACAG
Source organism: Sakesphorus luctuosus (assembly GCA_013396695.1). Taxonomy (NCBI): domain Eukaryota; kingdom Metazoa; phylum Chordata; class Aves; order Passeriformes; family Thamnophilidae; genus Sakesphorus; species Sakesphorus luctuosus. The sequence continues at coordinate 423,377 of VWZD01008889.1, read as the reverse complement.
CACAAGTGCTAGGACCTTTCTCACCCTGCAACCACACACTGGAAATCCACACACAAAATCCACAAGACCACTGGCACTGTCCTTGGACAATAAACAAACAGCTGAGTGGAAAACAAAATCAAACCAACAAAAATCCCAACACAACAAAAAACCCCTCTGTAAGTCGAACTTTCTCATGCCAGGCTCTATAAAAGAGCAACCGCAGGTAATTCCTATGATCACACAACCTGTGGCATACAGGAAATCCCAGGCCAAAGCTCAGCACTACAAGCCAAAACAGTGCCAAGTGTTTTTAAAAAGCCATACCACCATACTGTTTCTGAAGCATATTCTTGCCTATACATCTTTCCCACAGTACTGCTTTGGCTTCTCTGCCATTGACCTCCAAGACCTTTTACATGCTGACAACATATTTCCTTCCCTAATGCCACTGACACCCATCACTTTCTCTACAAGTCAAGTGTGAGGAAATGGTTCTTTAGTGGGTAACATCAGCTGTGTTGGCATTTTACAAGATCTGGAAGACAGGCACTGCCCCAAAGAGTTCATAGCCTAGTTCAGACAGAGCCAACATGTTTCAGATGCAATCGTATCTGAGGCTACGGGAGCATGAGATCACTTCCTCCTTGAGATATTCAACTTTACATACTCACCAATTATTTCTGGGTTTATATTTTAAAAGTTCCTTTAGGAAAAAAATGTCCATAATGATTTTATCAGTTTTGGTGTTTTACTTTGGGACCATTCACATATCTTCGTTATTAAATACTCACAATTCCTTTTTTCCTCAAGTACAGGAGGAAGAATTTGGCAATCAACCAGGGAGGACAAGCTGCCTAACAATAGCTTACAGCTAAACTAGCAACTGCACAACCAAACTGCACAATCCATAGAGGATGTGCCACAACTATTAGCTTGAGGATGATAAGCCTATAATTAAAAGCCGTAATTTCTATTGGCATCTTGTTTGTACCTCAAGAAAGGAACAAAATATCTGGTGCTCACATATGTCTGCAGTATCTGAAAGCAAAGGATTCCTTCTCCACAGTCTGTGGTAACTGAAAGCCTGGAATCATCTAATAACTACCTCCATATACAGGATTTGCCCAAATACCAAAATTCTGGAGCTGAAAGGTTACAGGGGTTTTTGCTCTTTTCTCTTTCACTGCTAAATAGGAAAGATTTTGGTAACATTACGCCAGACTAGGCCTTCAATTTGTTTCAACTTTGTATCTCTCTCAAATGCAAGTTTGAAAATGTCAACCAGAACTGAACCAACAGATGATCATCAAGAAAATTAGTTACAGCAAGAACCAAACTTGAGACCCTGCTCTCACCAGCAGGAATTCCAGGAGTTCCTGCAAGAGCACACCTGGATTCTTCCAGCCACCAGGAAAAGCTCCAGGACACAACCAGCACACCTAAATCCTACAGGCTAATCTTTAAGTTTCCCTAAATGGCACCAGGAAAAACAGCTTTAGTTCAAAAGCAAAGGTTGGTCAAGATGTTGGAAAGCTACTTGAACACCTGTTGTGCATTCAATGCTGTGACTGTAACTAAAAGAAATGTTCCTGGGTCAGCTTCACACTGCCCCTGTGGGGAAACTCACCATTCACACAGTTTTTGCAGTCCGTGTTGGCCACTGTGGAGCAGCAGTTACACAGCTAACAGAGCTGCCAGGTCAGAGTCAGCTCTGGACGGCCTATACAGCCCTTAGTACTTGCCAGATCTTAGATACAGGTTTGGCCCCCTTGTGCGTTTTTTCATTTATTTTGAAATTTAAGCATCTGGAAAACCTTACTGAATAGTTTATACAAAATGTCTCTGCCATGCCAGAAGTCTTTCATTTATATGAGAGAGACAGGGTTAAAGAGAGAATAAAAAGACCATACATACACATACTGCCCTTGAAACACTCACATCAGATGCATATGATGGAAATTATGCACTCATCTGTGCTAACATCTCACTAGGAAATATGGTGATTTTATTAGGCATAGCATCTGAGTGTGCAGTGAAACCAGAACCAAACTCCCTTGAGCAGCTCTGGAGAAACCAAAACTGAGCTACGTGCTCAAAATCAGTTCATAGCACTCAACCCTTGTTCAGCTGCATTGCCAACAGGCATATTTGGGTAAGCCTCAAACAGACCAAGCCATCCCTGATCTACAGTGGAAAACAATGCCAATGCTAACAACTATTGTCAGCTAGATCCTCTGAATTAAAACTGAAAATGCTGTTGGATGTCATCACTGCTACTTCAGATGGCAGGAGGAATCCATGGCCATGCTGGCAGTATTCGGTGGTACTTCTCCTTTGTTCACAGGGAGATGAAAATCCTTGCACAGACAAGTTGTCACTTGCCAAAGCATTCATCATAGATGCCTAACTGTATAATAGAGCTAACCAGCCTAAAGGCTATCCATTGCTCTCCTCATCCATTCCAGGACAGCCAGCATTTATGCTTGATCCTCTCCCATGAACTAAAGTAGCAGAAGGCTAGTCCTGCCAAGAAAAAAAAAAGGACATTTTATGCCAAACCCTGACTGGGTGCCCTGTTAAGACAGAGGAGATACTGTCTCAGAGCAAAGTAGGATGCCACAGGCAATGCAGAAGCAGGACCTCCTGCACTGGGAGTCACCAATTATAGGTAAGACTTGCTCAGTTCTCATGAAACTCCATGGCAATATAGCCACTCTTCACAAAAATGACTGGCACAGTCACCATCCTGACAGCAAGTCCATGTGACAGCTGATATTTTCAAAGTGCTTTAAAAAGGCTTACTAACTTCCACCTGTTTTCATGGCATTTAGGTTCAGGTCCATTAGCACTGGTTTTAACTACGAAGGGCAAGTTTCACAAAAGCAAGCTTAGTGTGTCATATCCGATAGGCCATCAAGGCTTGACAAAGCAAGGACATGTAGCTGGAATAAACAAGGATATAAGTAGCAAGCACACATTCCAAGAATGTGTTTAAAAATAGTGCTGTACCAACAGAGACAGCATGTACCCATTTTCAACCGTAGCACCAAAGATCAGTTAAAAACCATGACCAGCAATAACTGAGTTTCCCAAAGAATATATGGTCTATTAGACATCAGACACTGACCGTTCCAGTGGAAAATAACATGCAGGAGAAGACAGGCAGAATCCTGCATTTCATCACCCACTGCTGGAGTATCTCCCCAAAAACCAGATGGCACACAGTCACAAATGGCAGAAATCGTACTGTATAGAATACAATTCCACTGATATTAAAATGTATCAGAAAATCATACTGATATTGTGAAATATTAATTTTAGAGGGAGAAATGTTTTGACAAATGTCAGAACTTCCTGTTACTGCACTCTCACATGAAGTGTTTCTTTTTGCCCCTTCAAATTAGTTTGTTCTGAAAGGCTGCATTAGGTAGAGCAACATTTAAACAGCCAAATTTGAAACAAAACAGTCTGATCCTGCATGGATCTAAAAATACTGGGTTTAGGATTTTTGTCCACATGACATCTGACTACTTTGGAGCTCTGTTTCAGATTAGAAAACAATTTCCTTAGAATCCCCAAACCTCCACAAAATAGAGTCTCTGTCTACTAGTCAACTGTATATAAGCCTCAAATTTTACAACACAAGTTTCAATATACTTCCTTACAAGAATATCCAGTATCATGTATTTCCTTATGTTAAACCTGAGAATCTTAACACAGTTGTTGCAAATGAAAACTTTCATTCAGTCTGAGCAGGATTTGAATTTGAATTTTTGGCCTTGTTCTGCATCTCAATCCCTGTTGTATTAATTTATCTTGCAAACACAATTCTTGATTGATTTGCATGTGCTTATATATATGTATGTACAACTCAGATCAAGAAAGCAGCAATGACATTACATCAGCCTCAACATCTGCACCATGTTGACTGAAGTAGAGAAGTCTATTGTTTCTCTCTCTTATTAATGTTTATCTTCCCAGTCTCACGAACTCCTCACTACTCTGCCAATAACATAAATCATGCTGATTCTATTTGACTTGTAATTTCCACTGTGACTGGAGAGGCAGGTCCTAAAAAAAAGTAAACAATAAAAACCAGTGAAAATATCTAACAAATATTCTTACAATTTTTATAATGACATTTGCCCCAAGTGCCCATTTTTGTGGAAAATGTTTAAATTGCTCCATTTAAAAAAGTCTACAGTCCTAAGGGAGCTTTTAGAGTTATATACAAAAGATTTTCATGGAGATGGAGGGCATTAAGCACTTCATGCATGCAAGAAAAAAAAAAAAGAGCTTGAAGAAATGTTTCAAAAAGCAAGCAGGAATATTTTAAGTCTGAGACAGAGATCTTGTCCATCACACTCACAATAAAAACAAACTAAAAAGAAACCAAAAGAAAACAGCTGATACACTACTGAACAGATTCTATCCAAAAACTTAGTCAGCATCTAATGTGACTGTCACAAGAATTCTTCTAATCTAAAATGCAAACCTTAGAAAACACCTAATTTTGCACAGAAGTTTACCACTTTACTAAAGCTATGTGTTTAGACTGAACAAACAGTAAATATTCAACTCTGCCAGCCCTGGTGAGACACTCACCATGCATCACCCAGAAAACAGTACTGTTTCAGCAAACAGAAAATTCAGACTGGAACTGAAACCAAGATGACTAGCCATGACAGCAGTAAGTAATGGCAGTCTTCTATGAGGAACAGTAGGGACAAAATGAATCCAGAGCCATTTATGAATAGGTTTAACAGCCACCTGCAGCAGTAGCAAGAGCTGGGACTCAGACCCCAAGCGCACCTGCCTTCAGAATCAGGCCCCTACCAGAAGGCAGCTGTGGGAAGGATGTTGGCTGGAGAAGTATGTGAGTACCTGGAAGACAGGGTACAAAGGAGTAAGCATTAAGACAAATCCCTGAGGGGCTGCAGGGCTGCTTTGAAAATGTTTATTTTTCATTTCAAATCTTGATTCTAAAGCGATAAAGTCACGCCTCAAGCAAAGGAACCATAATGGTGATGCTGTCTGGAGCATGATTTCATCCTTCCCACCTTATGAGTTGCTTATCAGCTCAGGAGGGCACTGTCAAGCTCAGCAGCCCAGGCTTGCTGCTGAAGAATGTGGAGCTAGCAGGGTTTTTCAAGTCAGGCCAGGACCTGGTACAATGCTGCAGATTAAGCAACTTCAGTGAATGAAGTGAGAGTCTCAGAAGCAGACAATTTGATCCTGTGAATAAGATTTGGAGCACCTAACCAAGCATTTATGTAGGAAGGGACTGCCAGCCTTCCGTTTGTTCCTACTTTGATGTTCAAGGGATCAGAAATGGTAATCTTTCTGTAAGCAAACAAATTATACTAAAGAAAGCATTCTGTGTCACCCACTCCTAATGCATACAAAAATACTCCAGAAAAACGAGTTTGGGTTCCTCCATGGCAAAAGTTCCAGAACTGCTTGAAAGATCTGCTGTGGTATTTCCTTAAAGATCATCAAAGCTCACAGCCCATGAAAAGCAATCATTTCTTCACTGCGAGTGAACATACTGGATAGACATAATAAACAAGCATTGTGAAAAGAGGAGCCAGCTGGTGCGCAAGTTCTTGAAACCTGGGCACAGCATTCAAACATGAGTCTCTCATCAATGTGATCTTATGCCTGAGCTCTGTCATCAAGAATATAGAGACTCTGCAAGTCTTTCTACTGTCTCTCATTGGAACCAAGATCCTTAGTAGCATCATTTAATATTCATTACCTATTAACAAATAAAACAGAAAGTCCAGTGACATTATTGCTGCCTCTCTATAGCTGTTTTAAATGTCAATTTAATGATGGATCGTGTCTCACAAAACAAGACAGACATACCACTGGAAATGTCCCACTCCCTCTCTTGTATTGAATGCATTATTCTTGTAACCTTGCAACAGTCAGGGCTATTCATTAACCAGCTATTTGGTGAAAAACATAAAATGTCCATTAAAAAGTAGCACCAACTTTTTGAAAGTGTAGCAAATAAACTAAGACACAGCTAAACCTTCAGAGGCAGAAAAGGATTTTAGCTAGAAACTTCATCCTGAACTTCTGCTTTATCTAACTGGATTTTGTACTTTTGTAGACAACTGCTACAAAAATTCAGGTAAATTCTGAGCACATGAAAAGGAAAAAAAAGAGAGACAAAAAAAAGAAAATTATGATCTGTCAGTAATACCACAGATGATGCCATGCAAGGTCTTCAAAAAGAGAATTCCTAATCTTGGCAGTTAATTTTGTGCCACCTTCTATTACAAACCCAAATGATGCACACAAAACTGTATAGGTGAAAGTGATTTAAAATGTGTTTCTCATAATGCTTGAATGAGGAGCTGCTTGTGGACTTATTCCCACAAAATATTTCATTTGTTAAAGACATTATCCCGATTCTCTGACTAATCCCCTTGTACCTCCTTCAAAGAGAAAAAAACCCCCAAACCCAAAACCAAACAAAAGCAAAAAACAAAGAACAATTTAAGTGTTTTGATGTGACAAATACCAGACTCCTAAACACATAAATGTGCTTGAACAGTCACTTGAAACTCTCATACCAGTACCTTACATCCTCAAATAAACCTCCTGAGCTCATTCAAAATGCAAGCACTTTAAATGTACAAACACGAAAAGAACTTTCTAGCTCTTACAAAGAAGATAATGAATCACAAAGTTAACTTTTTACTTTCAAGATGACTCTCAATCATTGCTTTAGTGATTTTGCTTTCAACCTCGCCCTGTTCCGATCCTGGCACGTTCTGCTCCAGAACACACAAAGAGATCAGAAAGGCTTTGCTTAAGATTCAGAAAGCAGATAAAAAGTACAAGTGATGAGAAGTGTGCTCTATCCTGCCTGAAAGGATGGCAGGGAGGGCTGATAGTGATAGTGGAGAGCAAGAGAGCACACATGATATAATGCGAAAGGGGAAATGGTCTTCCAGAATGAGACAGAAAACAAAGGAAGTGAGTGGAAGAGGGGGAAGGGATTGAAACAGTTATGAAGAAAAAAAAAGAGGCACTTTTGAAATTCCTGGGAGAAAAAACACCTACAGCAATTGGGAATTGGATGTAATTTTTTAAGATTTAGGCTAAGAAAACAAACAAACAAAAGATTTAAAGGAAAAAGTGAGAGAGATATCTATCCTGAGGGGGTTCCCAGGAAATGCTGACACTATCCATTATGAAGCTTTGGATTTTAAAGGGGAAGGTGTCCGGAAAATGCTTTTCCTCCAAACCAAAACTGGACAAGTCTATGACCAGATCAGACCTACAACCAAGCACCAGCACAGTGGTCCCTTGGCTGCACAGACCAAAGAGGCAAAATCGACAAGCTCTGGACCATGGGGAATGAAGAGATGGCCTTCTGGGGATGGCAGGTGAAAACCACTGCTGAATAGACTGAGCATCCTGAATACATTTTCCAAGCATCTGTTTGGATGGAGGCCTCAGCTGCTGGCCTGGAAGACGGCAGGACTGGGAGCACGATGCAACTCACAGCCTCCAAATCCTGTTCAGCACTTCCAGTCAAGGGACAACCTGGTGGTGCAGAGAGAAAGAATTTCTACCCAGTTTATTGCAGAAGTCAAATTCCTTCCAGGCAGCAGCACCCTCACTTCATCCCCACAACCTGCTATGCAAAATTGATTCCCGAGAACTCTTTTTTGGGTTGGAGGTTTGGTTGTTTTGGGGGTTTAGTTTGTTGCAGGGGGTGATGTGGGGGGGTTGTTTGGGGTATTTTTTACATTTTATTTTTCTTTCTTGGTCCATTCTGCATTCTCAGGATGTCATTAAGATTCAAAGTCAAGAAAGGAAAAGCAGTTTTCTCCATTTATGTGCATACTCACACACACACACACACACACACAGGTCCTCATCAGCAGAAGGTTAAGAATCACTCCTATCTCTTTTTATCCTGTTGATATTTTTTAAACAAAAATCAATTGAATTTAAGCATCATTTATAGAACTTGTTTTTAACTCAGTTTTTCTGCACACAACGACAAGGATATGGAAGGTAATGGTTCTGCCGCAAAAAGAGGGAATAAAAGCAACAAGCTCTCAAAAAATAATTTATTCCACACTCCCCAAATTCCAAAGTGAGGTTTCTCTCGCAAACAATAATCCAGATTCATCTTTGCTGCACTATTATTTCACTGACAGAATTTGCTGGCAGTATAATATGTAGGAGAATATTTTACTCTGCATGTATTTTGCACCTCCATCTCTTTCACATCTTACTTCTCTTTCAGTGCATAGAGTTTAAGGCTTCACAGCATTTACCATCCTTTATTTTATGTGCCAACACAACAGGTACCCGATTGCCATACAAATGAATAATTACAGTAAGATTAAAAAGGCACTTTCTCTTCAGCTGCACACCAGGCACTTGAATTTAGGTGAAGTCTGTGCTCATAGAGTCAAGACTTGAATTTCTGGTCATGGAGATGTTATTGAAAATACAAAGGGAGAGCAGTGTTATGTTAGGACAGAAAGGCAGAGCCATGTCCAAGACCTACCCAGCAGAGGTCAGGCTAAATCAAAATTTCACCATCATGACAGGTCCTAAGAAATTGTCCCTTAGGTCCTCCCCACTGTTTCCCCTCAAAATCAAACAAGTATTTTTACAATGTGACAGATCCCTCAGAATTACTCAGAGAAGCAAATTAAAACAGCAAAGACTCAATTTTGTTGGTCAAAATACTCTTGAAAAAGACTAAGACAAAAGCATCTGACACCAAATATTTGAAGAACTCAGTATTAGTTGGGCAAAAATGTCTTAATTCAATGAAATAAGAATGAAAACTCATTGTTGCAACATCAACAAAACATTGTGCTTGATCTCCAAGAGTACTTTCAGTGAATTTTGCTCAGACATACAAAGCATAGTAAATTGTGAAAATATACATTCATATGAGTATTCACAATGACAAAGGAAATCACAGAGGGTCTTGAGTTTGGGAGTCATCTGTCCATAAATCAAAAGAAAATCATCCCATATGTGATTTCACCCATGGCACAAAAAGCAAAAAAAAAAGGCAGAAAACATTTAAAACAAATAGAATGAAGTAAGGCTGTACAATGCACCCATATGCATGACAAAGAATCTACATAGGCCACCACAGCTTCCAATTAAAAATGTAAAAACACTACAAGAACCTACCAAAGCAGATGCAGTGTGTTCAGTATCACAGTAAGCTCCATTGAAATAAATAGTACAGAACAAACAAACAAAAAAGCACAGAAAAAAGTACAGAAACAAGTAAGTCTCAGTATTTATGATATCTATACATATCTGGAAACATGCATGACATTGAATAAACTTTTCTTCTACAGTCAACATAAATGGAGGGAGGTTCAGAGCAGGTGAGAAAGATTTTAGCACCAGTAAGATGTTCAATAACAATTCTTATGACAGTTAATACTAGAATATTGCAGACAAAGCTAATTACGTCCTGAACATTGTTTAGATCAAGGAGTTTGACACGTCAATCAACACCAAGTACAACAAGCAGCAACACTGCATTTCACAGGAGAAGACATCTGCTGTTGCACAGTCACTTCCTTAGGAAGTGAAGTGCCATGAGTTTGACTTCAGCTGGTTTGGTGGGCAGTGGGTTGTTAATGTTTAAAATGCATAAATTTGCAACCCAGGGCATCTTTGCTGTTGCAGCACAGACATTCAGCACATGGGGTTACGCTCTGGCCTCCTCTCATTGCTGCCTAACACAGAATGTCAAGACTGGCGAAGGCAGCTCTGGGCTTCTCCCCTGGCCCTGCTCTGTGCTCTCAGAAGGTTTGATTTAAACTGCCTCCCTGAAGCTCAAGCGTGCAGAAGTCTTACCCCAGAATACACCTTCTTTTTTCCCAAGAGTCTCCCTACTTAGTGCTTGTGCACTGTCCTCTAAAGGCATCCCTAAAATTGCTTTATGGTCTCTGTATGGATAGCAGTTTTTCTCCAGGCAGATCACAGGCTTCAAGAGCTGCACCTCTATTCCTCCTGCTCCACATCAAGTGGATACATGCAATCTAAATGCTCTCAATGACCATATTTAAAGCAGAGCTAGAATTTGCTTGCAACCTACCTGTATTGATATTTAGACTTTGATGGAGCACTGCTTTCAAGTCTTGGCTGTGCAGAAAGTTGAAAAAAACCCTGCTCATTTCAAGGTAAATGTATAATGCGATACAGAGTTCCCAAATCATTGCTGCATTATTACAGGGCACATAGTTTTGTCCATATACAACATGCACAAAGCTTTCAGCTCTGATTAAGAAAAATACAGTCATGTGGGAGATACTGCAGGGATGACAGAAATGGTTCTTTTCTAAATGGAGCCCACATCATACACAGCATGTTCTTTAGCATGCAACTTCTGCAAAGGTGAAAACACCTACACGTGATATCCTAAAGAACTAACTTACAAAGTGTTATTAGTTCAGCAAGTTTAAACTAAGGATGAAATTAAATACAAAAAGTGTTGTGAAATGACTAATAAATACTACTGTTACCCTTTAAATACCTCTTCTGCAAAGCCAGAATCAATTACAGTGATTGCAAAAGCTGGAGTAGTCTCCCTCATTACCTGAAAACCATCTATGAGAACTTGAGATGAAATCAAAAGGGAGACACAATTCATGTCATGAAAACAAGACAGACATCACCACTGCTCCTCCAGACATGGCCCATTCATCTGGGCATCCCACAGACAATTTTTCTTCCGTCTGCTATGCCAGCCACCCTTGTTCCATCTCCCAGCTAGTGATTAATTACACTTCAGTGCAGCAATTCATCCAAGGCAACCCTTTGAGAGAGAAAGACAGTGCAGGAATCTTACGGTTTGCTTTTTAAGGACTTTCCTGTACCAGTGAAACCAAAAGTAGTAAAGTTGCATGGTATCAAAAGATAGTATTTCTGACTGCTGAAAGACATCCAAGATCTTCTGGTAGAGAGAAAAACCCAACCTGTTATGCATCTTCATACTAACTATTTAGCTGTCACTGAATACTTATCACACAATACATATAGTTCAATGAAAGAGAAACACTTTTCCAATCCAAACCTATACAGACATTACACAAGAAACACTGTTCTGCAACAATGTGTGTTGATAGCCCAGCTTAGTCCTGGCTGCACTTTGCCGACCATGGAGCTATCGTATTCTGCTTTTCCAGTCCAGAATTCCTTGTACTGCTATCACCACTTTGTTGTCTTCCTCCGTGCTCTTATTGACAGCTCTTGTTAAAAACTGGCCAAAATGTAAGCCTGGTTTATACAGGCACATTTCCTCACTTGCACAAAGGCAATCTGCACACCTACCTTAGTAAATTAAACTTCCAGTAGTAAGAAAATAATGAGAACCATTCTCATGGGCATATCTGAAATCTGGTGCTAGCTATGAGATGCAGTCCTGACTAACTCCAGCACAGGTCCACCTCAGGAGGCAAAATACAAAGGATTTGAGAAAAGAGTTTTCCCCCCCTTCTGCTTCATTTATTCTTGCCAACATCACTACATACTTTCTTGAGTTATTCCATCAGTGGGTCACAAAACTGCATAAAAAATGAGAAAAAATACATAGAAGTATTTTGCAGTCAAAAAAAATCTCAATTTTTTTGTAATTAAAGCAATACATGGCTAGATTAACAAAAAACTCTTCTAGGTAAGATCATTGATGACAGAATGCATAGTCCTTGAATTAGGAGGGCATTTTATTTTAGCATGGGCTTCAAGCTTTTGCTTAAAACCAGTGTGATTTGCATGTACTATTCCACAACTAAATTAACAGAATTTACTTTGATTTACAAAGTGTTGTTTGGGCACAAAGACTGAACTCCACTTGAGAGGAATGGTATGTATTCACAAGGACAAAGTTGTACTACAGTCACCTGGTATCACTTCCAATCTGAATTTTTTCTATACTCCTGACATTCAGGGTGTTCAGTCAGATGCCAACTTGTACCGAACTATTGTACTGGCTATTGGGATGATGGGAGGCAAAGTCTGAAATTCAAGACCTGTCCACTCCCACTGGAAATACATACGAGTTCTCATGCTGAACCTCTGCATGTCTTGCAGCAGACAACAGCAATCAGTATCAGGTCGCAAATTTGCCACCTTTTGATGTATCTGTGTCCTGTGACTCATACCATCACCTTGGATGTGTCAGCAACAGCCACTCAATTAGCGAAAATACAAAATATGCCCTAATGCCATCAACTTATGTATGTTTTGAAAAAAATATTTATAAAGAAAAAATCCAAATGCAAATCTAAGTTGAGTTCTTGTTATCTTTCCTAATGCATCTTTAGATTTTGCTATTGATGCTATAGGGTTTGTGCATGTTTCGGATTTTCTCCTTTGTTTGGTTGGCAGGACTAGGGAATTCCCAGGGCTGAGAGTGGGGAAGATGCAGTGTTCCCAAGGACAGTACAATAGAGCAGTGTTTCCTAAAGTAGGTTATGTGAAGGATGAGCAGAAAGGCATCAGAGAGAGGGGTGACTGTGGAAAATATGGATGATGCAATCCTCATGATAAGCAGATCTTCAAAAATACATAGCAGTAATTTATTTTCCTAGTAGGAACTATGCTTCCAAAAGTTGGGAAAGTCCAGACCTATCCCAATGTTTCGTTGTTTAACTGAATCCTTTTAACCATCTAGTTCTGGAAACATGGACAACTTGGTTATAAATGGCCACGTGCTTAGCCTTTGTCTTAAGCCTATGCCCAGATGACCCATTTTGCACATTTCAACCAAGAATAAAGTGACCTCATTTTCAAAAGTGCTGAGCACCAGCTGTTCCTATTGTGCTCACAAACCACACTATAGGTTCCTGTTTTCAAATTCTTGACCTCAAAAGAATTTTGAGGCAGCAGAGTGATTACATGTTCTTCCACTTGCCATATGCCTATTTATTCTAGTTCAAATATAGAAGTCTGACTAAACTACTTAAAAATCCTGAATGCACCAAATTAGAACAAGTACTCTTGCCACTGGAACTTAAATGCAACACAAGTGAGCCACGTGATCTAAAAAAATAGTAAATTCTTGCACCGAAGAATGACTAGATTGAAAGACAGAAAATTTCAGCTTTAACTCAGTTTCTTTTTAATGAATGGCTTAAAAATGAGGGGAATGGTGGCATCCCAGATCACCAGAAATTATCAGAATTTATACTTCTGGGATTACATTTTTTTGCTATCTGCTATATAAAGTTAGGTCAACAGTAAAATGACAAACTGTCATTTTACTACAGTTTTTGGCTAGTAACTTTTACACAACAAATACACATATTTGTCTTTAAATAGTTTTAAACTGTTACTTGAACATACCACTGTCATCTCCAGACAAAATATCATGTTGCTTATGCAAGCAATAAATACAATTACCTTATCTCTCCCCCTAACCCTGCTTAAAATCAGCAAACCCAAGAAAACAACTTACCCACGAATAACAAAATTATTTTGCTAATGATCAGTGCACAAAATTTGGGGTTGATTTTTAAATTGTTGTTTAATAAAAAGGTACTAAGAAAAACTCAAAATATATCAAACTTGCTATGACCTCTAGTTGCATCTCTACTGAGAAGACACTGATTTGCATCAAGCTTGGCCTGAATGCACCGAACAAAATGCAGCAAAATGTCCTAACTACGTGTGAGGGAAGTACCGCTATTTTTGGGCACAAGCAAATGAATCCATACAGAGATGACACACATATGCACGCCACCTAGTAATAAAAATCCCATAAATATTCTCCCTCCAAATACACTATTTTAATATTCAGAGTAAGTAATCTCAAGAGCAATTGCTTGTACTCCCAAATCCAATAGGTCTTTATAGTTTGCTTATGCTGACTAGTCAGAGCTCTGTTTTGCTTCCTTTATAAAAACAAACTTTGCACTTCAAGCTCTGCCTTTGTTTTATGATATCAGAAAGCAAAGTTATGGGCAGGGAGGTTTCCTTAAAGCAGGGTCACCAGCACCCAGAACAGGTGAGGGTGAGATAGAGACAGGAGGGTTCAGGGTAAGGGCCAGGTGTAAACATGTCTTGTTGCTGCACAGATGGACTCTCTGAGAACCGAGATCCAGAGATAAAGCAGATGTAAGAGTAGCTCAAAATCAGTGGTTTAATCGGGTTTTCTGAAATTCTCTTCATACTTGCTGACATTTTACAGGTCAAACTTCCTAAAAATGTCACAGAAAATGATCTGAAAGTTGCTGGTAAGCTGCACATGAAGAAGTAGAAGTTTTATTTTGGAAATAGTTCAGAATAGAGCCACTCACTGTCAGATCACCAACAGTCTTGAGATGTATGAAGATGCTTTAGAGAACACCGTAGGATATCAGTAAAGCAAACAAATAATATTAGTCTCTTTCTCTTGGTGACACAATCTTTGAAATACAATTTTTTCCCAGCTGTGAGAAGGGTTTGGCAGTGACGTTTTGAGAAAAAATGGCTATAAATACTGTAAGAAATCACCTTATAAATCACTTCCTACATCAGTACTTTTGTCTTCAGAGTTCCTGAACTATTCCTCTACTTGCACTTGTCTGGCTGCTCTTCCACGTAGGACAACTCAGCTCCTTCCAGGCAAACTGAACTCTCCTTTGTAAAACTGATGATAAGCTTTTTGTCCCAGAAGTCAGAGGCATAATCAAAATTTCTAAAATGTCATACTGGACCTGAGGTTCATTTTCCAATGCCTGGCAAAGCACTGCTAAACATGGAAGGCAGCAGCAAGAAGCTATGAATTAGCACTACCTACCACCAAGTTGCTGCATTTCCTTTATCAGGCTACAAAGAAATACCTACTTCTTTGGCTTCACTGGTCCCAATATGGAGGAAAATTTAGGGATTTTGACACTGACCTTTGTAGTTATTTCCAGCTGCAGCATGAGAAGTGAAAGGGAAGAGTGAAGAGAATGAGTAGTAAGGGAAGGGGGGGCAAAATTTAACCTTTAGTTAGTTGAGATGAGAAGCATCGGAACTTCAGTACTAGACTTGAAACAAAAAAGAAACCACTTAACAGCACAGATGTTTACCATCAAGACCATAAAAACCACACTGTTGCTTGTTCCAAACTGCTCATGCTTTGAGAACCACCAGAAAGCGCATCCCATCTTTGACCTCCAAAGCCAGACTGCAGTATTTCCAAGGTTTGCATTAGTGGCAAGGCAGAGAGCATGTGTTAATATCACAAGAAGAGCTGGCTGGTCTTGTTTGATGAACTATCCTAAGAAAACTTATAAATCCAATATTCATTTGTTCCTTAATGCTATTCCTCCATTCAGCTATAGCTGCAATCACCATGGAGCCATCTCCTATAATCACGAATGCAAGGACAAGCAACATAAGATTCCAACTTCTGTGGTTCACACACTGGGAGAAAAAAAGTCTCTGCCATTTTAAACTATACAGCAAATGAACTTCCTGTCTGAATGCAAGCTACAAAAGCATGTTATGCCTTTTGCTTTTCAAAGAACAAAACCAATACAACAAACCCACTCATACCATGAAATACCTGAGCATAACTGTGATTTCTAGATCTCTGTAAAAAAAGCCATGCCTTGATTTACTCTCACTGCTGCTCTGAACTGGTTTCAGGCAGCTTTTACAAGTATACAACACAGCAGTAGCCACGAGACATTCAATAAATTATCCTGCACTACTCCCATTCTCTCACAAATGCTTGGTCACACAGGCTTGGTGGCAGGCCATCAGATCCTTAAGCAAGGGACCTCAGAGTCCCACCACCCTGCTCCTGACCATGGAACAGCAAACCCAATGTCATCAAGCTCTTTTTGGCAGTGACAAGACGGGGGCATAGGATTTACACACATATAATGTGAGTACTTCTGTACAGAAGATTTCCAAAAATGGCAAAATTGAGATGCAACTGCTAAAGAGGTTTAAGTTCAACTACCAGCATCAGCTCTTGCAGTTAAACTCATTAGACTTTGCCTTTTTCCTTCTGTGTCTTCAGAAAGACATTGTGTCATTTTTGTGTCTTTACAGATAAAAGTAATCAGGCCAAAAAAAATACCCAAAATGCTCACACATAAACCCCAGCTGCTTAGCATATTTCATTACCACACTGTCTTCAAAAATACTGAGCAATTTAAGCCTTCAAACCACTTGGCTTTAGCTAGAGATAAGTGCCTGAGATAAGAGAGGTATAATTGTTCAATGTAATACTGTAGCATGTTTTATATAAACATTTGCTAATGCTGCACTTCATATATTTCATTTCAGCATTGTGAAGTGCTGCTGAATGTTCCAAATTTATTTGTGGCCCGTTCCATTAATATTTACACCTACAAGGTTCCCCTTAATGCCAAATCAAATACACTATGCCAGCTTCAAAGTAGAAGCTTTGCAACAGAGACCACAGCCTACAGGTTTCTAGTAGTTACCCAGCTTATTCCTCTCCACTGTTAAGACAGGGGGGAATCTGAAAAGAATTTGTTAATTTATTAGTGAAGAGAACACGAAATTGGGATTAACGAAAGATACCTTTCGCACTTAATAAAATGCTTTGTGTTTAAGCACAATTTCTCTATGAGCTAACTATTAAATAAATTAAAAACTCTGAAATTAGGGTCCTCACATAGCAGACATGTTTGTAGGCTTTTTGGAGGGTCTGGTTTCATGATGGAACGTGTGGTGTGACACTGCTGTCTCTCTCAGGCCTGCACTGTCAGTTCTTCCACATTGTAACTCTCGGACAGCCTCAAGCAAACTTGACAGAGGGAGCAGCCTCAAAGATCTTACGTTCCCACAGGTTTTGGTGATCCATCACAAGGTGTACTGCAGAAAGACTGAGGCCAAAGCCCTGACATACAAAGAGACATCAGAGTACTGACAAGGCAAAAATCATCTGTGAGAGAAAGCAATGGAAAAACACAGCT
Source organism: Sakesphorus luctuosus (assembly GCA_013396695.1). Taxonomy (NCBI): domain Eukaryota; kingdom Metazoa; phylum Chordata; class Aves; order Passeriformes; family Thamnophilidae; genus Sakesphorus; species Sakesphorus luctuosus. The sequence goes on along the minus strand of VWZD01008889.1, from coordinate 406,461 downwards.
CACAAAGACTCCCTGGCTTTTTTTTTTTGCTTTAATGGCTAGTTGTGAGTAACTAATGGGGAAAGCCCTGCAGCCTCCACTCAGAGAAATCTCCCTTTGAACACTTTGATTTTCTGCCTGCTTTTCTGCTGTAAAATCAAGAGGAGGAACTGACATATTGCAACAGCATCAAGGTGTAGTTCAGAATCATGAGAGGGAAAGATAAACTCTGTGATGTCACAGCACAGCATATTTCAGCAAGGCATGATGTATCACCACAAAACCTGGCACCTTGCCCTGGTTTTAGATAGTCTGAAATAATACTCAGCAATAACCACTTTAGGCTCCAGTTCTTCCCTTACCTTCGTGCTTTTGATATAAGTGCCTCAGGGTCTTGTTCTCCTTCACTTCCACCTAAGCACCAAGAGGGGGAGGTCCCCTTTGGCCTTGTGCCAGCAGGGGATCACCAGCCTAGAGGCACATGCCAGACGAGACTGAGAGCACCCTGTCCCAGCAGCAGCACCCTCACTTCAATGACAGCTGCTGCAAAGACAGGCATGGCATCACTCCATGTCAGCATGACTGCCTCCCTTTACATCAGACAACTAGGAGTTAATGGACACCTCTAACAAATGCAGGACTAGAGCATGCTGATGTTCATACTGCAAATGACCCTTGGTCTTCCCTGACCATCATCGAGTTGCCTGGCTCTGTCTAGAGAAACTGTTCTGCTGTTGCCAGCAATGGACTCAAAGGCCTTGCTCTTGCTCTCATGCTACAATAAACTAGCAATAACTCAGTTAAAAATCAATAGGGTTGTACTCGTATACAAAGAAGGATCTGACCCCGTAGTCTATCAGATAATTTGTAATGATCCAACTGCTACAGAAACCAAATTAAACATTTAACATTTGACCTTTGCTGTTGCTTCTAGATTAGCTAATACAGATTAAAAGCACATGCTTTTTTCAAGAGTTCACAAAATAAAGGTTTGAAATCCTGTAAGGGATATTTGGCATGTCCTCATTGTGCACTCAAATGTGAAATAGTTTTTTTTTGTTTTAACGTGGAATAGTAACTTCAGACTATAAAATCATGTACTTTGGAGGTACTCTGATTAAGCATCCACTAGGCAATTAGATTAGATCATGCACTGGAGTGGACAAAAGTCAATCTCCTGTGAGAATCTCCGTGACACAACAGTGGTTAACAACACTTCTGCAAATGAAACAAGAAGGGACAAATCCAAAAATTGCTGAGAGTGAATTCTTATTTTTTTTAAACTCAAATCTATTATTAAAATTTCATCAGTTTTTTATCACATTTAATGTTTTGTATCCCATATTTTCTATCATTTGGATGTTTTTCCAATGCTTATATTTTATTCTTGCTCGGAAACACATCTGCAACATCAGTTACAATTACTAACAGCATGCACAACTAAATTAAACACCTGCAGAGGTACACAAAGCATAAACAAAATACACTCACATTGGTATACAACAGTCTCCTCAAATAAAATATATTAAATGGATGTGCTCTGATGTTACATTAACAAGTAATATAGAAAACTTCAGCAGAAGGGTGGAGATTAGAGAGAGCAGTCTTAAAAATATTTTAAGTATAAAGTAAAGTGATATATAAGCAATAAGGCTACATTATGCCACTCAGCACATGCAGTAAAGTTACTTTGTACATAAACATCAAACAGTGGATGCCAGTGAGCATCACGGAATGTGCACAGAGGGTGCCTTGCTAAGGCTGGCCCAGGTGCAGTACATGCACTCAGCATCTCCGGAAGAACCACCACATGGAACTGTCTCCATCCACATCTATACAACACATCTGAAATCTATTTCAGAAAACATTTCTATAATGCTGGTCTGTTAACTGACAGGGCTTTGGGACATAATTTTGATGAATACTTTGGCAGCTCTGCAGAGAGCTCATGGTGACTGGATTTGGCTCTACTCTCCACCACTGTCTCCTAAAGCAGACTATTTGCTGAAAAAAATGGATGGGTTCAGTTCAGGCCCATAAGAAAGCCCAGATATGTGGATTTTTAAATCTGCCCAGTCCAATTTATCAGCCTCCAGAGATGTTGAACATCTGACTCCTACAAAACCCAGCACTTTCACTGAGAAATCCAATGTGTCACAATCTCAGGAAGCCATGCTGGAAAGTTATGGCCTTTAGTTATTAGCAGAACCAAGATTGATCTTGTGAGCCAGCCAATACCTCCAAAAAAAGCAAAGGGGATACCTTGAAGGCATGAAACATTAGGACCCACTTCTGCAGCATTTTCTCAGGTCAACTCTGTCTTGAAATAGCAGTTCTGACTTACTAATATGCAGAAGACTTGGAAACAACTAATGCCTTGGCACCAGATCCTGCTTGCAATTTGAATCAGGAGTTGATATTATTGGAATGTCAAGAGTTGATAAAACAAGAAACTCCTGCTTAATGCAAGCCTTTCATCTAGGTATGTGTCACCTTCAGGATGAGATTGCTCATGAAGCCCAGAATTCAGAGGGAAAGGAAAGGAAGGAACTAGGGGAAGGAAACTAAATGAAAGGAGGAATAGGTGGAATTACAGAAATAATTAATAAATGCTTCTTTCACGACTTCAGAAGAGAATGTCTGATGACACGAGTCTTATTAATATCCCAGTTATCTGGAATGTGTATGTTGTCTTTGGAGAGACAGGATTAATGCTGCCTCTTGGCCTAACAGCTGATCTGCTGCCCTTCCACCATCAAAGACACCAAGACCCTCAAAACCTCCTTTACGTGTGTGTGTATTCCTCACTAGTGAAAAAAGCTGCAAACCAGGACAGGATAAGACCTAATGCATGTTTAGTACAGCCAATAATGCACACAACTCGGGGCTGCCACAGGGCAGTTCCCTGCATGCAAGGTGAGCAGTTGTCACTCTCGAACCCTTTCTGGTGTCACAGAATACACCTGGAAGCAGAACATGATGAGGACTGGTAAACTGTATTGCCCAAACCAGCTGGAGGTGGGAAGCATGGCAGGGAGAAGCAGCATACACACTTGATCTCTCCCTCCACTTCCTTGGCAACTGTAGTTATAGTTGGATACAGCAGAGTCGGCAAGATAGACTTGGATCTTACCTGGCACAGCCAGGTTAGGTTCTCACTTGAAGTAAAAAAAAAGAAAGGAAAATTTTCCACACTCTTTCCAGCTCTTCCTGGAAAAACATCATCTAAAACTGTCATTGCATGGCCATGTATACCAGAGCAGGTTTTAGATTTTTTTCTTTCTCCCTGCTGGTCCCCCATAACAAAACAGGCCTCCCAGTGCTATGCACAGCAATCACATACAATCAGCCATTCAGGAGTACAAAACACAGGTGCAATGCTCTGATCTGAAAAGATGGGTTTGAAGCTAATTGGCTATTAAAGATAAAACCTTTCTAACGGGTAGCTGTGCTGTCAGACAATTATGACATACCTAGTATTGACAACTTATGAGTAAAATTCAACATCAATAGCATTTTGTATCCTTTCTTATTGCTTGATACACACCATCCTGTTCCATTGCCACATTAATTAGTGAATAAATTACAATGACACAATCCAGTATAGCTTTTTACCTCAACTCTTTTAACTTACCTTTTGATGATTTAACCCTAAATGCAAGTTACAGTGAAACACTTCATTTGACTTCAGTCCATTGTTTATGGGTGTGAAAAAGGGATCACTGTTAGGATAAAAAAGATAACCATGAAAAGCCAAGTGTATTGTACTGCTACATGCCTATTGCTCTACTTGGAACAATCAGCACTGGTATGAAAACTGAATAAGATTATCATCTGGTAGGCAGAAAAAAAATTGTATCAATTATTAGCCTCTGAAATGAGCTCAGAGATACACAAGTGAAGCAGTGATAGTCCTGATTAAATGCAGCCAGTTAAATAACTGAAATTGAAATCTAAGGGTGAGCTGAGGAAGGTGAAGTGTACATCCCATGGCCAGGACACAGGAACACAAGCCTGCTCTGGCAGAACAGCACCTCTGCCCACGACTTCTCTTAGTTCTCTGCCATTGCACCCCATCCTTGTTTCTGGTAAGCCTGCCCCAGTTTCTCCAGCTGTCCAATCTTCAAAGGCAGACCTCATTTAAGAGAGAGCATTACTCAGCACTTACAGCTACATCCTCCTCAGCCTTTCCAATTCTCCTCTGTAGGCAAACAGTATGTGCAAGAAAGATGGGTGCATGTATCATTCGTGGAAGAAGCACTGCTGGGTGTTAAATTTTCCTACCTGAACAGTCAACCAAAACTTTGTGCACTTTTCCTGCTAAAGGACGGAATGAGACCCTTGGGGACTTAACATTCATTCTCATGTAGAACCATTAGCACATGCACACAGAGCACAGGCTTGCAACAGAGCAAATTTGATAAACTTATATAAATAATGTTTTACTGTACTGCACAATGGGCAATATGTCAGACCACATCTGATGGAAAGTTATTGCAGAACTTTAAACAATATCTCACATACCTACTTCAACCTCTAGTGAAAAGAGGTAGTTAAGAATGTAATTTTTAAAGTGAGGGTTCTAAAAGATGTAAATTTTATGCTCATGGTTAATGAAGAATATTTCTGCAATTAAAATAATTATAGGACTGAGTCTAATATTGACTCAGGGGTAAATGCCTCATGATTTTAGCAAAAAACAAAAACTGCAAAATGTTCCATTTAGAGATGGCTGTATCTCTTTCCAGATTTTAAAAGTTGTTCAGAAACTGAGACTTTGCTAGATCTGGAAAAAAACTATTTTTTGCACTTGCATTCTGTGAAAACATTTCAACCAGATCCATTCTCAATCAGACATTCCATGCAAATACCGTTCCAGGATTTCACTCTTGAAAATTCAATACCTATGGAACATTTGTGTCTAAAGAGTAAGAAATAAGGACATCCATCCATAAGGAAAGCAGAGACTAAAGATCTAGTAAGGTATTACAAACCCCTAAACATTCCCCAAAGATGGATTTCTTTTATTCATAATTTTTGACTGGACTAGTGCAAAGGGAGGAGGTCAGCACGTGGAAAGACTAGCTAACCATGCTTCTTCCACCCGTAATCCCATCTATTCCTCAGTAAAACTGCTCTGAAATTAACACCAGAGGCTGAGGGATCACTTGGGCCTTGGGTGAAGTTTCCCCGGCCAGTGATATCTGTCCTCCATCTCTCAAAAGAGATGTGCTGCAGACATGCCCAGTTTACAGATGGGAGTTGCAGCTGTTCCAAATTTCATGTTAAAGCAAATAAGCTTCTCCACTGAAGTTTTTGTCCACTCTACTCCTCAAGCCAGCAATGCAGTAATTACACCTAAAAGCACACAAATCTTAAGAAAACCTTGTAAAAAAAATTTCCATTTCACTCTATTTAAAAAAAATATTTAGTTTAAGGCTTACATGTAGTGAAAGAGGTCACTGTATAGTCCAAGAATGTAAATTCTCAGGGGAGCAGAATTTAGAACATTCTGTGAAAATGAAGAATGGTACTTCAGTGTACAATACTCTGAAAATGTAAGAGGCAAAGTTAAGTGCCACAATGAAATTTAGTACACCATCTTTACTGGCTTATAGGATAAACAGTCCAATTTATGGCATTTACAACGTTATCACATATGGTCAGAAGTTCATCTTCTGAATCTGGGTCACAGGTCATCAACAGGAAATTCATAGGAAATTATGGAGGAAATTAAAAGAACACAAATGGGCAAGCAAACTAGTTTATGTAATCTAGGTTCTCCCAGCACAGCTTCCTGTGTTATGATGAACTCAGCTTTCACACTGAACTTTGAATTTTCCAGGCCACATTACAAAACTATTTCTCAGTTGTCTATTATACTCTTCAAGCCTCAAAATGTAGAGGTCAAATTCACCACAAAGAGCCATTCACTTTTTTTTTTTCTTTAAACAATATAGCTGAGACAGATCATAGTAACTAGAAAAGATGCTTTGAGATCATTAAATGCAGAGTTCTACTCACTATCAGCACCTCAAGCATGCGTGTTCAAGATCCTTCACTGACACATGCACCACCTGAGGACAGTACCTAAACACAAGGCAACATTCACACATTCCTGCTCCAACACCCCAGCTAAACTGCGGATACATTTCCGATCATGTTTGGGAAGGTGACAATTAGTGTTTGGCAGCCTGTTCTACTCTAATGTTAGACATGCTTTTCAAAATAAATCCCCTGGTCAGCAGGGGATGGAAAGTAAGAGGGCTGCAGTTCATCCAGGCTATCTGGACAACTTCTGAAAAGAAAAGCTGGTAGACAGAAGCAGTTACTGCTTAACCATTTGAGCTGAAAGCTGAATGCAACGTAATGGATATCCCCTAATGTATCACAGAGAAACAAAAGTTAAGAGTAACTTTACAAAACGGATACAAAATTAAAGATTTGCAAGATGCCTCTGCTGTACCTCTATTTGCTGCTTTCCTTAAATAAAAAGACCTAGCAAAAAGACAATCAACTTCTCATTCATTCTTTTTAACAATACCCAAATACCGACATCAAGTCTACAAAATAAAAGCAGTTCTTTAAGTACTGCTCATTCTTCCTCTACTGCTTTCACACCCTATCAAATCCAATAAGACCACTGAGATCTGTTTTTTAATAGCACAACTTGAAATTTCTAATAAATTCTGAGTTTGTAGTGACCTCCTGCAGATAGCATTTCCCACTGAAGTAACAACAAACACTCCAATACTCTAAAAATTACAGGAATCGTATCATCTACAATTTGGCGAAAAACAGAACTATCTCTGGGTTGTGAGGAGTTGGTTGACAAGGTAGAAGTGATAACAGTACTGAATAACAATCATTCCACATCATTTACTGCTGGTATTATAAACAGGCTTTCTTTTTCAGCTTGCAGGAAGGCAAGATGGCAAATTCTTAAGAACACAGTGACATCCACATGTTGATCTGAACACAGGATTTCACCTGCAGAATGGGGACTGCTTTGTTCACACTGAACGCACCTATTTTTGGATGTCTGTTCTTACCCACCATTACCAATTCAAGGCAGGGGTTGAGAAAAGATCTTTTTTGTGGCTGGCAATATTACATTATAAAACAAATGAGACGGTTCTCCTACAGACTAGATTGCAATCTAAGCATAGAGAACTGCAGAAACAGTTAAAAGTGCCCAGGGAAACAAAGCTGATGACTGACACAACTGGGAATACCTCTCTCACCTAACTTTCAAAGCCCGTGATTTTAATCTCTCTTTGAGGGAAGGAATAGGGAAAGCTGCTATCCTTTTTTATAATGAATTCAAGCCTGATGAAAATCAAGTTTTCTTATTTCAGTTACCTTTTGCAGACTGTTTAAAACCTGCCGATACAGCCCAGGGTTCTGTCTAAACTAGACTGCTCTACCCACTCCATCATGCTGCATGCCCAAATATACTTCCTGTGAAGTCAGGTCTTCCTTCCTCCCCCCACATCCTCTCCTCCACAGTCTATTTGAACAAGATAATTCCAGCACCTATATGTCATCCAAGATAGAAAACAGCATCAGTAGAGCAGCCAATTCGATAAAACGTGCTGAAAAAAGCAAGCCAGTAGCTATAAACAACTTTCATACCCCCTCACAGCTACAAGGCATCACCCGGGAGCAAAGAATACTGGTTTGGGAGAGTTGTGAAACTTCAATATTCAAGCATTTTCCCTAGGACTACTGTTGTTACCACTGGCCTTGATACCAAAAACTCTGGGAGAACAAGTACAAACGCACAATTTCCTGAGACTTTCAGAAAAGCTTTTAACCCTCTTTTCTGCTTCCTGTCCTATATGATTCACCTAGAAAAAAGAGCTATAACTGAAAGTGTTCAGATTAAGTTCAGGCACTCAGGTCTCAGTTTCCCTCTTCCGGTGAACATCAAACCCAATGGTTAGACTGAATTACATGAAGTATTCATTAGATACTTCTTATATGGGGCAACCTATATTTCTAGGCTCAGGTTTACATCTCCACCACCAAAACTATCAGACATCCAGTTTTGATAATGGTAATTTAAAATAATGTAAAGTATCATGATTTTCAAGGAAAAGAACCCAAACACTATTAATATTGTATTATTTAGCAGCTTTTACACAAGCTCTAATTTAGCTCACAATTTTTGATCAGGGTTCTAACATTGTCTGGTCTCTTCTAGCAAGGAAAAAGCATATTCGGGACAATCCAAGAGTAACTGTATCTGAAATCTTTTTCCAGCACTGCTTTACTTGAGTCACAGTCCAGAATATGCATGTTTGACTCTGTTTTAATGCTATTCATAGATACTCCACAACCTGCTATGGACTACGAAGCAGATTCACGATAAAGAAGCTTCCCCAAACACTGAAAAGAAAGCCCCAGTTTTTGGAGGATTTCTACAATGTGCTTAGCACAATATCATCCTTTTAGTCTTCACACCTGATTGTACTTATATCACTTTAAACTGTACAAAGAATGTTATAAAAATGGTAGTTTACTCTGGGATGAACTCTCCAGCATACAAATGAAGGCCTATTGTTGCTCACAACTGAGCAGGTCACCAGGCTAACCCAAGGTGATCTGCAAAATCCTCACATTTCAGCCCCCTCCAACAAGTAATGCATTTTGCAAAGATGTGGCTGCTATTCAATTCCAAAATGGCAAGAAATTCAACACCCTTCAGGTTTATCAAATGTTGCCAACAGAGTATAACTTCCACACCTGTGAAAGACTGGGAGTTATTTGTGATGAATGAGGACTCTGTTAGTTCTGAACCCTTGTCTATTCTTGAGAAGAGGAGCTTCCTGTATCTTCAGTGGCTATCATGATGCCCAGTGTGTATAGAGAAAAATCACTGTGATCACAGGACTGCTGGAAAATATACCCAGGAATGTATTCAAATTCAGACTGATACCCTTGTACAAATGCCAATGGCACCCTTTGGTGATCTGATCCTGGAGGTACCTCTGTGCACCCCAAACTGGCCAAAGGTCCAAGCAAACCAGCAGAAAGAACATGGGGACTTCGAACACAAGCAGCAAAAAGGGGTCGAGGAGGAAAGGTAACTTGAAACTTAGCCCTGCAGGGATGAGTGTTTTGAACTAAGACAGAAATCTGAACAGGCCTAGGTAAGATAGGCACACACTCAGACTTCTGTTTCTTTCTTATATTCATTCCTCTTTGATTTTACTTATAATGCCATGAAGAAAAAAGACACTCTGGATCCCCTTGCTCATAGGTCACAACAGCTCGGGAGAGCAACAGATAGTCAAATGCAGCTGGTCAGCTGGCTGCACAAGTAGTGCTCAAGACACTGCCCACAGCTTCCTCTGAAGTCATGGATATGCAGGAAATGTCTCGGTATCTGGTGGGCAAGGACCAGGCATAGGTGTGGCACAACACACAGGCACAGAACTGTATGTGAGTTCATACTGCACATTCAGCCAAGGAATGAACCCCAGGGTTCTACAGGAGGAGAGAGAAGCCTGTCTTTGACACTCTTTTAGGCAAGAAACCAGGGGAGGAAACAAAATGAATGAGAAATTGCGCAAAAATGACTGATCCATGGACTTGCACCATGTTTGTGGTCTGAAGACAGAGCACACTTAGACCATCCCCCCGATGAGGATGCAGTCAAAGTTTCTAATTCTCTGTCAATTAAAGTGGATGCTGTAGAGGCCAAAGGGGTCTGGAAGACACAGTGAGCTCGGGAGCAACTTCCCAAGCAATTAAGCAAACATAGCCCATCAAGTAACTGAACAGAGTGACCCCCTTGGGATTCACCAGGTTAGCACAGACTAAAAAAAAAGGACAGAGCAGGAGCCAAAGGCAAAGGCAGTCCTGATAGCCATTGACACCTACATGCTCTCAGTTTTTACTGTCCCAGCAATGAGCCTGGCCTAAGACAACGTACAACTACTCAGAATTCAGGAAGGCAGAGAGATCACATTACTGTTAAGAATGTGAATGGGAAGGTGATTTTTAATACCACGCTGAGAGAAAGAAGGTGATGCAATACTGATTATTCCCATTAAATATTAATTACAGTACAGCTACTTTCAAGCTAGAACATATTCCTTTAGATAACTGAATTAAGGGACAGGAGAACTGAGAAAGCTTCAAGGCTTTGCATGTATCTGTCATTTCTCAATTATGTTAAACTGAGTTCTTCAGATCATGCATGATTATTTCCAAATACTAATTTTTAGAGATTCAAGCTTAAAAAAGGATATCCAGGACTCTCATTTGCTCAAGTGACTCCCAAGAGCCTTCTTACTGTTCAAGGAGCTTGAAGAGGCTGTCCTAGACCCTTTATCAAACATCCTTGAAAGAGAGAATGAGGATATCTTTTCCTCCCACTAATTTTAATTTGCACACAGATACCATCAGTTGGATAGGAGCGTTAATGCTTCTCTCCTTTCCCTTCTTCTTCAACTTGGTAATCAAACTCCAGTAACAGTACACAACACAGAGACCGACTTTTACCTTTCAACTTTGGAGAGCTGACACCTCCGAGAGGAAACTATGTAAAGAGTAATAAAGTAATTGCACACTTTTCAGAAGGTAACCTTCAAATGAACACACTCTAGAATTAGTTCTTACCATCGAAGAAAGCTCTTTAGACACTCCTCATGCTGTGTGTGCTACACTGTTATGCTACACCACCTCCAACTCAAACTGACACAATACCTCCAGCACCAAATTCTTCAATCCAAGTAACTCAAGAAAGGCTGCAGAAAATGTTATTTCTTTCAAGAGTGCTATTCAGTTCGTGTAACACTTAATGGCTGGGTCAAACACAGGGTGCAGTTTCTCTCTGCTAAAACAAAATCCAGGATTTGCCTTTGTTATTTAGAAGAGGGGGAGAAAAAAGCATGAAGCTTCCAACATTTCAAAAGCTATACATATTATTTCATGTGACTATTTGGAGCCCTTCTAAGTTTCATTAAGTTTCATTCTGCTTGGCAGTTGCATATAATTTCTTTATTTTCCCTTGAATTAAGGAGCAATCTATCAAAAGCTTCAAGCATGTTTCCCCTTTTTCAGTAACATGTATGAATTTTATTGGATTCAAACTTTTCAATATTTCTTTTCATGCAAGGTCAAAGCTGTACATTGTTGTAATTTTCTTTTTCAGTGTTTTTTCTCCAAGACAGTCGTCCACTGGGAAATTAATATTCTGCATGAACAATGAACTCCCTGCATGGCCTTTGAACCTAGTGGTTGCTAGGAGGCCCGAAGAAACCCTGGAGTACAGCCTATTTAACAGCATGTATCAAGAGATTATTCAGCAGCAAAAATGTGTGATTTTCTAAATTGTCTGCTTTTTTCCCCTCCTTCCATCTCCGTTCATCTGTCAAACAATCTTTAGATTTCATATGAATTGCATCTGCACCAATTTTCTATAATTATGGGCAGTTTGTTCCCCGAGTACTGAAAATGTGACTGGCCAGCCACCAATGCTGCTTCAAATCAAGTAAATATCAAACTGATCCTTACTCAGTTTTACTGAAAAGGTTGCTTAAAATCAGGTGTGCTTCACCACTCCAGCATGAGGTTTGCACTTCCACTATAAACATGGTTGTGCTTAGAGACGGTATTTTTCTCAAACAAAACACCATGGCATTAACTGCAACACCATTACTCAGTATTTCTCTGTGCTGAAAGAAATATGTATACGCTTCTCCATGCTCCGTTCAGGTATACTTGAATATTAATGTTTTGAGCTTCTCAGCATCTTATTGAAGGTTGTTTGATTGTATGTTTTTCCATATTTCCCTAAGCACAGTAACTGAGGCAAAACCCCAAGGTTTCTTTCCCACCCTCCACCCCCATCGCAAACAATGAGGCATTTAATTAAAAGAGAACAACAACAATGCCTAATGGTGATGAGGTTAAATGGTTGGATAAACAGAATGCAGCCTTCTGAAAAGCCCATGTGTTTCAGGACACTTTCTCTCCTACGACATCCTGGGTGACAAAGAAAGTATTTGTATTCCTGATCCCCACAACTTTTATGCCAGAGGACTTCCTATAGATTTCCTGCAAGGACAAGAGTTTTCTTCCAATAGTCAGAAGTGTTTAGATACAGCAGCTATTCCTCCCAAAACTAATATTTGAAAAGGCAGTGACTGGACAAGAATCCTTTAAAAATAAATTAATGTGGAAACTATCCATCAAGAGAGAACAACTGCATTTCCAGATAAAAGCCTAGTAAGTTGTTGTTGGAGTTTAAAAAACAAAAACAAAACCAATAAACAACAAAACCTCAACAAAAACAACAAACATTTGCCAATTTTCATGTGTTCTCCCTCCAACAAGTTTAGCAAATTAGTAAAACTAAACATGATGTTTGTCCTTCTTCAGCTGTTATAATTGAAATCAATGTGCACTACATTCATAAACAAGTATTCTGGAGGTCTGGAGATTACTTTAAAACATATATAACAGATTAAAATTCTGTGCCCCCTCCTACCTTCCAAGGACACAGGTATCTGCTAACAAATTCAGGGTGACACATCTGATTCTGCAGATTGCTGGTGTTTGCCTGGTTGGATTATACCAATTTTGCCAACATAAAGCTTTCACAGAAGCAGACTGCTTCCCTGAAGAATTAAAACATGTAAACCCCACACTGCTTGGCACAAAACACTCACGTGAGCTCCTTCTCTTTTCAGTACAGGCTTCCACACTGAAAGAAAGGCCTAAAAGTACCTACTTCAACAGAACTGACACAGCGTATCTTACAGTGGGAATATCAGGACTCTCACACAGAACGACAAAAATCTTTGCAGTATGGACAGATTCAGCTTTCCAGCCCCTTCCAGGCCCTGCAGAACCAAGGACACAAATCAATCCCTCCACCCCATTCAGCTGTTAGAGCATAAATTATCCTTGTTATTTCCTCTCAATATGTGACTTCCCAGGAAAGGAAAAATCATAGCCCCTATTGCCAAAATAGCACAATAATGTTACAAAGGCAAATTTTTCAATAAAATGCATATTATTTCCCTTGTGCGCTGGCATTAAAGAAAGAACAGTCACAAGACATTTTTAAAACATGAGAAACCAATCCTGACTAATGAGATACATTTATTAGGGCCAGAGACAGGAAAGCAAGCATGTAACTGACAACCACAATCTTTGGCTCAGCCTTTGCAGCAGAAATGGGGTGTGGGGGGACACACAACAGGGTACAGGACTGGAGACGTTTTCAGTAATGCGTAAGAAATACCTTCATTTTCTCCTTAAAAGGAATCTGCCTACTCAACCTAAATTGAGCCTCAGAGGGAAAAATGTGCCTTTGTGATAAACCAGAATTTTATAATAATGAAATGATATGTCCTATCATCCCAATAAGCAGGCAGCAGAACAACAAAGGAGGTTTCCAGGATTTTCTGCCCCTGGTCCCCTCCCGATCAGCATTTTCCCAGGTCTTCTTTTGCGTGTTTATGAAATGTCTTAATTCTAAGGCCATTAAGACACGTTTCGGGATGGAGCAGATTCCACTAACAGCACTGAGGCTTTCTGAAATCTCACCAGCACTCCATCGGAGGCCAAGCCTCTCGGTGATGACTGCCTTTCCCTGCGCTGTTTTTTGTTTTGTTTGTGCTTTCTCTTTCCCATGCACAAACATGTTGGTGCAGTGTCCATTATTTCCCAACGGCCTTCCTTGAAAGCAATTGACAAACGAATATACATGCACGTGTGTGTTCTGCCACATACAGAGCTCTGGTCCCCTTCTACACCTCGAAAAACAAATGTAAATGTGTTTACAGTCATTTTCACCAACGCATGCTTTGCCATTGCAGAAACATGCAGCCGCAACCCAAAGAGCTCATAACAAGGCAAGAGCATTTGCAATTACAGGTGACCCTTTTCCTTTCCAAAATGGAAAAACACGAAAGCCCGTTGAGTTACCCAGAGTTAACAGCATTTACCGATGAATGTGTGGGGCAGCAGTAAATATCCAGCACATGCTTTTACACACAAAAGGAGCAAAGGGCTCCATGCTCTGCACAGCCGGTCATTTTTATTCCACGACAGAAAGATGCAACCGTTTCTCTTTTATATTTATTTCGCTTGAGTAATAGATTTTAAACACCATATTGCGAGGACCCTGCTGTGAATCTTGCAGAGGTACAAAATGGTGGATGTATGCTATTTTTTTTTCATTATTCATAACAACTCAGCCTCCCGATCGCAGGCTCCCCTCCGTACCCACCAACACAGCCTGCCCGGCCACACACACATCTCGCAGCAGCCTCGCAATAAAGCTCTCTCGCATACACAAATTATGTTACAAACCTGATGTCATGTAGCCCCGTGATGCCTGGGAAATAAAAGCTGGGGGGAAGTGCTTGTGCAGTCGGTAGTCCTTCTCGCTGCGGGACCTCATGCGGTCTGAGGCCCGGTCGGAGAAGTCGGAGCTAGGCCAGGCCCGCCGCAAGGTCGTACTGCGCGTCTTCTTCATGCTGCTGCTGCCCGCGCCGAGAGCCGCCGCCGCATGGGTCGGGTCGGGGGCGCCGCCGGGCATCAGCCGAGCGCGGCCGCCGCCGGGGCGCAACCTGCGCGCATCGCGCCGCTCCCTCTTCTAGGGCGCCAGCCGCAGGTCCCTTCCTTTTTTTTTCTTTTCCCCCTCGAATGATCCAATTTTACACACGTCCCACAATGCATTACACTTCATTTGCAATCGGTCCGGCTTACGGCTCCCAGATTTGCGTGGAGGAAAGGCACGTTATGTGGCTTCTCAAGCAAAAAAAGAGGGGGG
>VWZD01008889.1:319293-391458 GCA_013396695.1 Sakesphorus luctuosus | reverse complement strand
GCCCGCCCGCAGCCCGCCCTCCGCCGCGCCACGCCACGAGCAGCCGCTGCCGGAGCGCCGGGCGGGGGCATGCCAGGCCCGCCGGGCCCCGCCGCCCGCACACACAGCGCCGTGCACCGCCGGCTCCAGGACCCGGCCGCTTCCCGCCCGCTCCGCCTCTTTTCCGGCCTTCCTTCCTTTCCTCCTTCCTTCCTGGCGGTGGCTGTGCGGGGCAGCGCTGCGGTCGGATGCGGACTGCCGGGCTGCGGAGCGGAGGAGCGGCGGCAGGGCGGCCGTGGGGCGCTTCGGGCACCGCTGCAGCCGGGGGAAGGGCGGCCGGCAAAGATCGGCATAGCCGGAGCACCCCTGCGGGAGGGCAGCGGGGTTCACCCCGCATCCGCCGCCGCCTTTGCCCGGGGCGCCTGGAGAACTCCGCTTCCCGGCTCTCCAGCAGCGCCTGGCCAGTCCCACCACCGCGTTAAGGAACCGCCACACTCCCCAGGACACCGGCCTGCCTACCCTCCCCACACCTGCGCCCAGGGAACTATCCCGAATGGGGCCAGGCCACCTGGGCGTTCTGTGAACTCCGGTTGCCAAAATTGTGCGAAGGGACTCGGCTCCTCTCCGAGACAGCTGTGAGCACGCTTGGTGTCAGGTGCTGCCAGCAGTACCAGTGGGAACAACCGCAATGCAGAGATGTGAAAATGTTGGCAATAGGTTACTTAGGTATTTAGATTTTTATAACTAATCCTGCTTACAGCGGGTTGTGTCACATTTCTAAGAGCATGGAAAAACAGGGCTGTAATTTTGTAATTGGCGATGAACTAGTAAAAGGATGCCCATCGGTGAATGAACTGCACCTCAAAACCAGTGGACCATGACACATAATCCCCTAGCTGCCTTGCTGCATGGCTGTGGGTTAGGCACTTCTCAGCCTACCCAGCTATGCCACTGCAGGCAGCACACACACCACAGAAACACTCAGGATTTCATATGCAGCAGTCCCTTTCACAAGAGTAGAAATTACATTAATGAAGATCAGCAAAAATTGGTAAATGTTATGGGGTTGTTCCTCATTCAGACTCAACTGCATGAAAAGCCAATAGGAATGACATGTTTCTAGTGATGCTTTGTATACTGGCGGCAACAGGAAAAAAGTTAAGATGAGAAAAAAGATGGCCTAGAGCTCCTCTAATAAAAATGTAAGATTTTCCACCATGGAACTTACTCATCCAGCAATGTACTCAACAACCTACGCAAAGCTTATAATAGAACGCGTTTTCACTCTCAGACCAGAAAAACCATAAGGAGACCTTTTAGAATTGTTCAACTTTTCTCACTGAAAGCCAAGGTTGGGAGAGGCAGGTTAGCACTACCTAGCTAAGTCAAACCTAAAAATTGTACCTATTTTACCAAATGCAAAAGCAAATTAAATTCTAGCCAGGAGCGTAAATTCTCATTGCCCTGTCTGAAAGCTGAAGCAGTGAAGACATGGTTGAATACAGCTGGCCAGCTAACTTCCACTTACAGCTGAACTAACCTCAACCTTTCTCCTAGTCTAGACACAGCCCTAGATATCAATCTGATCCATTAAAAAGAAGACAAGAAGACATGAGGCAAGAGACAAATAGCAATCAGCAATGAGGAGGAAAAATGAGATCAAGAAGTAGAAAGATAGAACAAAGCAGGACACACACACACCCCAACAAACAAGACCACAGTGATCTTTACATTGGCTTTCTGTACAATCCCAACTAAAATATTCTAACAAGTATTTAGAAAAAAAAGAGGGGATGACTCTGCAACTGTCAGATAAAGCAGGTCCCAATTCTTTTCAAGCAATTTGTTGTGCACTGATGAACCAGTGCCAGTGTACAGAAGTCTTTCAAGTAGGTTTAACTGACTTAATTTGTACACTTGCATGAATTGTCATGAGAGCAATACAGTACATACAATTAACACATGGTATCTTCTATTTATCAGTTGTAGGAATTAGACTGGTTAATAGTTTGAGGCACAGATAAAAATGCATTTTTATTGTGGTTATTTTAAATTAATAATAATTTGTTCCTACAACTATGGAAAACAGGAAGGAATGAGAGGAATAATTAATCCATCTAGCAAAGTTGATATTCCCTTCCCAAATGTGGGGAGATTTGTTTAATAGCAATTTTGGAGGCCTCCAAAGTTCCTCATATGCTGTCTTCTCACAGTTACGTTTGGTTTCAGCTTAAAGGTTTCTGACATAGTATCTGAAAGAGTTCTCTTCTTTGAAGAGAGGAATTCAGAGCAAGTTTCCTCCTGTTCTTGTATTGTTTGAAGTCAAGTGTTGTTACTGGGATGAATCAAATATATAATTAAAGACTGAGTTTAAGTTTGACTGTTTTCTTTGGAATAAGAGCTAGAACTGTGAGTGTAATTGATTTTTTGCTTCAGTGGCCAAACTGAAATAAAACAATTTTATTCATATGATCTGAAAGCTAAAATTTGAGGGCTTAAAAAAACTCCAAAACCAACAAACCAGCCCACAATATTTTATTCTTAGGCATTTAAAATGACATTTCTTTAATAAACGGAAATATATTTGTGCCTTCATATGGCTATGTCAGAGCAGAGTAAAGAAAGATTTTTCAGTTACAAATGGCTGTCCTTCTTGGTGAACAATGGTACAGTATCCTTATAAGCACTATCTGAAATAAATAAAAATATGCTGTTTAATCCAACAGTTCCGCCATGGGCAGGGAGGACTGATTTTCTTTGGCTGAAACCACTGGGAAATTCTACTTAATTTACAAATATTTTTGCCTACCTGTTACGTATTGGGAACTTTTTGCCAATTGCAAAAATAACTATGGAAATAGTCTGATGGAGCTTGCTAAGGAGTAAGGAAAAATACTTCTTCCAGGCAGGAATTGAAGTGATGGAAAAATGAAAAGGACATGGTTTCAAAGCTTTTTGCTTGTACCTTTTTTTTTTAATTTATCCCCAGCTGTTTGTTTTATGATTTGTTTTCGGTTTGGGTTTACTTTTTTGTTTTTACTACAGGAGAGATTTA
Source organism: Sakesphorus luctuosus (assembly GCA_013396695.1). Classification (NCBI taxonomy): domain Eukaryota; kingdom Metazoa; phylum Chordata; class Aves; order Passeriformes; family Thamnophilidae; genus Sakesphorus; species Sakesphorus luctuosus. The sequence continues at coordinate 388,424 of VWZD01008889.1, read as the reverse complement.
ATGCAGAAGTTTTTTTGCTGAGAATCAGATAAAGCATTAACTTTTATAATTTAGTACTTAAAGTTTAACAGGTACCATCTCTTTCTTGGATTACTAGAGGGAGAGGCAAGGCTTGGATAAATAGACCATAACAGATCTTGGCAAAAAAGTCTGAACTACATCAAAAATAGGCATCCCACCTCCCTTATAACCTAACAATTCCTTATCAGGAATTGGCAACATAATACTAGCCATTTCAAAGGCACTGATTTAACATTATCAATTTCAAAAAAGAAGCTTAGGTACATATAAGACATTACAAAGGATTCTTATATATTCAAGCTTTCCATCACAATCTTGCTTCAGTCCACATTCACAAGGAGCTGGAAAGCTTTTGGAGAAGCAATTCAAAACCTCTGCTTTTGAAACTCTTGTGTTATCTTTTAAAAAGTGAGAAAACAAATATTACTAAGAATATCTATTGCATTTGATCTTCATAAAGACTCACTTATTAGTTGCTAAGCAGTTCTGATCCCATTTTGTAGATGGAAAATATAAAAAAGAAAAGGACATAACTGGCCCAGAAGACTGTAGGAAATCAGTGGTAAACACACTTTTAAAACTTTTTGGTCCCAGCTTCCATTTCATAGGCTTATTTTTCCTCAGCTGAAAAAAACCAATAATGTAGCAGAATAGAATATGGTGAGCTGTATACTATATATATATGCATATATATTTCTCTGTATGTGTGCTTCTGCATATATGGTAATTGCTCTCATCAATGCTGCAATTCAAGTTTCAGTCGGGACTATTATTTTCGTCCCTAGGACAAACAAGTTTCCACAGGGAGAGCAGCAGGGTTCAGTAGCAGGGTGGGCTGGTGTTACTGTCTCCGCTAGACTGGCTTGGGGACTGACTGCATGAGGTTTTCAAATTAAATAAGCACACAAGCCAAACACTAAAATAAAAAAGGTAAAACAATGGGACATGCAAGGAGGAAAGCAATCCTCCCCTTCACTAAGACAAGCTACACCTCTAAAATCATTGTCTCTTAAACCATATATATTTCAAGCCTGGGTCGTCCCTTACTCTGTCCCTCCCCTGCCTGTTGCCCAAAACCACCTGGCTGCCTCACAGGAGGAAATTAGAACGGCTTCACTTTATTACTGTCAGGTGAGCTGGTGTCAGACAAACTCCCAACACCACCAAAAGAACCAGTACTGACAAGATGCCAAGTGCCACAGAAATCCTTGTGGCTTCACCCTCTGCAGGTGTATGATAAGGGTGCTTTCCTAGTCCCCAGCTACAGAAACAAAGACTATGGATACTAATGGCAATACTGGATCAAATGGGAGACTTTGCACCAGGGAAGGTCACAGTCACTGGCAGCCAGGTAAAACACGGAGCAGAGGATCATTTTGTGGCCTATGGAAACAAAACCTTCAAACTCTGTAACTTTGTAAAAGATGGGGATAGGATGCTGCAAGATTCTGGGAAGTAAATGCAGAGCCTTATGAAAGTGAGAGAGGGAGAGCAGAAAGGAATAAACAGAAAATAAAGGGAAAAGGGCGGGGGGAAAGCCTGAGTACAGGCAGAGGAGGAGGGGGCAAAATGGACTGTGAGAAGAGATGGGGAAAATATAATTAAGAACTTGATAAAGACATCAAGTTCAGGTATAATATCACAGGTCTTGACAATCTATGGGTTTATCAGATTTACAGCTCTGAATAACAGTCTTCCTGAGAAAATATATTACCAGCACTTCTAATATTAATAAATCCATGAAAGGGAAAGTTGTCCACTGCATAAACTCACCATTTTCTTGCATAGATTCTTGTATCTCTGTATTAACAAAGGTGCATAACTCAGACTCTGTCAGACACAGTTTTAAGTAATCCCTTACTGGTTAAGGAAGTCTGGCAACAGGTTGCAACTGTCCTTGGCTGCAGGGAGCACCAGTTTTACCTTCCTGATATTTGTAATCAGACATACTAGCAAGAACAAACCAGAAAACTCATGATGCAGTACACCCTTTCACAGTAGCCCTTAGACTTCTGATGCTAACACTACTAATTTGTCACCTCTTAGTAGTGCTTCTTACTCAAATATGCAAGAGAAGCCAAGTACTTGTAACATATGTTTGTGGTCCAGGTCACAAAATGGGGCAGCCTTTCTTGATGGGTTTATTGGTTTGCTCAGACAACTCTCTCCTTGGAAAGAGCATATGAGAAACTCCACCAAAAAGGGAAAGAAAAAATCCAAAATGCAAAGATCTAAGTGCAAAAATTTCCAAATACACAAAAGGAAAATGTTTCAGAGCTTATCACAAGCAAGCCTTCAGTCTTGCTATCAGGTTGTGTTATACCATGGTAGTAATCCTGGCTTAGTTATAGCACCTCTTAAACCAGTTTCAGATCATATGTCTCTCAGTGTTATGCTTTGGGAATGTGTGATGACAGGAATGCAGAGCTGCTGCAGCACACATCCTGTAGCTCACCGATTCATTTTTCTGTGTGCTGCCTTATGTGCTGTGGTATTTAAACTTGCGTGACTTCTAAGAAAAACCTGCCTCCATTATGAGAAGAAAGGCTCCTCTGTTTTGTTTTGGCTTTTTTTTTTCATGGCAGACCTTCTGATTGCATTTGTGCTTCCTCTGTACAGAAGACAACTGAGGCAGAAGGGTTTTCAGTCTGGGTACCCAAATCTACCAAAAAACATACCAGTGTACCAGCAGGAACCCAGGGTGCAGGATACAGCTTTCACTTTGATGCATGCTTTTCCTCTCCTATTATCACTGGCTCAAAGCTGGTTAGTTAAAATGGATGGAAGCTGGGCTTGTAAATCCTCAGTGAACAAAACTAACTAGAGAGGGAGACAAGCCTTGAATCCTGCACAGATTTCCACACAGCCTAGCATTTTTTAAACATCTCACATGCAACAGAATTCAAAAACTTGGAGAAGTGGACTTACTGCAGCTCAAATGGCAACTTAGTTCATTCACTGGCTGTTCTATCAAAGGATATAGTAGCAAAAGATATGCCAAAAATGTTGGCCTCGACTTTCTTGTTTTCCACTGGTGTCACGTATCATTAGTACCCTGGTATTTAAGTAACACAGTGATATATGGGGGCCAGCTGTACTGTAAGTTAGAAACACAGCCTAACTCTCTGCTTTGGGAGTCAACAATAATGGAGACCAAGAAGTGAGTAGCCAATGTAGATCCCACCAGCAGTAAAAGCCATTACAGCTTATCTTTCTAAAGACTAATTCACACACCTCTGTGTCTATTCCCATTCCTCCACAGAGCCTATGTTGCAAAGACAGCACCAAACACATGAAGACCTTGGGCTCTTGTGAAGCTTCTGGGTGCTACATCAACACAGACAACACAAAGATTCTGTGTGTCAGGTAGGTAACCATGTATAAAGGAAAAATCCGTTAAGAAAAGAAGACCCTTGGCTGTAGCAAGTAGGCACTGTTTTGCATGTTACGTGAGTATTATTTATCAATATATTAGTTTTAAACCCTAAATTCTTGTCTAGAAGAACTACTTGCCATACAGAACACTGAACAAAGCACCATAGGCATGTTTGCAAATAGGGCAATGAACATATCTGCAGTCCTAAAAACAGCATACCAAGGGAACTAAATCCCAGCAGCTGCTATAACACCACAGAGCACTTGCTGAATAATGCAGTATTAAGCTCCCTCTCAAAATTCTTGCTTATACAGCTGTGCAAAACAGTGAGTATATTTTATATTTGTATATACATAGCATGAACAAGAGGCAGAGATCTTTAAAACCTTAGAGAAGTTGGGAGACCTAAAATAGACTACTCCATCCTTTGTAAACAACCTCTTGTCATGAATTTACTTCCATGTGTGTATGAAGTTCTGCCTATATTAAACAGGCTTTCAAAAGAGTGGTTTAATACTGACAACGTATGGTTCTCGCTCAGAGTTTGAAGACAATGCAAACAAGAAACAAACCCAAGAGTGAAAAAGCACCAATTCATCACCTCACAGAAAAATAATTCATTTACTTCTGAGATATTTTATTATAGTCTTAGATTCAGAGGCTGTCTCATTGGCACATACTGGTGTTTGGGCTTTAAAAACTCTAGAGAGAAATCATAAACACAGACAGAAATTAGATGACTCAACACATGCCCAACTCAAAGGCCTTTGGAGAATCAATGCAAAACTATCTGTCTGCATGTTCTCTGGACCAGACTGCAATGTTGCAGAGTCAGTTTGTTCCTGTAAAGGTAGTACTCTTCAGTCGTTAGTTTTCATTGGGACCCTGGGGCTTCTCTGTTCTTTCTGATTCTGCAGCAGCACCCTCAGAAGATAGACTCCACTCCTGAGACATCTACCCTCTCCCCTTCTGGTTACCACAGCTTGTTGCCACCCTCTGCTTGGATTTGAAGGTCTGATATTACCCACCTGTGTGCAAACAGAGACAATTTCCCATTGCCCTGTTCAGATGAAGGTTTATGCAGGCACCACTTGCACTTGCCTCTCTGTAGATGCTGTTCTCAGCATTTCTCCTGAATGCAGAGATTTTTGTATTCTAGTAGAGGAACAAGAAAAAAATGTTTTATAGCACTGGGTCTCAAACTTCTCTCATCACCTTGTAAGAAAGTTAAATTCTTCAGCTGGGGACTAGTTCAACAAAATAATTTTTCTCTTACTAAGTGACACCCTACGTAACAGTGCAGTCTGTTAAAGCAAATGTATCAACCATAGGGAGCTCTGCTACTCTCCCCCACACCCTCCCGCAGTATAACCTTCTATATCACTGTGTGGCTGTCAGTTGCTTTGTTATTAATGAATTTGTTTTTAAATACAAACAAGGACTTAAATCCAGCAGAGCACTGTTTCTGCAGGTCAGTGCAAGATCTGTGACTCATCTGTGGAGCTAAGCAGCAGGGACTAGCACCCAAACTCTAGCCTTAGCAAAATGTTTCCAACATAGCACTGGTGTCACAGTGGATGTAAGAGCAGTTTCTGGTGTGAATTTTTACAACTTTTTGACCAGAGTCAAGGATGAGAACAAGGGTGAGAACAAGTGAAACATGAAGATGTTGTAAAGAAAAAAATTCCCTTATTACAAAGGAATATCATTGCAATAGTCAAAATAAAGTTATGAAATCAAGAAAAGTAAGCTAACAAACTATAAAATAAACAAAAAAATTCCTTTCTAATTCTGAAAAGCATACTCCTCACTCCCACCACAAAGGCATACTTATATCCTTTAAAGCATGTGAATAGCAGTGGCAAAGGATAAGATTTCTTTCAGAATGCTTTATGTATTATAATGAATTTTAGTAAGGCACAGAGAACCACTTATACTTAATATACCTAATATTTCCAGAAATCTAAAAATATCTTTCTCAAGAGAAACAAACATCTTAAGTGAGACCATTTACATGAAAGTAAAATTTCCTACTGTTAGAATTCTATTTGAAAGAATCATGTACAAAATTAAGAGCTAGAAAGCCTTTAGTCTTCATTAAAACTGATCACTATTGAGCTGAACTCAATACCTACACAGGCCAGCTGTTCTAAATCTTATTAGGTATGGTGCTCATCTCAGAAACTCTAGCAAGAAGTCATCATGTTCCTGTACATAAAAATTTCAAGTGCTTTGTACCCCCAAGTATTCCAGGAATCAACAAATATGCAGGACAAATGTTTTTTAGGGTCTAACAGAAAGTAAAAGAAACTCCACATGCAAGTGCTCAGCGACGGGCCTTTGAACTTTTTCATAATGGAGGAGATGTTTAGTAACCTTTCCATCTCTCAGGCAGTGTAAAGTAGATCATACAATCTGCCTTTGCAACTGGCAAATTTCAGATATGTCAGAGCACGATGCTGGTGTCAAATTGTTTTTGTCTTCCTTCCTCTCCAAAGATGGATCTTATGATTATCGCAGCCAATGGAACCAAGACAAAATAAACACAGACATCAGGACTGAAACAATGATACACTATCCAAAAAGGCATTTAAATCCCCTCAGTTCTCCAAGGAGTAAAAAGTTATAAAAACAAATACTTCTTTTTATTGCCCACATCCCTGTGTCATTGCTGTGGTACTTAAAAAACCACAAACCCCATGGATTTCTACCCACTGCATAGTAATTACTGAAATAACAAAGAATTGGAAAAGAGTATTTCCAAAGCCTGATGCTATTATTGAGCCACCAGTGAAAAAAATTCTCAGTAACACCCCTTAAGTCTATCCTCCTGCACTCCCTAATCTGAACACAAAAGGTTTGGTTTAAACACCCACCCCTCCAACCCCGGTATTAAAACCACCTGCAGTTTTCAGCTTGGGGCCAGCAGTGACAATGCTTTAAATCCTTGGCTACTTCATGAAGACACAGCCTACAGACAGTCCCCCAAAGTTCTTTGAAATGTTAAATACAAAGCAGGAGGAGGTCATGAAGGAAATATTCCTTATAAAAGGAATGGATATCATATGCAGGCTTCTCAAATACATTTTGAAGTTGCTTTGCTTTCAGCCACCATATTCTCAATCTTGCAATGCCTGAAGCTTTTGAAATAAAATTCACGAATTAGATGAAGCACAAAAATTAGTGTTGTTAACAGCTGCCAATATATGCACATGTTACCTTTTAGCTCTCATAAATCTCTCCAATGTATATTGTCTCCTACTTCTTATCTGATAAACAGTCCTACAGCAATTATCAAAAGCCCAGCCACTTAGAAGTAACATATAGGTTTTATTGCATCATATTCTGTAGCATCTGCCCAATTATTGCAATAGAAGCCAGTGTGGTTCCCTGCTGCACTGGAAATCCAGCTATCTGTCTGCCAAGAGCCTTCTAGTGCACACAAAAGAAACAAGGATTCAGAAACCTGTTTTATCCTCTCTTATCCCATAAACTAACAAGCCTTTTTTGCACTGTGGCTTTTCTCAACACAGGTAATTACGCAGGATGAGATCTTCAAAGAAGGTAAAAGAAAAAATAAAGCAATCATTTTAGCATCCCAGCTTTGCCAAGTACTGTCACCTTAAGCTCTGAGAGAGTTGCTTGCAGGGATGGGGAGCAGACAAACACAGTGGTGCCCTGTCACTGACACAGAGCCCAGCTGTAACCAATGAGCTTTGTAGTTCAAAACTGCTGGCAGCTGGTCATGTTTTCCTGTCCACTTCCATTCCACTGGAGGTAAATAAGGTGGTAGGAGTTTTATTTCTGTTCTCTACCTCTCTGTGAGTGCTCAATGCCTCTCCTTTCTCATTTGGCTATCTTAAACTCAATGAAAAAATTTGTTTTACATTAATTTTTAAGAATCTGGGTTTGGTTTCTCTTCTCATAAGGTCTCATGAGCCCTGTCCATATTAGCTTCTGGCAAGAGACTCCACAAGATATCAATAAAAGCACCCTGTCCAGATTTACACATTATGTAGTTGAGGAGGAACGTAACTGGTTGTCCACAGCCTGAGGAGCCTTTGGACTTCAGTGTCATGAAAGGTACCAGGAGTTTAAAACCTCTTTAACTAGAAGAAGTGGTTAAGGGAAGCCAGCACTCCAGCCAGCAGCGAATGCATGCTTAAATCACTGGTGAAAAACCAGCCTGAAGAACCAGGCTGCTGCAGTTTGAAATTATTTAAGGTGTTGAATGTTGTGTTATTTCCAAATTAGTGTAGCCCAGCCCACAGAAACTGCCATTGCTGTGACTACATGGATGTTTGACAAGCTGCTGTCCTCTGCTTCTAGGTATCAGTAAATTATTTGGGTACCTCCACAGGAGGGGAAAGCCTGTTCAGCTGCAGAAAAAGACTGAAAGGTTACAGCAAGCTCAGGAGCAGCACGTGCTTTTGGCAAAGTGAGATGGAGGAGGATGAAAGGCAAAGCAGGGTAAGCATGAGAACTATTGGTCCACAATGATTAAACAAGCACAGAAATTATGATTACAGTAGATCAGAGACCTCTTTTATAACATGCCAAACTAGAGAAACGTGGCTCAATAATTCAGTCACACAGGCAGTATTGGCACTCCACAGTCTGAAACAAGATGGGGGTCTTCTAAAACTGAGGTTCTGCCCTCACTCCCTGCTTTAGGGCAGTGAAGGGGCACAAAGCCTTTGAAGCATGGGGGAGAACAGGCACTGCTGGACATAGCCCTGGCAGCCAAAAATGCTCCTTGTACTCAATCCGCACTGTTCATAGCAGGAATCAAGTCAAGATCTCTGGCTGTCTGCTGGACTCCTTACCGCTATAAAATAAGCAGGAGCAAACTCCAGGCAGTTGTAACCTCATCTGGGCTTCAGCAAAGTATACATCTAAAAAAACCATCACTAAAGAAACCCAAGTAGGAAGGTCATTTATTATTGGGGAAGATCAGGTCCGTAGAATTTCCTAGGAGTGAGAAGCAATAACTCACAGACACAGTTCAGGCTTGCCTTGACTCACACTGCTTGTAATATCAACTACAGACAGCCAGTGTGGTTTATCCACGAGAAAAAAAAGATAACATTTCAGTATGAAACAAAACTACTAGTATTCTCTGTCCTCAACTAATGTAACCAACAACCCATTATTTGCAAATGAATGTGCATGATTCAATAGTAGTATTTTTTAAAATAACATATTTCTGAGAAGACTTCCTGTCAGTTTTAATGAGCTATATATCACTAACATTATAAAAGTAAATTTTTTTCTTAAGTGTTTGCTATCAACCACTCATTTAAATATTTAGTTCTACTTCTTTTTTTTCTGTGTAACCAGTTACAGAAGCTTCAAACTCTTTTTACTTTTTTCTATTTAAACTAAAAAAAACCCTTAGCCAAATAAGAACACTGATCTCTGAGCATGTGACTATAATAACATGGCTTCCTCTTTTAGCAAATCGAGGTGTTGAGCAGAACACTTCAAAAGTGGCAAAGTCTTTGTTCAGAGGGTGTCTGAACATAATCCTATTTATCTGTACCACTTCAGAAAACTACATTCTTCCTGATTGCTACACCTTGAAAATCAGTGCAAAGCTTAGTGGCTTCAGAACAAACAGACCAAGAGAAGACACGGCCAGGAAAACAAATTTCATGATATCTATCTTGTAATAACAATATTCCACCACCCCTGGAACAATTAGGTAAGAAATTCACACCTTCTAACTCATATAATACTGTTTAAGAGGCTTGAGCTTACCCACTGTGAGTAAAATTAGTGGTGAAAAACAAGAACAAATTCAGAAAACTTTCAGATTACCTCTGCCTTCCTGAATGAAAAAAAAAAGGACACTATGCACCTTTCATGGCAAGAAGTGCCTAATCCATTTCCAAAACAGGATGCATAACTTTAGAGTCAGTTATACAGCTGTATGCAGCAATGCAAATACAAATTACAAGTACTACAAGCAGGGACATCTCCCAAGGGATGGAGGCAAGTTATTGTGTACTTAATGCTTATATTAATTATGTTTACCAAGTTTCAACCTATTCCTGCACAAGGTAGGGTTTCACATTTATAAAAAAGGGGAATTACTCATTCTGGATCAAAATTAAATAACTCCAGTAACAAAATAATTATTCTGACAAACTGGATAAATTGTGTTCATAATTTGTGTATGAGTTCATGTTTTGCTTGGCATTTTTGGAAGTCAGTTGTTTCTTGGATATCATGATTTTCACAGTCAGAAACAAAACATAATCACCCATCATTCCCAAGGATGACTGGGACAACTGAATTATCTGAAGATGGCAAGATGAAGCTCCTGTGATACATTTTTGTATCCAAAAAGCAGGCAACAAAAACAAAGTCACAGAGAGAAGCAGATGGCCAATGAGTTATCACTCTTGGTCTGATGACTTATGTGGGCTCAACTTGTTTACTCATGTAGTTGCAAAAAAAAGTAACTTTCCTTATGTTAGCAGCAACTATATTATATATTATGCCTATATTATATACACAGAACATACCGCTACCTACGCACGACATTAAGGACCCTCTGATTATGGGTCCTCCTGCAATGATAAAGGCCACAGTTGACCCTTCCCGGGGCCAGGGAGTTAAATGACTGGTATGTCTAACACCACAGCTCAAGAAAGGGTTAAAAGGAGATCAATGTTACAGCTGCCCTGCTCACTGCCTTGGAGACAGGACAAAAGTGCTCAGGTCTTCTGGGGCAGGGAAGTAAGTCTGTAATTACTGGCTATACCCTTTACATTACCCAGAAACCTCTGCCTGTTCACTACTCTCTGTTGATGCAACTCCCATGCTAACCCTGCATGATGTATGACAAAAGCACTGTCATATGGTCCTGAAGCAACAGGCACCACTTGTGTGTCAGTGAGCTCTGTCATATGAACCATCCTTGAAAATACAGATTCTTCTTGGATTATCTCACCCCCCATTTAGGACTGATCTCATTGTCTTCTCTTTAATTGTTCTCATTATCTTCTGGGCATAGAAGAACAATGCAGCCCTTCTAAGGACATAAAATCCAATTATGTAAAAATACAGTGTTGTGAAAAGAATTAAAATACTTTAGTCAACACATTAGCTGCTGAAAATCAGGAAAGGTCATTGTGAGACCATTTACCCCCTGAAAATCACCAGGGGTGAAATATCACCAGCTGCAATTATAGTAATGCTACTGCCCTCAGCTATGGTTAACTGCTAGCCTTACAACTGTAAAGGGTACTGGTAACCACCTCCTACCCCACATTTTCTGGACAAAGAGCTTTTGCATTATTTTCCCACGAGCAAAAGTTTTTGTACTGCAACTGAAGTGAGTAAAGGATTAAAAGTAGTCAGTGTAATTTTACATACTGGCAAGAGTCTTGAAAGTAGAGCAAGACATTTTTTGGTAGATTCTTTGAATTGCCAGGATGTAAATGTGTCAGGATGTGATGCAGGTGCCCTCACAGATCAGTTGTCATGAGTTTGGCTGATGGGCCTAAATTTGGGCCTTAGAGTTCAGATTTAGGCCTGAAATTGTCAGCTGCCTTGAGCTGGGCTGAGCTGGTGAACAGCTGACTTCTTCTAGCCAATAATATTGTATTCCATACCATCTTACATCATCTCAATAGCAGTAAAGTCTAGTGTGTGGGTGTGGCTTAGTTCAGTTTCCCCATAGCTGAAGTGCAGAGAAGATGTGCTACACCTTTTCTGCTATCTTAGGCCTTGCTGCTGCTGCTGCCGGTGCTTGCAGTTTGTTTGAGTTCAGAGAAGTAGAAACATTTTGTTGTTACTCTTTCTGTTTCTTGCTAAGTGTTTTTAGAGTGTGCTTATGAATCTAGAATAATAGATTTCGTATTAATTGAGAGTGGGAGGTTATTTTTTGTTATATAAAACTTGTGTAAGAGTGTGTTCTATTGTAGCTTTCTTTTAATTTTCTCTTTTCTGTATAAATACATGTAGTTAGTTTCAGAAGAAACCTGGTTTGGAAGTTTTTTTTCCTCTCCCTCTTCTTTTTCTCTTGGCTGGTGGTGGGGGGGAAGAACCATTTTTCTCTGTTCTTGGGCAGTTGGCGTTTTGCCAGCTCAACCCAAGACATCAGTATATGCCAAAAAGATGAGCACAGGATGGTACGAGAGTCTGAAATTGTTAATGGCTTAACCATGGTTAAGATCACCGAAAGACTTTTGTCCACTGTAGCAAACTGGACAAAGAAATGACTGCTCACCAAAGCCCACTCCATCATCCTCAATATGTGTTGGTACAAAGAAATGAAACATGAGCAATTCAGATCTATATGGACCCTGTGAGACTGAAGCAGCTACCAGCTAAGAATCAACGAGGCCACAGCTGCTGTTGACTGGTAAAGGAGAAATCACTCCCCAGGAGTTCTCAGCAACTCCTCAGAAGTTTCCTATGAGAACTCTTCAGGTTTCCCACAGGACTCTGGAGATGTACCTGAAAACAGTCAGGATGATTTCATCAAAACACTAGACTTCTGAGGTATGGATTATAACCAATTAGAATTTGGAGTTTGATGGTGTGAGATTCAATTTAGCCAACAGAACGTAGCCTTAACCCTATATAAATCGTGTGCAGTGTGTAATAAAAGGCTTTCACCATAAACCATGATGGCCTTGCCTCGATGGATACAGACTGCAACCATCACTTTGACAAGACTGGAATCCTCAGATCAATCAGTTGGTTAAGGATCAGATCCTCTTCACATTTCCACATCCATAGGTATGTCACTATAGGGATGGACAGAGGAGTGTCTCTGAATAAACTACTGAGCTCCAAACAACTCCTCCTGCAAAAAGTACCCTTGTAGTCCTGAGGACTTGAGTGGTACTGTGGGAACAGCAGATCCCACAGTCCAGAGACTGAAGTCAGAAAGAAGGAAGTGGGTACAGCACAGGAAAGCTGGGCTTCAAGCAGGACGCTCCCATCTGACCCACCAACATGTGGTGCAAGACAGCCTGGTGCTGTATCTGGTGCAGCATCTGAGCTTTGTGACAGCACAGAGAAGTCTACTCCCGTCCTTCCACCCACTCTGTGGTGTGGGAAGTGTTACACAGACAGACTCATGAACACCATCTGCTTAACTGTGGCATTTGACTCCCTTCCTCCAGCATGTACAGCATGTAATGGTCTGAGATGGTCTAAATGCACTAATACAGTCCTACATTTTGCATTTCTATATGTCGTAAAGAAAAAAACAAAATGAAAACATAGTTTTCATGCCCCACAACATTGCTCTTAGTTTTCTAACTGAATTTGCTTGTACTGTTTCTTAAAAGAAAAAAAAAGAAAGAAAAACTCTGCAGGAGCATGAAACTCTTATTTCAATAAAAATTATCAGTCATAAATACTTCTGTACAGAACTGCAACGTCTACAGAGGAAACAACTTTTCATGGTATCTTTATTCATTCTACTACAAAGAAAGAACACTAAATCTCACACATTAATGCAAATACAAGGAAAACTTCAATCCAGACCAGGGGGAAAAACTCTTTCTAAATATGTGAAATTACTAACCGTCTTTTGCCTATTCACATCTGCATTTTACAATGAAAAGAAAAAAAATAATTTCCAAGTACTTGGGTTGTCATGTCAGTGTGGTTTATTAACTGCACACCACTGCACAGTCTATTAATTCTAGAATAGATACATATTACTTATAGCATTTCTGTAGCTAGGAGTGCAAGTAACTGCAATAGCCTTCCAGTGCTCTGGGAGATATAGCATCTAGTTAGACACACAACATAGCACTCTCCATTTTTAAAAGCTGTTCAGTGATTTGCATCATCTTTCACAGTGAGAAGGATGATGGTTTTAAATTTATTTTTCACAGAATTCCAAAGTCCCACAATTGCAAATGTGGCCACTTGGCTTTCACTGGGCCTCAGTATCCCAGATAAACAAAAAACAAGGAGAAAATCAGTCCCCAGCAGGCTCCAACTGAGAGTCCTAAAGGGGAACACCCCAGTGTGCTGCTTGCTCTCCAGGGTGTCCCACAGAACTCACCCAGCACCACACAGGGAGCAGAGTTAGAAACAACCCTCACATCTTCTAGTGCCAACCCTGCATCTTAACAAGAGATCAAAAAGGTGTTCTTCATGCAAGTGTTATCCGTGGGCTATACGTCAGCTTTCCCTAAACTGACAAGCATAGCTAGAAGGATGAGGTAATTTTTGACACACACAGACACGAATCATCCCAATCTTTCATTTATCTTTAATGCTGTTTAAATGCACTTTACCTGTAAAGTGCCCCTGGAATAAAAAACAATTAAAACATTTAATTTTTTTGCCTAACTTTATGATAAAACTGTTCTGTTTGACGCGGGAAAGAATGGCATGGGGAAAAAAGGAACATACTTTTAATGCAGCAGTGATTTAAGCCAGGAAGAAGAATAAAGACTGTTCACAGGGCTTATTACCACACAAAAACCTCTCACCTGTCAGAGGAAGCCCCACCAGCCCCAGGCTCAACCTGTGATCAGCTTACATCTGAAAACTGGTTCTGCCTCACCTCAGCCCAGTTCCCAGTGAGCATGCCTGGGTGCCCTCTAGACCATCCCACCAGTCCCACCACAGGCACTTTCTGCTCAGGGCTAGAAAGAAGGGGAAAGCAGAAGGATTTGAGATACTGATGCTTATCTGAAATTGCATAGGCAAATAAGCAAAAGGGCCAACTTCAAGCAAAAAGGTTGTTTCTGATTCTCATAAGACACAGCAGTTGCCAAATTAAGAAAAATACAAAACTGTTAAACGAAACGCAAAGTGATGACACAGTTTGACACTGAGTATTTGCATGTGGACAGGACTGGCTTGTTTGGGATGATTAAAGCCATGCAGATCAAACCCCTAGCATGTACTTCTAAATGTTCTCCCAAGTCCAGGCAGGCCAGCCGGCTGTAGAAAAACCCAGCCAAGTGAAAAGCTGTTCCTCCAAAGGCTGGCAAAACTATGGCACACACCACTCATCAGAAGCTAGTGCCTGCTTGCTCCAGGCATCCACAGCATTTTGGTACCCTCTGGCATTTCCATACCCTGCTCTGCACTCAGCACTTCCTGGCAGACATGGGAAGATGAGCCCTCTTTGGGCAGGGAAACATCCCACCAACAGGCTGGTTCACCTCATCTTCTTGTGCAAACCCCTGCATGAACCACAGCTGTGATAGGATGGGCCCTCCGCTCAGTAAAACCCACTGGTGCAGTGTTAGGAAGATTAAACTGCAACCAAGTCAAAGACTCCCTTCAGAGATGTCAGCCATGCCTTTGCTACTGGCGATATTCTGCTAGACAGGGGTGCAGCAAGTGCAGGATGTGCAGCAAGTGCAGGATGTGCAGCTGTAATTCCCTGGCAGGACTGGCTGCCTTTCTGCTAGAAGACAGGACTGGACTTACTACTGTGGCCACAGGACTCCTGCAATGAACTCATGTTAATTTAATCCACAGTTTTATGGTTTGGTCATTTGAGTAGCAGATAGTATTTGTAACCAGCTCAGATACCATGACTCTCGGGATAAGACATTAAAGAAAGCAACTATTCACCTTACTAATCCAACATGCTGCAAACTGGAGATTTATTACTGGAACCAACAGAATATGGAGATCAGGGATGAAATATTAATAGTGCAATGATTCAGTTCAGACCATTTTAGCAAGCTATTTATAAAAAAAAAAGTAGCATTTGAAAACATTTAGAGAAACACATTCTTAAGTGAGACTTGAAAGCCATCTGAATAAATACAGCAATCTTCCACAGGTGTGGGTTTATAACTCTGATTTATAGTTTGATAGCCAAGCAATCAATGTAGTCTGTCACACACCTGAAACTGCTTCACATTTGTGATTCATTTGCACAAGCACTGCTTTCAACAGCTTCATTTTTTTAAATTTTGAATTATAAGAGCATTAAAATGGAAGAAAGGACCCAGCAATCCCAAATATAGATCTAGTCCAATATTTAGCCTTCTAAAGAGGCCAGCAGTGTGCAGCAGGGAAGAATAAGGTGGTAGTCATATCTCCTCCTAATAATCTCTGTATATTCGCTTATTTTCAGCTCAAAGGATTTGCTTTGCCTTCTCTCATTCTTCTATTAAGTGGTCTTTGTGAGACCTCTTTGCCAGAGGCTTGCCCAGGCTCTCTCATCAAGCCTATATAAACCCTTTTGCACCCACAGCATCGTCTGGATAGAAGTTCTGCAGGCTACTCCTTCTGGCATGAAGAATTACCTCCTTTTCCTTTTGAATCCATCTCCCTTCAGTTTTATTTCCCTCCAAATAATTTCAACTGAAGAAACAGTTCACTACTTCTCATCTCTTACCATTAAGAATGTTTTAATCCCTGACATTTTGTATTTAAATGCAATGAATTTTTACCTTAATTTATTTTTTAGCAGGCAAATTGAATGTACTCAAGAGATGGTAGTGATATAAACTACTTTTTAGTGTAGGGTTATGAAACTTGTAATGAATCATTATACACACTTTTTATATCAGAGAGCTTCCAGAAAAGTTGTTTTAGATTATTTTGATACTGAGAAAAGTGGTTATTGTGCAAACTATCCTAGCTGTAAAAATCAACAACATGCTTCAGTCTCTAGTCTTTCAGTGGTTGCTCTAGCCTGGCAAATTCTCCAAACTCTAGCCCTGGTTTTCTAGGAGTTCACATACATTATCACGGCAGGATGAGAGATCTGTCTAGGTCTTCCCCACTTTCACCATGATTATGCTGGAAACTTATGAGGAATCATAGTGACAGTGATGACTGCCAATTGACTCAGAAAATTAATATAACATTTGACTTTTTTTTCAAAACATGTAAAACTGCTGACAGAGTGCCCTTGGATGCACCATCTCTCTAGGTACTAAAAAAGGTAGGAGTCAGTAACAGAGACACACAAGAAATACTCTTTCGGCAGCAATCTGCATAATGAAGAAAAAAAAATGCAGACTTTTCCTGTACTTTAAAAGCTAAGTACCACTTAGTGCCCTCTGCTGTATACAGAGGTAATAGGCAAAGCACCACTGAACAATGACATCATCTGATACTAAACAACTCTGTGTTGTATGCATGACAAATATTTATTTCCTTAATTATGCTTGTTGGCTAAAAATACTAATAAATTATGCAAATATCCTCAGTACCAGCTTAAAGCAGATGTTTTTTACACTCTCTCTCCCCATCTAGTATCCTGTGTTCTGCCTGCGAGCAAGCTGTCACCTCACTTCCCACATGTACATAGTGGGAAATTCATGCTGAGTGAGTGGAGATGCTGGGCGGCTGGGTGGGGAGCGTATGGCACCCTCAGCATGAGACTGAATCATGAGATGCACATGATGCCCAAACAGCTCAGTGGGATCTGCTCTACACGCTGCTCTTGCCACTCCTACTAAACGCGAGGGAGTGCCCCCCGCTCCCTACTCTCAGCTAAAAGAAGCAAACCAAAGACAAACAAACATGCAGGAAGGTCAAACCTCTGATGTAATTTTCAACTTCCAAATAAATGTGCATTAACAGTCTATAAAAAGTCCTTAAGACACAACATGAAAGAAGTAAATGCGGACTGAAGGAACCACGACCCTGAAGAGGATTAATTGATTGTCAGACAGAACCAAGGAGGTCTCCTAATGTGGAATACAAATATTTAATCTGATTCTGAAATCTTATCTCCTGCCTTGAAGAAGATTAATGGAAATTCTTTTGCAGCAGACTATCAATTCTGATCCATTTAATGAACTCAGAATATTTTTCAGAAACAAAGTTTGTGCATCTTAACTAGTTTATTAGCATTCTACTTAAAATCACACTGAACAAAATTGGTCAAAATTAAAACCTTTTCAAGAAAGTTAGGTCATAAAAAAATCTCATGTGCATACACATCACATGAAACAGGCATGTCATGTGCATACACGGACATGAAAACACAAGGTATCTTATTTTATGTGAGACATGAAACATTCAAGGTCTCCACACTGTACTTGAACCAAAAGTGGTATGAAGATATTACGGTAGTAAACCTTTTTCTAAAAAAAAAAAACATTTTTCCAAATTGATAATCTCTGCTCTAGCCTGGAATGAACAGAGATATTCCAGAGAAGAAGAAAGAATTCATTCACACATCCGTTTTTCTATCTAACACAGACTGAGTACAGGCAGACAGCTAATATCATTGCTGTGCTTGGTTCTGCCCTCGGAATCTATGTCACTGGCCAAGTTTCAGGCTTCTCCTTCATTTTTCCTTTAAGTAAAGTGACAAGGAAAGGGAAGTACAGCCAGCTGGCTTGCTTTGTCCGGCTTTCTTCTTCCTGGGAGAAGGTGAGGGAGCCATCCTTTCCATTGCTTTCATTTCTGCCCATAAGCTAAGCTGGCAATGTGCCAGATGTACCAGACCTAAGATTTCTCATGTTTTTTCCTAGAAAGCCAAGGGCTCAAGTAGGGTCTATCTGAATCAAGAGGCACATGATAGGCACTACTGTGGAGAAAGGGAAAGATCTCTGCCAACTCTCCCTCCTCCTACGAGTTCTCCCTGACAATCCAAAGAGAGATGAAATGCTTGGACTCTGCTCCATGGTCACGAGCCACTCTATCCGGCTTGTCCTGCAGCCCTGCTAAATGCAGGCATCTTTTCTGGGTGATGGGAATAGAGCAATGGTGATGCCAAATATCTATTTAAATCAGTGCTGAGAAGCATCACACATCAGGCAACCAACCCTCAAGCAAGGTCTGCTTTAGATCTCTGTTAGCTGGTTGAATTCAGCCTGTTCCTGTTTAAAACTAGCTAACCTGCATTTCACTGCCAAGTAAGGCTTCACCTGGGAACGGTCAGCGTGATGAAACCAAGCTAGCAACATATATACCAACACTCCTGTTTCTTTCTCAATAATCAATTAATAATAAAGCCATCAGGCATCAGCTGAACATTATCTTTGCACTATTATCCCCAGGACTTGTACCTGAGATGCCAAATAATTCGAATAAGCTTAGATTTGCTATGAGAAAAGAGCATGCATGCAGTTGCAGTACCTCACATAACTCAGTTTGAGCTTTTAATCTAGACAAGACCTTGATCCAAGGGCAACTCAAAACAGTCCTCAGGTGCTGCGTGGGCTTCTGCTTGCTACCTGAGAAGGTAATGTCATGCACCACTTGTACACATGAAGGTCTGCATCTTTCCTGTGGTCAAGGAAGCATTTTAACTACAGTTTCATTATTAAAAAGTCCAATTGACATTGCTCTTTTAAAGACCCTTGTTAATTCTTTATATTATCTAGAGCAGAAATACCTCTTTCCCACAGAACAGCACAGGATCACAAAGACATGGGCCTCTGAGCCCATGGGAACCCCACACACCAGAACCATCCACTTCAGCAGGGCCTAATGAGGACTTCACAACCATTATTTTTGCACATAATAATCACAGTCACAAAGTGAGTCTCCCCTACAGCAAAAAGAAAGCATTTAATAAGGATCCTTGCATAATTTTTCAGGTAAAGCATGTTAGTTTCCAGTTCTCCCTGTATCTTACGAAAATATTCATTTGGTGAGATGTATGAACGCCTGAGGTGATGCAATACTGCCACAAGTGCATTGCCATAGGACACCCTTCCCAGTACAACAGCCCAGATTCAAGTGGCCCTTACTGTATTTTCCCTCTTGTATCTATTGTGTAGCTAGTATGAAACAGAAGTCCTGGGGAAAAACATAGTATGTGGTCATGTATTCTCTCATGCTCTCAGCTGTAAAATGGCAACAGTAGCACATGCTTTCCTAAAGGGCTTCTGTGAGCACAGAGACAGAAAACTGTCATATATGTTCTGGTACAGAGATAGCAAGATCCATACATATACCACAAAAGGGGTTTTGTCTATCAGAACCCACAGACAGAAGAGCATCAAAACTTTAGGTTGTACCAGAAATCACATATCTGCCACTTCTTAAAGTGAAAGCAGTTGCCTTCAGAGCTTTTAACTTTGGGTTTCAGCTTTCAGCACATAAATTCCTAGGGTATCTTAAGGAAAATAGAAGAACAGTTAACTACATGCATATGCACACCCCACGCTGTATATATACAACCCTAAATATCTGCTTTCTTACACTGTGGAAACTACTGTCTCAGAACATACTGCCCTGATGGGCCTCATGTTGCTTCTATCACTGTTCCCACTGTGAGTACTTTATGCCAAGTTTAGAGACTTTAAAAGTTCTTTTTTCTTCTTTTCCCCATCTTAAGCCAAACCACTAATTTTCTGTGCAATATACTCAGAATACCTGTTGGTACCATCAACTGCTACGTGACACTCATTAAAAACTTAAACTGTACCAAAAAAAATCTTCAGATTAGACAGGTTACATTGGACACTGCCCATGGAACTTGACCCTGAACTTCATCACATGTGTTCTCATCTTGAGCAACCCTCCCTATCATGAGATGATGGAGAAAGGCTGTGATTACTCTGTGAGGAAGCAGAACAAGGCACAGTTGCATCCCCAGCACTGAAGGCAGGGCCTGGAGGGTGCTCCTGGGCAGCTTCCAGCTGGAAGAGACTCCTTTATCACCTGGTGCCCTTCAGCAAAGTACTCAGGGTATGTGCTGGGTGCTGGGAAGCTCTCCATCTCACAATTTCTTAGACAATCCCACAGCCTCTCTGGCTGCTGCTACTTTAAAGCCTGTGTGGTCAGACAGAGTACATATTTTCTGGCACAACTAAAGTTTCTCAAGGAACGTAGGCCATGGTAAGAAAATTTTCATTTTCTAGATCTCTCTTGATTAAAGCAGAACTTGCCAAGTCAAAGATGCTCCCTTAAGCCAAATGCAAGTTATATGCTGCTGCAAACAAAACCAGTTTTAGAGTTCCTCTTTCTCACCTCCTGCTTCCCCTAAAAAAGGAAAAAACCCAAATGTTCATAATGCAGTGCATTTGGTGGCCTAAATATGGGTGTTACCAGATTCTCCACTGACATAAAGAGGTCAGAATTTGAGAAGCTGAGAAAATAATTTAAGCTTCCACGAGAAAGCTTGACCTAGAACAATTAACCTGAGAACAGCATGAGAACAATGTCCCAGAAAGCTCATTTCCAAGACAAGTTTGTGCTGGAAAAAGGTTTTGTACTTCAGGACCACTGAGAGTTAGTTCTCACATTTACACCTGATGTAATGAATTCATTTGGACACCCAATACTCTCGGAACCCATGTGAAAAGACAACTGCTTTTTGCTACATCATTTCCTAACCTCCTTATAAAAATGCTAGAAGTAACACGCTACCATATCCAGTACTTTTGGCATCTGCCTAGAGTATAAAGGAAAACTTTGTTATGCAGTTGCAGAACCATTAAGCTCCTTTGAGAAA
This sequence comes from Sakesphorus luctuosus, assembly GCA_013396695.1. Lineage (NCBI taxonomy): Eukaryota > Metazoa > Chordata > Aves > Passeriformes > Thamnophilidae > Sakesphorus > Sakesphorus luctuosus. The sequence continues at coordinate 367,653 of VWZD01008889.1, read as the reverse complement.
CAGCCTTGACTTCCAGGATGCTTCTTGCACCGATACCTAACTACCACAGACCACTCCTGGTCATCTTTACAAGTTTTGTTACCCTTAAAAATACTTTTTTCAACTATAATTGGTGTTTTAACACATTTTTCCTCAAATGTAAGAAGTAAAGCACCTTACTGTGTTCTGTCCTTAAATAAAATTGCCTATACAGCTAGTTTTGATCCCTGAGTGCTTGTTCTCCCTCCCAATTTTCTCTGTAAAACCACCCCCAATAAGACACACTTAGATTATTTGATTGGGGGTTTTTATTAGCCATCAGCTGTGCAGATAAATACATGAAAAAGGTACAGACCAAAGAAAGAGAGGCAGATAAATGGGTTTTCACTAAGCTTTTTCCAGGGTCAGGGAGCTGAAAATGGCCTGTGAAGGCTGAGCCAAAGGGCTCTAAACCAGGCAGGAATTTTGCTCCTGTTGGTTGGTAAGCAAGTGAGCAAGCAGGGAGAGCTGGTGGCTGGGAGGGAAGGAGGAGCACACCAGGGAGATGAGTTGTTCACCACTAAATTAGAGAATAATCAGTTTGGAATTGCAAATAACTGTATGCAGTCTGGGAAGTGGAGAGGAAGAGTTACTTTCTGCCAAACTGCCCTGAACTATCAAACATCTGCATTTTTCACAGGGTCTCTGCCTCCTCTGCCAGCCTTCCCTGTGTGCCAGCAGAAGGCTTCTCCCCAGCACCTGCAGACCACTGGGAACACCAGCTTGGTTAGCAGGAAAGCACAGGGAGCTGGTATGTGTACACACACCTGGAAAGGAGCGCTGGAGGGCCGCAGTCACTCCTGGGCATTGCTCATTCCTGCAAACCTTCTGCTGCAGGAAGTGTTCTCTGCACCAGTTTCAAGTCTTTTTATGGTCAAGGTAGTTGCAGTGTTGCCAAAATGCTGAGATTGCTGAAGCTGCTTTGATGGGCTAAGAAGGTCTCCAAAAGCCTGAAGCAAGGGAGACGTAATTCGTCTCCACAATAAAATTTCCAAGAACCCTGGTGAGGAAAACTCAATGAATAAAAGACAAACCACAACCTCTGACCTACACCTTTGCTACCCAATTTTCTGTTAGAACATACCTAAGTTGACTGTAAAAACCTAAAACTTATAATTATGAAGCTGAACACATTTTCATTATGAATGGATAGTTATAGCCAAAGTAACTTTTAAAAGGAAAACTACTAGAGACTTTTCACAACCAGAATCTCAGATGTCATTTGAAAAACAAGAGAATTCAGATTCAAACCAAACAGGTTCAAACCTGATCAAGATTTGGCTGACGCCAGAACAGCAAAGACCTTAATTTTCCAGTCAAAAATCACACAGGAGAAGAGACCAGAAGTTTGCCAGTGGGGTCAAAAAACTCCTCATAGTATTCAATACATTTCTGGTTTAATACAATCTAAGTATTTTGAGAATAATCAGGTATTACTTGCATATTATTATATATATTAACTAATTTTAATTATATTTTATTTATAGGTGATATCTTTTTTTTTTGGCAAAACCTTGCAGGATGTGGTGACAAAATTTCAACATCACTGAAGCAGATTAATTATGGTCTAACCCCCAGCCCACATGAAAATAATACCTCCTCACACCACCTCTGAGTAAAATTAATAGCCTTAAAGTACCCCATCCTATTTTGATTGGTTTTCTTGTTCACATTTCCACTCATAGAAGTAATATATAATCTCTCTTTTTAAGCAGACTGCTTCTGCTTTGTTTTCTGTAATCATCAGTTACCTCAAAATGTATGACAAGGGACCAGGTCATAGCATCACCATGCTTCACTGCCTTCTGCAGCAGCATCCTCTGCCCTGCGTAGTACAGGAATCCTTGCTTAGTGGTTGCCATTAGGCTTTCATGTTAGTGACTAACCTATAGCTCAGAGTCTTTGGTGTCTTGCCCAGGTTTAGCAAATAATTACACCTTCATAGTTTCTGCTTTAGTTGATCCTAAGACTTGAGGTCTTTTCTCCTACTAGCAGAAATGCAAATACATATGGAAGTAAAATGCATCTTTTCCATTATAATTTCTAGTTGTGCAATCTTCTACTGGTTGGTTCTACTTATTTCTGTTTGTTGGGCTCTTTGTAGCTGACATTTCTCTTTAGATATCTACAGTTCTACAGCACAGGAACACCAAGTTTATTTCTATACTCCTCTAAGGCCATTTTTTGATGACAGAAATGTTATGAGCAGTCTGCAGCACATCTATTTGGTAAATATTAAGGGGACTTTGCTTTCCAATCCAGTCAAACCAACATATGTAAATGAGTAAATGGAAAGAAAGAAAAAGAAAAGAAAAAAAAAGGAATACTTCTATAACATAATTTCATACTTATAAATAGCATGCTTTCCATATATGTCAGATATCAAATAGCTTAATGACAACTGATAACTGGCTGATTTCTGCAATCTGCCATCAGCTGCTATTTTCAAGAGAACATGAGCTATTCCTAATACTGCAGTACCACTCAGTTGTGTAGGAAGCTTACATTTTTCAACCAGATGGCAGGTATATACTATTTTAATCAAAATCCCATTTTAAGAACAGCAGTTGATATAATGACAGTACTTGACAAGCCAAGAGGCATAAAAGAGTAGATAACTACATAATACCATTTAGTATTGGCCTTTAGAAAAATAACATACTTATCAACAGCAACAGATGGGCCAGGCAATCAGGCTGCATGACCTCATTTACTGGGAAAAACAAGGTGTTTTGTTTGGTTTTTTTTAATTAAATTTAAGCTTTTATTTCCAAAATATACTTGTAAAACATGGATGTGATTTTCTCATGCATGTATCAAGCCAAAAAGCCTCTGCTCCCTGAGTCAAGCAGGGACAAGAGTGTCTGGCTGCATTACAGTATGATTAATCCACACAACTGCTTTAACACGCAAGAGAGGGGAAAAGCCACCTCTCGAATACAGGGTTTGATATGATCCAAATAACTTGTTGTTAAATATCTCTGTCATTAGAGCAATGTCTACTAATTAGCAAATAAATTATTTACACTGGCATTTCTATTGCAGCAGAAGACATCCTGTTCTTTTTCGCTAAATAGAAACAGCAAATAGTAGCTGTGAAATCCACTTTACATCTTGCACAAAGTAACTCTGCATTTTTCAGAACTGCCTTAGCCTGAACATGTTTTTTCTTTTCCCGCCCCGGTAACAAACATCAGTCCCTTTTGGGATCTGACCCACTGCAGTCTGCTGTTACTGCCCCTAACACAGGACATGGTTCCCCCCTCTGTACTTACATTATGTCTGGGATCCTCTCTTCAAATACAAATGCAGAATCAAGAGGAGAAGTAGCCTCTGCATGACTGAGCAGCACACTGAAACATCCCAGGTGATCACTGTGGCTTCTCCTCTCTTCTGTGCCAGAGACTTCCCTTGTATTCAAAGCTCATTTGAGTGGGGAAGATCCAAAGTCCTACCAGTCAAACACACTGAGTCTTTGGGTCCTCTAAAGCGCTAACAAAGCATTTAGGAGTAGATGTCTTTTTTTGGATGCATGCCTGTGCAAGAAGGAAGCAAACTCTTTATATTCACGCTTCATTTTTTTCAGGGTGTTGCTGAAAGAAAAAAATTCCCAAGCTAGCTCAGCTCCAAATGGCCAACCACACAACCATTTATTTTCCTCTGGTTATACTGACTGAGTTCTTTTCCCACACGTTCCTGATGTGGTGAATGACTTGTCTGAGCAAGCAAGTTAATGCTTTAGGCAGCAGATTAGAAAATGCAAATGTGCAGAGAGTCCAATAGGCACCTCCTGGGCTGCGTCCTGCTGGCAAGATTTGGCTTTCTATCCCCAGCTGAAGCTGCAGGAGGTGCTCATCTCTCTGACGGCTTACACTGCAGATCTCAGGCCCCGAGTGAGGTGCTACAACGTCCCCATGCCCCAGCCCTGTGACCAAATGCACATAGTGAGAATTACTTCTGCCAAAGATAGGCACTAAGGCTCAGCCCTGCTATTAACCGCGGTGACAGCTACCAGGTCATCGATCCAGGGCAGGCTATTTCAGCCAGGACAAATGCATAGCTTACTGGGGAGAAAGGAGGACAGCCTAGGAGCACCACAGTTCCTACTCCATCACTCAGATGTGGCTGTGGCAAAAAGGTCAAAGAAAACCAAGGATAAAAGGGGCTGAACTGGTTCTCGTCCCCTGGTTTGGTAGGATGGCATTGCTTGCTCCACACCTACTCCCAAAAGAGGACAAAGCAAGTCCTCATCCCTGACACCCACCTCTCCATGGCAGGGAATGCCATGTAGGAGAAGTGTTCTAGGCTTGTGGGGTCATTGCTTACACTGCCTCCTAAACAAAATGTCTCAGGAACATCTTGTACAGAGAAAATGGTGGCACATAGTTACCTCTGACTGCTCTAAGTGCCATGTGGTAACAAAAATTAACAAGAGTTTCCTGGAACAGGTCTTCATGTTTCTGGAGACTTTCCAATCTAACCTGACTGGATCAAGCCCTGAACAACCTGGTCTGATCTCACAGCTGGCACTGCCCTGAGCAGGAAGTTGGACCAGAGACCTCCTCAGGTCACTTCCTACCCAACTTCTCCTGGAATCTGCTTCTGTGTGACCTTCTCACTGAAGGCAACACACCACTGATCATTTGCTATCCAAGCCAGCAAGTCCTCACAAGCCCAGCACCCTTGCAAGAATTTCAGGGCTGGTGAACTACAAAAGCACAGTGAGGTACCCTCCTCCAGCCAGAAAGGTCTCCAGAACAGGACTGTCCTAATGGCTAATAGCCCTCACTGAAGAGCTCCTAACACATACAGGAGCTGGAAGTCAAGAAGTGCAGATATAAACAATGCCTCAGATATAAAGAAGGATTTTCTAGATTTTTCTGTAAGCTTTTACTTCTACTACTTTCTCTGTAAGCTCATTTTTTTTTTGCCTTCAAAGAAAATCTGTACAGAACTAGCAAAAATAAAGATACCACTTTTTTAGTATTTAGAATAATTGAAAATTTGTGTCACATTAAAATCTTTATTGGAATTGGGAAGTGGCAACAATGAAACAATGCCAAGTAGGAGCACCCTGACACCTCTTTTCACAGGCTGTTCACTTCACATTGCAATCATAGTGATCTAGGCAGCAAGACAATTCTGACTTAAAAAAAAAAGTTGTAATAGGAGATCCTGAATTGCAGGTATGCCTAACCATAGAGTCCACCCTGGCAGCCAGCTGGATGGATCCGTCAGCTGCACTGCATGGTCCTCCTATGTTACTGGCTCAGACAGTTCTCAAGAGCATGGCCAAGACACCCAGGGCCACAACCCACCCCTCAGTGGTGCAGAGTGGCATAACATCTTCTCTGGGGCAGAAGCATGGTTAGGGGCAATGGTGAGGTAGGAACAAACCCTATTCCTGCTGCAAAGATATCCCTAAAGTTGCAGCAGCTCACAATGCCAAGTCAGTCTGGCTCCGTTCCATCTGACTCATGCCCATGTACCAACACAGCTGCACATGGCTGTGCAGAGAGGGAAGCCACGTTTCTCCCCAGCGGGAAAGCTTGATTCATGCTGAAAGGTGTACTAGTCTGGATCTCAGGAGGGGTAACTTCTCGCTCTCCCTGACACCAGGGTTATGTAGCTCACTCTCCAGGCACAACCCAACTTGGACACATCACACCTGTGCAGCAGTGGTCCCACAGGTGCAGAAGGGTCTGTGGACTGAGTGATGTACTTCAGATACTCAGAGTGCCCAGAACCCATTTAAAGTTTCACAGCAGGAGAGAAAAGGGAAAAAGAGAAAATGAAAAAATACATTTAGAAACCTAAAATAGATGTGTCCGCAGAAACCCGAAACAAAGACAGACAGTAGCCCTGATACCAATGCTGCAGCTGGTATAGAGACAGTACTTTTCCACACTGCAGTCACATTTCCAGTTTCTTTGCAGACCTACCTGGAGGGACCAAATAATTTGCATCTATCTTTTTCACATATTATTTGCACATTCCACATATTATTTGCATTTATCGTGAAAGGGTGAAGAATAATAGTGCTTAGTGCAAGAAATAAATACATTTAAAAAACAAATCAGTCAGTGCTGCCAGTCAGATGGATGCAAAAGTTGACAAAATACAGCCTTTCATTATTTTTTCATTCCAACCAATGCACAAAATACATGAAATATAAAAGAATGACTCACATAGATTTTTTCCAGCTGAATGGAGCTTTGACAGTCATGAACACTGCGTTTTTCACGTAATAAAATGTGATTTTCCATCAATTTTACCAGTAATGAAAATGTAGCATACAGCACAATTTCTTGAAAGCCAAGAAGTTGAAGCCAAGGGTGAGGTTGAAAGTTGCAAAACTGGGAGCCTCAAAGGAAAAGAAGCAGTGGATAGATGAGAACTGGTCCTCTGCCATTCATTTACTTTTTTATCAGTGCCTCCCCCCCTGCCTCCTCCTGCCAAAAGGGCTTCCCCTCGTCCTGTTCCTGGTGTTCAATGGGAGGGGCAGCCAGAGCAAAGCCATCCATCTGGTTCCCATCACAGGAAGGGTCTGCCTAGGCCAGCTCCTGCCAAAGCCTGTCATTAGGAATCAGCATAAGAGACAGCATGAGAAAACACAGCACAGCTAAGACAACAAACCTAATACTTTTAATATGCTAATAATAACAAATGTACTCAATTTCCTTCTTTATAAAAATATCACAGGAGTCAGATGGGTCATCCCGGTAGCCTCATCTTATCAGGGAAATTAACGTAACACCCAATATAAATGTTATTTTCTTATGCCACAGTAGATCCATCAGCACCCATTAGATGCACCTACAGGAGTAAAATACAACAAGGAAGGATGATTTGATTAAGCAGGTGCAAAACCTTGCTACCTATTAATACGCTTCATCTCCTTTTAACTACAGCGTAACAGACATGGCATTTAAATTCTGATGCAGCCACTATAATCCAAGATCTAGTTTTTTATGAAAGCTTGGAGAGATTATCATTGAACTGCCCAAGATCTCTTGCCACAGAAGTTCAGCACAACCCTTCCCACTTCCTCTAGTCTTGCTAGCCAGGCAGGCAGAGCAATGGTGTCATTTCCACAAACTGCCCTTTTCCATATTATCCTTTAAAATCTATTTTATCACTCTTTCATTTTAGTTGACTGAGGCGGGGGGAAGCCAAACCCACATCCAAGCAGTCTGTAGCAATACTTTCGGCAGCTGCTGCCGTGGGGAGTGAAGACCTGCAAGGGTATCAGGACCTCGTACTGCTAGACACTGCAGGCAGATGAAAGCAGCACTGCCAGCTGGACTTCGCAGCCACAACTTTCCCCCCACCGCAGCAATCTAATCACACACTCCCCTAATTATTGAGTAAGAGTAGCTGTTAATTACCTATCTGAAGTAATTAAATCTCACTGGGGTCAAAAGTGATCTGGCAGCAGGGAACAGAGAAAGGCGACAAACTCTAATCCTTTGGTGTTCTAACCTGCCTCAAGCCCCAAACCAGACCCCTCAGGAGCCTGTTCGCTTCCTCACAGGCAACACACACTCCTTGATCTGAGCGTTTGTCCAGGTCTCGGAGAGCCACATTTTCCCCATCACCTTGACAAGAGCTGCCCCTGCTCCACTGGTAATCCTACTATCCTGGAAGGGCACATTGGAGCAGATGAACACTTGGGATCTCACCTGAGATCATCTATGCATCACAATTTCTCCCTTGACCTTCTTGCACCAGAATAACAACAACATCGCAACTAACACTCGCACAGCAGCAATAAAAGCTGATGAGTTTGTAAACACCTCCCACCCCTACAGTCCCCTGTATTGGAAGAAGGGGACTGAGATGGGAAATAGGGAAGGAACTCCCTTCAGGAAGAGTTAGCATGTCTCTGCCTAAGGATGACATGGCTCAAACTCCCTCAGAACTGTCCCATGCACATCACTGTCACCTGGCTTGCCTCTCTCAAGCGCCTTCCTTTTGTCAGGCTGTTCCCACGCACATCTAAGAATATCCTGATGAGTGAATAACAGCTTTCTTCCCTCTTTCAGGAAACGATTTCCCCATTTGTTTCTCTCCTCTGCCTGCTTTGGTACTTAGCTCTAAACGTTAATGACCGATTAAAGAAGAGGAAAGCATCTTCTAGGAATGACTTGCCTCAGGCTATTCCGTGGGCTGCTTGGAAGTAAATCCCATAATTTATACCCTCTTTGGTCAAAGAAGAACATTCCCAGAACCAAAGAAAAGCACAACTAGACACAGAGATGGAAAGGGCACGGAGACGGTCATATTCTCTCTTGCACACTTTGCTGTTTATTATCCTACAGCTTTAGAAAGTAAAGATCACTGAGATATCAGGGCTGAGCCACAGCCCAAGTCTGCTCTGACTTTCTGCCAGATAAGCACTGACAAACTTTGCAGAATGTCTCCTTTCTTCCCCTTTGTGTGACAGGGGGGTTTATGTCTCAGCTCACTACACTGCCTCCAGACAGCCATTGATGCCACAGTCTAGGGTGGGACCACAGGTGAGAGCAAGGAGGCAGCGCTGCTGCAGGAACCTGGCCAACATCAGTCCTTATCCCCGACCTGGCTGTCTCCATCACAACTCCTGCCCTTCATTCCTGCTGTCTTGGCCTCACAGTGCACGTTGGTAAAAGACTGCATGTTGACTTGACTCCTTCAGGTTGCTTGCTGGATCCTGGTGACAATTCTCCCTCCCAGAACTGGAGGCACAACCAAGGGATGAAAATAGGAACCAGCCACAGGGCACTGCATGTCCAACAGAGCTGCAGAGCAGGACAGGATGAAGAGTGAGGACAGACAGCTCTGTGAAAAGCCAGAGGAGTAGCTTTGAAGGAAGAGATATAGTGGAAACAGAAGTTCATCCCTGAAAAAGGAAAAATTGAAAAGAAGGCTGTGGAAGAGCAACCCACCTGCTGAAGACCAAGCAGTTTGGATGGAGAAAGAAACAACCAGGCTACTGCTGATGGACACAAAGCTCAATTTCTCTCCTAGATCTCCATCGTAAGAAGATGGGAAATGGTGTGTCAAAATCCCCAGGAGCCAGAGCTAATAGAAATACATCTTTCAGTTATCCTGTGAAAGTTGTGGATCAAGTAGGCTTTTCCTCCCTTTCACCATTCTTCTCATTTCTGAAACATTTTCGCCCACCTTTCTGTTCTGTAAATTCATACTTTAACATAGCAGAAGATACTGTGTATAGGAAACCAGCCTGCTGTTTAGACACAGTCAAACCTAAACAAGACAAAGAGGAAATAAAAGCAGAGAGAAAGAGACAGGCAGATGGTGGGGAGCTGTGCAGACAGGCATTGCAGCCTGAGTGTTATTGCAATATGCTGAAGCATCGTTTGTCGAAACTTCTAACTTGATAGTTTTCATAAGCTTAAAAATGTAAATAAAAAGTCTTACTTCAAGGCAGAAAGTTGGGAGCTCAAGTTTCAGTTCTGAACTACATTCCTAGTACTGCTGTACTTATAACAATAATGCATCTGAATTGAAAAATCTGATTTGGTGTGTCCCTAAACTAAAAAAAAAGTAACAAAATTTTGAGAGGTAAAAAAGAACAGGATAAAACCTGCTTTTCATCAGTTGATCATGTATGTTTGTTTTTAAGTGGTTACATATATATCATTTTCACAGAAATGTCTGCCCAAAATTCAATAAAGCTCTTGAATGTGAAGTACCTCAATACTGTTTGGTTACCCTACATTTGAAGAACAGTTTTGGACAGATTTTAAATGCATAATGTTTGCTGTTATTTATAATATATACACTATACTTAACAGGATAGTACCCAAAACCTGTAAAAATACATCCAGGGATATTTATGTTAGGAAAAAAAAAAAGTACTTCCTTCGCTTTCACTGGTTTAGTGCAAGCCCCAGTGGGGCAGGCTGCAAGGAGAGGGCAAGCACCCAGCGACAACTTGCCTGACCCAGCCAAGCATGCAGGCTCCACTCTCTGCACCCCTCCCAGAGCTTATCTGTGATCCTTGCATCTCAGACTATGTCAGGGCAGCTGAGCTATGATGAACTGTCCTCATTAACAGTGAACTTCTTTGTTTTGAAGAGGTAAATGAATAACTATGTTTGTGCCCTAAGAGGACTATAAATCACCACAGCATTTAGCCACTTAGCTTACTCCTGTCAAACATACTTTGCAAGGGCCAAACACAACCCATATGATAAATCTATGCAGTGGAAGTTTTCAGATCACCAGTAATTTCTGTCTTAAAATCCTCCCAACTGAGAAAATAGGTAATAAGTAAGTACCAATGACCTAAAGTGGCACAGATTTCCCAGAGAATGTGACAAATTGAGGCAGAATAAAATACTCCAGAGCTGGAAAGGCAGAGGTAATACTTTCAACTTTGAGATCTCGCATTGTGTGTCTGCAGAAAGACCAATGCTTGCAGAAATTAGTGCAAAACATGAGATGTATTGGGGCTGAGACATAGATCAAATTTGGAAAGGGACCTGCCTTGGTCCACTGCTGGGGCTGACACTCACCCATTGCTGATGTTTCAGCTCAACTCCTGTGGGGTTTGTCTGAGGATCCGCTGAGAGTGCTGGTGCCAAAGATCACACAAAAAGACAGAGCCACAATGCACTGTCTCTCTCCTTACAGAATCACAGATTGGTCTGGGTTGGAATGGACCTTTGAAGGTCACCTAGTCTAAGCCCCTGCCATGAACAGGGACATCTTCAACTAGATCAGGTTATTCAGAGCACCAACCAGCCTGACCTTGAATGTTCTCAGGAATGGGGCATCTACTACCCTTCTAGGCACCCTGTTCTAGTGCCTCACCAACCTGATTGTAAAAAATTTCTTCCTTACATCCAGCCTGAATCTACCCTCCTTTAGTTAAAAACCATGATCCCTTGTCCTATCACAACAAGCCCTGCTAAAAACACTGTCCCCATCATTTTTAGGTTTGATATTAGGATAAGTTTCTTCACCCAAGGGGTAGTTGGCTGCTGGAATAGGCTGCCCAGAGAAGTGGTCACAGCACCAAGCCTGACAGAGTTCAAGAAGGGTCTGGACAATACTCTCAGGCACATGGTGTGACTCTTGGGGATGGTCCTGTGCAGGACTAAGGTTTGGACTTGATGATCCTTGTGGGTCCCTTCCCACGCAGCATATTCTGTATTCTTGTAGCCCCCTTCAGTCACTGGAAGGCTACTCAAATGTCTCCCCAGAGCCTTCCCTTCTCAGAGACGAACAACCTCAGCTCTCTCAGCCTGTTGTCACAGGAGAGGTGCTCCAGCCCTCCGATCATTTTTATGGCCCTCCTCGGGACCCGCTCCAACACGTCCATGGCTTTACCGTGCTGGACGCAGTACTGCAGGTGGCGTCTCACTGGAGCGGAGCCAAGGGGCAGAATGACCTCGCCTCTCCGCTTCTCCTGAGAGGACTTCAATCTTTGAGGAGGTCGGATCCGGCTGTGGGGCCCTCCCTCTCTCGCCCGCCCGGCGAGCGGCCCCGCGTGGCCGGCGGAGGGCGCTGGTGGCGCGGCCGCGGGGGCTCTGCGGTGGCACCTACCGCACCGCGGGTGTCGGAGCGGCCGCCGCGGGCTCTGAGCCGCGCATCTCGCACACAAACATATACACACACGGGTAACGCGTTCGCTGGGCCCCGCTCCCACCCGCTCATCCCGCAGGCTTCACTTCTCCCAACCAGCTGCCAGAATTGGTGAAAACGCAACCACAAAACCAGCCGGTGCTAGCGAGATGCTGAGCGATCCGCTGCTGCCGCCCATGCCCCGCGATCCCCGGACACGAGCTTTGTTCCAAAGCCTCCTTGCCAAGAGCTTGCCATCCCCCCTCGACGGAGGGCTCAGCCTCTGACTTGTGGAAGAGGCAACCCAACAATGGAGGCTCCAGACAGCACAGAAAACTTCTGTTTTTCTTCCAGTTTCCTGCAGTGAAACCTGGATTTGCAACATGATCTGGGTCAACTCATACAGACAGAAGTCTGTCATGTTCCCCCATCAATCTGGAAAAAGAGGGTAACAGCAAGGCTGAAGACTCGGACGACTTCAGGGCTGTATTTGCTGCATCAGATAATCACCTCACTCCCCCTGCAATGTGCCCTCAAGGGCATGCAATTAGGCAGGCAGCAGTCAATTGCTTATGGAAATACTTTCTGTGACAGAATTTCCCACTACCACCAAGTTTAGCACAATCATAGCAAAGTCCCTTTTTTACTCCCATTTAGAAGTGGAATACCAAAGATAATGGAAGGTCAGGCCATGCTGCATTTCACTCACCTCAGAGGCCAATATTTATGGGTAACATCACTAAATAAGGCTGTTAGGTGGGAAGGGACCTTGGGAAGCCTGCAGCTTCCTGCTAAAAGCAGGGCCAACCCTGACATGGTGTGCTGTTGCACAGGGCTTGGTCCACTTTGGCCTTGAAAACCTCTGAGGACAGACCTCCTAGAGACCCTCTAGGTAATTTATCGATGTGTAATTTTCCTCATGGAGATTTTCTTCTTTTAATAGTTTCTCAGAAAATCCCTTTCCAGTTTGCAATCTTTGTCCCTCGGAGCCTGGCTCTATCTTTTCCTTGACTTCCCCACAGATAAGAGCAGCTTGTAGTAAGGTCCCCTGCACAGCCATCTTCTCTCCAGGTTGAACAAACCCCTATTCTCAAGTCTCTTCTTCCACAGCACATGCTCCAGGCCCCTGGCCATCAGAAACGCAGCAATGTGACTGTTTCACACAATGTGCCACTCCTATTTTATAGAAAGTAACAAAAATATTTAATGTACAAGCGTGAAGCCACAGATCAAAGTTTCAATAGTTGAACAAAACAGCAACAAACCTACCAGCTGTACATTTATTTAAAGGAAAGGCAGACAGTAGAGATCATCTGTGGCTTAAAAAAAAAAAAACCAACAAACCACCACAAAACAAACAAACAAACAAAAAAACAAAAACAAAAGGGCAAGTCTCCTTCAAGGCAGCAGAGGGAACCTACTTACCATTTTTCACATGCCTCCCCATGAAATACACATGAACATACTTAACTCCTTGAAAACTTAATGCCTTCAATATGAGTCATGCTCTAAAATGCTAGCCAAAGAATCCTCCGATTCACATACCAACAGGAGTACAATGATCATTTCATGCAGTTAAATTATTTGCAGGAAGACAGATGTCACATTAGAAAAATACACACTGCAGTCCCAGAGACTGCTCAGTGCCCAGCACTTGGGGAACACTAGAAAAATGATTAGCATCTTCGCATACATTGATGGGAATAGCAAGAATTAAACATCACGAGCTCTGAATAAAACAACCAAGTGAAGGAAGCACAGGAGGCATATCTGGCCAGCCTGGGAGGTTACTCTAGCAGCACCCTTCCTCCTCTGCTATGGCCACAAGCCACATCCTTGGGAAGTGCCTGTGGGAGCAAGTACTGTGCCCAAGCATGGCTCGTGTAGGTGTTCAAGTGCCCTGGCAAGTCATTACTGTGTAAGTAGGAAATTCAGCCTCTACCCAAAATATCATTTGCACACTCAGTGAGTTGACACTGTCAAGAGCTGCCACACAAATGTTGGCACAAACACAGCACCCTGGCTCAGAGAAACCAAACAAAACAGATTCAGCTGCCTTTTTGTAATTTGGGAAGATGACACCAAAACCACCCAGCCAGACTGGTTAGCTGGCGATTCCACTCCTCTGCATCAGAATCAGGATTTCCAGCTTCCTCCCCGGACGAGCTGGAAAGATGAGTTGTCACCATGGCAGAGCTGCACTGAGATATGACGCAATCACCCATAAGGCTCCCACTGACCTCAGGTAAACTCTAACACACACCATAACAGGCTCCAGAGAAACTTGACAAAGAGAAAAATTAATACCACTACTCTTTTGGATGCAAAACCAAAAGCTATTTCTTGTTCTTTTCGTGTACATTTCTGAGGACATCACTTAGAAGCTTATCTCCAACTAGTGGCTAATCACGTTTTTTTTTTCCCCATTATGTTTCAAAGGTAAAACCATCACACTAACTCAGAACAAGAAGGTATCAGAACAGTCAGTGAGTTGTGCAGACTGTTTGTGAGCTACAATTCATCTGGAAGACACATCTTTACTGTTTCAGCTGCAATTGGTTATTATTTTTCAAACTAACCAACACAGAAGAAAAAAATCTCCATTACCAGTCAGCATGCCAAAGCATACTCAAACTGCTCCAACATGTTACGCTGGATTTAAAACAAAGAGTTATTTCAGGTTTGTTTCAATTCATTGCTAATGTGGCAATTGTTTTAGGATCCTTTGCCAAAAGCAGCTACCCTTTGCTGAGAGCTAATAAGTTAACATCAAAAGCAGTTGTGTCCTGGACCAGACCAATGCCAGGGACCAGAAGGAACCGCAGGGCTGAGCAGAACAGCACACTGTGCCCAGCACAGATGCGTTGCTTAAAGTATCAAAGGGATACTCCAGATTCTGTACTAACCAGAAGTGAATTAAAGGTTAGGGTGTTTGATTACTGAACAAGATCAGCTTCCCCAGGTTAGCTACTTTCTGCTTGGCTATCCAGGGGTGTGTATAGAGATCAACAGCTGCACCTATTGGCAGCAGATCACTTCTAAACCAGTGTTAACCACTACCTCTCTGTTTGTCTTCCTGAGACCTTTACAGAAGTCAGCTAAGTATAAAGTACGCTTACAAACAGGGAGCATGTGAGTCGGATTCTGAGTCCTGGGACTGTGAGAGTGAGCTGCAGTGTTGGGGAGCAGCAGGGAGCCGCCTTCTCTCTGATTCTCGAGATCTCTACAGCCCAGCATCACACAGGTTGGATAGCAAATACAGCTTGCTGATCCTCTGTCAAACTGCAGCTCTGTATATCTTGGGGTGTCTTGGGAAGAAAGTTGTGAGGCACTAATGCCCTGCCAGCCTTGGAGGGAACAACCAAGAGATAACAAATTCAGGTGTCAAGGGTAACAGCAGGGCTGGGGTGAGCAAAGATGAGTCTTACCCTGAGTGCAAGAGGCTACTAAAAGGCCTTGAGAACAACCCAGTGCACCTTGGCAGGGAGACAGTCTGGACATGAAGGCAACAGATGGACAGAGATTCCCACCTGCTCAAGCAGGTTCAGAGCACGAGAGGCATCACAGCACCCAGCCAGGGCTGGGACCTGGCTACAAAGGGCTGGCAACCAGGGTGTAATCCATAATGCATCTGTAAACACCTTTCTTTTTCTGGAGCTACATCAAAGTCTGGAAGCAGAAAAAACAGTTACTCCAAACCAAAACTTGGCACAGTAGCCCCACTTGTGATTATTTAAGAGCCAACACATCTCCAGGACAGTTAATGGCTCCATGCTCTGCTTACAAAGGAGGGTTCCACAGAAACAAAGGTGGGCAAAACAGAAAGGCAGCAGTAGCACCAAAACACCAAAGTTACAGAGGATTGCAAATAGCTCAGGAGTCAGTTGCACAGAGCTTCTGCAAAGACCACCAAAGCACAGACTTACAGGGTATGACAGGCACAGCTCAAGAGGTTCCTATTTCTCTCTGTCCATCACCTGTGAGACTTCAGATGGAGACTTTGCCCTATCTGGGAAATAACCCGTTCAAAAAAAAGGCAGGCATAGAGTCCAAGAGGTAAGCAACAAGAGTCAAAAGATGTTTGGAAACATGACCTGTAGGGAAAAGCTGAGATGTTTAAGAGGTTACAGAGGTGGCAAATACATCCTGAGAATATACAGTCCTAAAACCAGACAACTGTTCACAAAGGACAGTCATCAGTTGTTCTACTGCACAAATAAAAACAAAACCCTACTCTAAACATAATAATTTTTGAGAGTATTATGAAAAATCTTTTGGACTATACAGAGAGTTAAGGCATAGCAATGGATTTGTTGATGGGTTGTGAAATCCTCCTCATCAGAGGTTTTGAAGATAAACATCTATCCTTCTCGGGGGCAATGAGATGGATTAGAAGATATCTTGAAGTCGCTTCCGGCCTTGAATTTCTAGGAGTACTCCAGTTCCACTGGTATGTCCTTTCTTGTCAGTAGACTTTGATTATTAGCCTTAAGAGAAAATAAAAATCTTGTCCTTCATTTAGTTCTGGGATGCCAATTCTCATTTTTTTCCATCTTCTTTTAATTATTTCTTTCAGTCATCAGACTTCAGTTAACAGAACTTCTTGTGTTCATACGTGTAATGAACATGATGGATACAGAAAACATCAGCCCTGCCAGCTTTAAAACAAAATACACTGATTTACTTCAAGGCAGCACACCCTTGAGTCTTGCACAATACTCCCAGCTACTGGCTTATTAAAAATAAATAGAGAATTTTGCTGAGCAGCAGAAAGAAAGTCAGAGGTGAGGGGCAGCAGTGGATAATTGAAAGATTTTAAACAAGTATGTAACAGTCAGATCTGTTTCCTGTTTCCAGAGGTAAAGGAAGTTCCTGTTTCCAGAACTGGCTATTTAAAGAGAATCCTGACAACAGGGGGTTAGGGGTTGGGTCTTTTTCCTAAAAATGCCAAATAAAACAAGTTAATAGGGCGAGTGTTCCTGAGCTCATTCTTTGGAGAGGAGTGGCCTCTCATTTGTAAGCCACACACATCACCACCCTGCCAAGTGTCTCAGTGGCTGGGCTTAGCCACAGCACCCAGAGATGGAGGAGGAAGAGGAGGAAGATGAGGTTATGGGGGATAAAGGCCCAGCAAGCACCCACGGTCCCATGAGGGCTCTGCCTTCAGCCCCTCCTTTCAGCGTACGCCATAAATCCTGAGGCCAAACCAGGCTGACTAGCAGGAACACAGGAACATCAAGGGGCCCTACAGCCAGCTCCCAATCCTGGCTGCTGCAATTACTTGATGAAATACCCAAAGACTTCTTTTCTCCAAGCATGAAGCTGGATGCTTTTCATTGCAGCTGTTTTTACAGATTAGTCAGCCAAGGAAGGGGAAAAGGAAAAAACCTAAATCCTAGATTATTCACTTGTGGAGTGTTTCTGTCATGCTGTCAGTTTTAGTGGTTTTCATCTCTGCTCCAGGGCAGTTCAAACAGCTAAAAAAAGGGGGGAAAAAAGTGGAGGGCATGTGTGTGTGAATGTATGCAAACTGCTTTAGTGTATAACATCTAGCAAGGCACTACAGAGAGAAAACCTTTTGCTCACTGTCAAAGCAACCTAAAAGTATATCCCTGCTGGCAACTGAAGGAGAGTTCTCACCTCCTCACTACAGAAAAGGTTTGACATTGGAAGTACACCTGTGCTGTACACTGTGCATTTTGAAACATGAATGTTTCATACACTTTACATAGCTAAAATTACCTTTTTTCCCCCTTTTTTAAGAAAAAGAGAAGTTACATTTGCAGGTTTTCAGCACTTAAGAAGTAAAATTCTGTCCAGGTTTGGTCTAGAGGAAAAAAAAAAAAAGCTGTGCAGCTATTTGTACTGTATTGCAGCGGAATTTCATAGTGATTTGTGAAGGAAAACCAAACTGGTTGAGTTGCAGAGGGGTTAGCTGGGCCCAGGACTTTTAAACAGGAGATCATGAAGGTAGAGGGAAGTGGGTGCTACTCAGGACAGAGCCAGGTGGTGTGACACCCACCACTCTGTTCAGCTCACATATGCACAGACTTGCAGGTAGGGACCCTTCCAGGGGGGTAGAGGTAAAAAATACACAATGAGGTATTTCTAGTGCTGGAAGCAAGGCAGCCTGTGACCAGTGTTCTACTTCCTGCCCTCCAGGACCCCAGTTCATTCTTCCATAATGAAAACAACACAGGGCTGCATTCTCCTAGTCTTCATCTTGATCAAGAAGCAAAAATGTTAGTGCTCTGAAATTGTCCTGATCTACAAGTAGAGAGCAAAACCCGAGAAGCTCCAGCAGTCTTCCTAACACAGCCCTTTCCTTATGTTCCTCTTACTCCTGACTCCACAGGAACACACAGACTTGCCCATCTGCCAGTTATGAAAAGCACATTTAAGCAGGCCTAAATTTAGGGGAGAGGAAGGGAGTTGGACAGGACTGACACTAACTACTCTTCACCTCTCTTGCATCACTCCCATGGACTACGGGAACTGGAAAGTTTTGTTATGGGGAAACATGAGGGATGTCCAAACCCAAACAGGGGAGCAGGAGGCAAAGACAAGTGGGCAGAGGAGAGAGGATAATGCTTTCTCTAGCTACCACTTCACATAATGCAGGGCTACACATAGTGCTGGTTTGGCAATGGTCATTCTGGATGGGAGCAATATTTTTTTTAAATGTTGCTTCAGATTTTTGCAATGTTGAAATTAAAAAGTATTTTGTTACTACCTCAGCTTTGAAATATTTGGGGCATTTGAGTCAATGCACAGACAAGTGTCAAAGGGATTGAAAAACCAGATTTCCTACTATTTTTCACAGAGAAACAGATGCTGAATGGAAACAGGCCTGCTCACCCCAGTTGCCAAAATTCAAACTGGCTATAGCAAAAGCCTGGTCCATGTTTCCTGGACAATTTTTCCACCTGTTTCCTGATGGGTAATAACATCCAGAAGTGGGAACAGCAGTATGTAAGGGCCGTGATCATAGCACTACCCACATGAATTTATGCAGAGTCTGTACTCCAGATCCATTCTCATGGCAGATACTTTTACCCCATCTCACTCCCATTTTGGATTTCTGCAGACCAACAAAACCCATCCTTGCCACAACTGATCTGCCAGGGATGGCCTTCCTTGCAGCTGGCACCAAGGAGGGCTCGCATGAAAATCAGCGAAACTGCGCTGTGGCAACACCAGCTTGCTGAGCCTCCTCAGAGCTGGGCCATCCATGTGATGGTCCACAAAGATCCTTGCTGGATCTGCCCCAGGCAGCCCCAGACTCCTGGCTTATCACAGAACCCTCTTCCTAACATTCCCAACAGCCCAGTGCTTTTTACTGGGCTGGACTTTCAGAGCAGGACAGGTACAACCAGGTTAGGGAGACCAGGAAGGTTTACAAGAGATTTTCACAGTGGCATTTGATTTTCTTTCTGCAAGTTATGAGACTTTCTTGCAACCAGCAGCTATCACAGGGCTTGGCCAGAGTTGTAAACACATTGTTGCCCATCCTGTCATGCAGAAGCTGCAAACATTATTGCTCAGAGACTATGGTGTTTGCCATGATGCTGTAGGACTCCCAGTGCACAACCACAGCAGCATTCCCAGGATCTCAGGACTTGAAAAGGCAGCAAGCCTGCGATATGGTCAATCAACTCCAAACCATTACAGATAATAAAAGGCAAAGTCTTACCTCCTCACTCACTCTTGTAAAGGAATACCAAGCTGGCCCCATCAAGCCCCTGAGAGAATCACCAAGAGCCATGTGAGACATTTCCTACCCAAGAAGGACCAAAGCTGCCCCCAGAAAAAGTGTCCCTCAGAAACAGAGCAGACATTGAAAAAAGCCCACAGAATCATGACCAAAAGTCAGGATAATACATCACAAGTAGCACTAAGTTATTCAGTAATCTGAAGCACCAAACTTCCAAGACCTGCAGTCATTCAGGAAGTCTGGAAAAAGGCAAAATTAGCTCCAACTTCAAAAGCAGCAGAGCAAGTGCAAGCTTGACAGCAAGCATTCTGCAGCTCCCGACCTTCAGAAAATGTTGGAAAAGGTATTTAAGTAGGGCGAAAAAAACCTAGTACATGCCTAGACTGCCTCTACTCTACCATTTTACAACTTCCCAACATACCTCTCCCATGAGGTGGACGTGGCTGGCAGGGCTGAGAAAGGAGGGCTCCTGAGGCCAGCAGTAATGACCTAAGTGACGTGATTAATGAGAGCAGAAATCAGTAAGCCTTGCTTACACACTCACCTTCATCACTGCTAACACCAGTGGGAAGCATCTGCCAAGAAATATCTGGTCTAGAGCACAGTAAGGCATGGAGCTGCCTACCAGCTAGGGAGTGCAGTGACTGATGCTCTCAGTTCCATTTCCCACTCACTCCAGCAGATTATGACACCCTGTTTCATTGGGAAAAACATATGCAAAGGAGCCGGAAATTATGTTTTCTTTTCAATGTCAAAATCACCGAAAATCAAGAGCAAGTGTCAAAATTAAGACCAAGTTTCTCCATTTCTTGGCACATAAACTGTGTCCTACATAACACAAATGAGGACATCAGGTATTAAAGTGAGGGCTCACTGAATGCAGTTTTAAGTGTGGGATGCTGCCAGGTTTTCTTCCCTCACTATGTACATCTAGTGGGATGGATCCTGCATATTTCTGGCTTTTTTGCACTGTGATTTAATGCTACAGTCACTTCAGTCAGAATTAGTAAGACAGCTTGCACACCAAGAAAATATTTAGCTAGTATATAAAAACAAGTTCTGGGGTTGGATTTTAAGCATAACTAGGGGGAAAATATCACATTGTGTAGGCTAGGCACTTGAAAAAGTTAGTGCTAGATACGCCAACACTATTCCTGCAAAGACTTTGCAATCATCATGAACTACTTGGTGCACAAATAATTCTCAAAACCTATGTATCTGCAGAGCACATGGAAAATCTAGATCAAAGCTATTCAGGTCATTCAGACAAAAAAGCAATTGGTTATGGGATCAAAACAAAATACAGGGTCACTTCCCCCTTGTTCTTTTACAGGTAAACCAATTTCATTATATGTACTTACATTTTAAATTGCTGTTGAGATACCATTTACATTTCATAACTTCTATTTCACATAAAAGCTGTGGCAGTCACTGGAAGAGACAACAGCAGTGATATGTAGCAGAAGAGGGGGGGAAAGGCAGCTTACACATGCAGAAAAGAAAGCATTTTCAGCATTGTCCCCACACAGCAGGACAGCGAAAAACAACAAACTTGAAGGAGAAAAAAGCAGAGGGGTAAATGCAAATAATATGTCATGTGTGTCACACTATGTAGGAAAATGGCCAGGCTGAAACTCACTTGCAGACATCTGGAATGCTCCGATACTGAGACATTTTTCAGAACATATCAACAAATTTATATTTCATCTGCTTAAAAGACAAATCAGTGCTCTCCATTTTATCTTGAGGATATAAATTTCTTATGGGAAGATACTGCTATTGGCATAAACTGGATAAGAACTATGAAATCAAATATTTATTTTCTTTTAAATTCAGGGGCACTATGAACTAATTATACTTAGTATTCATTGTACCTAACTGCATGCTTACATTTGTAACTGTGCAAAACTTTGGTTCACTATCATCTCCTCAAAGTTTTCATGGAGTAACATCTGACTCTACAATCAGGTTTTTTTCTTGAAAACATTATAAAATCAGACGACTTTGAAAATCAGCCCCAACATCCCTTAAACTGACATCACTGTCTGCTGCTTTCAGGCTGAGCAGCCCTAGAGCCAGGAGACTGAGGAACCACTAATGACAACAGGTCTTGCATCTTGAAACTGTCTCCTCCTACACGTGGTTTCTACAGTGAGACCCAGACACACCATATACTCCATAAATCCAAGGCATAAGCCTTTGCCTATAGGCTTGATACTCTTGGTGTAATAGTATAGCACAACATAATTTTTTGTACAATCAACCCATGTTACGCTTTTTTTTCTTAACCACTTGTTTATTTGCAGGGTTTAAACATTTACTTTAAAATGGGAAGATGTAAAATAGACATTTAATATCTAATATACCTGTCATATCTACAGCTGTCCTCAGAAGGTCATGACACATCTGGATAGTGCACACATTGCTGTCAGCCCTCCAGGGGCCACTTTAGCCTGCCTATAAATTTCAAAGTCTATTCCAAAGCTGATTCCTCCTGGGCTAAATTTAATCCTGTAAAAAGTAGTAAAAACATGCTATCCACTTTTACAGAGTGTGTCTTAGCACCCCAAATCTGAAAAGTCATTCATCAGCAATTCCTTAGGGAAAGAGAAAGTATTCCCACACCCTGTGACCTTGCCTCCCATACCACTCAGGGAAACAGGCACCAATATGCTTTGACGTAACCCCACACAGCAGCTGCTCAGGGCTGATGGATGTGGATTTCACCACACACCTATGACAGCAGTTTACATGGATTACCTGGTTTGACTCACTTCTCTTTTGCATTATTAATACAGCTTGAAATCACCTAGGAAGCAGCACTGCAAGTGTTTTCAGGCTCCCTAGTCAGAAGAGAAAAAGGTTGCTTTGATCAGGTTTTAAGCATGCATTTGCCCTTGCAAGTTTTCACTCCCTCCTCACCGTCACCCTTGGAAGTGGCCAGCTGGCTAATGCCAGCTATGTTTGCCAGGCTGTGGGTCCTGGCTCAGCTGGGCAGGTTGGCAGCACTGCCCAGGTGCTGCCCAGACAAACATGAGAAATCCAGGTCTCCCAGTCACGTATGTTCCCATTGCATGGTCAGACAAATTGAGTACAAGCAATAGGCCCAATAATTAAATAGCAAGCTCATATTTAGTGCTTTTCATCTGTACACTCCAAACACCTTAAAAGAGAAGCGGCATATTATTATTAACATTGCTGCTTGCAGTATGGGGAAACTGAGGCACAGAGAGATGATTTTCTCTACTGGGTTCACAAAATGGGTTGAAACAAAGCTTGGGAGAGGACCTGTCAGCACAAGTTTGAACCTAAATAGCAAACAAAATGAAGTTATTATCTGGATTCCAGCAACTGCTGTACCATATGTTTAGACGTGGGCATGAGTCCAAGTGAAGCACCCAAATGACTCCTTCAGCTCTATTGCAACAAACAAAACCCCAAAGTCACATCCCTGTGTTAACCAGTGTAATCCTTTAAACTATGTCTGTGTTTCTGCTGACACCATGTTATGAGGATACATGCTGAAAATTTAATGGAGGATAAACCCAGCAAATGAGCACTGTTTCTAACACTACATATACCTGATCCCATCTTCCCAAACCTCTCAGCTTCTGAAAGGAGTTTTTTTTTATATGGCTACAGGCACTTTTCATTCCTGGTAAGATGGTATTTAAAAGTGTACTTGAACAAAGCATTTGCTAAGACAACCTTGGTTCCTGATTACATCTCCAACACCTGTCAGTAAGATACTGCACACACTAATTTGAGAGTCTGCAATACAAGAATGAGCAAGTCTTTTGTTAATAAATATTGTACAGGTAACCAAATAGAATAAAAAATAAATTAAAACTAGATATAAATGGTCTTTATTTCCTTTGACCACTGCTTTGTTCTGCTGCCCCACTACCTGAAGTATAAGAAGTCATGTACACCAAGAAATGGGGAAAACGTACCAAGGGACCTCAGTGCCTTGATGGGCTGGATATGCAGAGATTTTTCCTATGTTTAAAATTACATTTCCTTGGGTTTCTGCTCTCAAATCTTGAATCAAACAATCCTGGATTCCAAGTTCTGCCCTCTAAGACCTGCCAGAGGCCCTCCAAGGAGAAGTAGGGAGAAGACAAAGGGGTATACCACGATTGCTCCAGTGACTCTGAAATCAGACAAGCATGTCCAAGCCAGAGTGAATGCAGCAACACTACTTCATGTTTCACATGAGACAGGGGCTTCTTCTTCTCTGTATTTTAATGGTTCAGGCATTTGACCCAAGAAACAGCAGTGACAATGTTCACAGTACATCTAGGGGCAGAAAAAGCAGGCACACTGACAAAAGGCTGTGTTCCCAAGAAAGCTTACTTTCTTTTTATGCCTTCCATAAATTGGCAGACACCGTACAAATGATTTCCAAAGTAGATTTCCTTTTTTTCACAGAGGTCAGCACAAGAATTTAACCTCACTGACAGGCAATGTCACAGTAGGGATGAGTTCACAAGAGCTGTTAGAAAATATTTCAGTACCAAGTTAGAATGCTGTTCACTTCCTAGGACTGACTGAAATGTGGAAGAATCCTTATCTAGAAAGGTGCCCACCTATCGTAGACCAGGAGGGCAAGACAAGGAGAACACCAAGGGAACAACAAAAACAGAGCAGTCGTGTCAAGGGTGGGCATTGACAGGGGGCTGGACATGCTAAAGAAAAGGCATCTCCATACAAAGGTATGAAGGTATCCAATAGAGGTAACCACCGAGAGTATTTGAATACAGCAAAAGAAAGGCCCAGCCAACCCAGAAAGACACTGCAGACACACACAGGCAAGCCCTTCCTCCCTTGATGGGGAAGAGTAATGTGGGGGACAATACCTGGCTCAGCAGACAGGAGGAGAACGAGGCAGTACCTGAAGCGGCTGAAAGAGTTGTGCCAAGGAGCAGTGGCAGCAAGTACCCAGTACAGATGATCCAATGGTTGCACAGGCTAAAGACCTGGGGCAAATAGGGATGTGGTATATGTACACCTGTGTGTGTGCTTGCCTGCGTCAGGTAAGCCAGCGAGAAGGAGGTCTCAGTGATGACGGCAAGAGGTAATTATAGCCTGCAAAGGTTGGAGCTTGTAAAAACTGAATTAGACTTCCTCGAAAGTTCATAGCCGAGGATTGTAGGCTTAGTCTGGACACATGGGATGAGCAAGAGGCTGAGACTAAATAAACACTCACTACCTGTCCAAATGGGATAGGACAAGCAAAAATTGTGAAAGGATTAAGAAGGTGTTTGGGAGGAAGGGTAACAAGATGGCTTGTACCACCAGTAAGCTACACTGAGAGGAACATCATGAGAAAGGCAATGAAAGGCTAAGTGGGAAGAGATGAACAAGAGAGAGCAGGTGAGCAATATAGAAAGGGCAGCTAAGACCATGGAGTAGGCTGATGTACAGCAGGCAAGGGATCAGAGTAATGAGAAAGAGCCAATAGGAACACACAGGACAGCCCAGAAAAGGGGCAGTGAGAACTGAACAAAGGAGGTGCCAGCAGGGCAGCAAGAGAGGTCAGTGAGGGGATCAGGGGCTGAGAGGAGAGCTGAAAGCAAAGCAGCCAAATACAGATGGTGAAAGGTACTGACCTGATCAAGAAAGGATGTTGAGACAGACAAGATGTGAAGATAAATCAAAGTTCAAGGAGAAAAGTTTCCTTATGCACAGCAGAAAGACTACAGGAAAGACAGAGTTAAAAAATCCAAGACTTTAATATAGCATTAATACCAGAATCCCACACAGACATAGCCCACAGGCACAAGTCAGGGGTTTATATAGGTGTTCTGCCTTCGGCCTGAGCCTGAAATACTTCAGACCAAATCTACACATTTTGCAGAGTACATTTAAACTCTGCTCTCCTTCCCACCTCTCTGCAGAAGAAAACTAAAGCCTAAGAAGATCCCTTTTACTTCATTATTTCCTTTCTCACTGCACCACGAGGCTAAACCAGCACCGTGATGAGATTCAGAGAGACCTGTGTTTATTTCCATTCACTGTGTAGGATGCAGTCCAGCCAGAACAACAATTATTTCCTACAATTATTACCACATTTCACACCCTTTCCTGTGGGTTACGAAAAGCAGCACCCCTTCCTCGACAATACCTACAGCCAGTTTCCTTCCTCACCAGAGACCTGCCCATGTTCAGCGCCTTTCCAGGTTTGTTGCTCCACTCCAGCCCGCCCTAAAGAAATGGGGTTTAATTTTGTACCACAAACAACTTGGTCCACGGTTTCATCTGAAGAAAAGAATTCACACGGCACTTGTTAAAATAATCTATAAAAATATTTTTAAAAAATCTCAATTACACCATTATTGCCCCATTTAGAAGCAAAATTTTGTTCTTCTCTAAATTGTCACTAATTTCTGGCAGACCACCACATCTGGCCCATCACAGATAATCACAAGGTTGGCTGTTTTCCTGCAGAGCAAAGGGAATTGTTCTGCTCACAGACTGCTTTGGTTTATCTTTCTCTGCACTTCAGGATACTGCGACACTTAACCACTCCCTTGATGACATTACCAGTTACTTCTAAAATGGTGGTCACTTTACCACTGCAAATAAACTTCCATCACTTCAAATGCACCAATATAGACAGAAGGGATTTCCCAATCTCTTTATGATTCTGAACTCAGTGTCCTCTATCTATAGATCTTCCAGGGACATACAAACAGTGAGCCAGAGAGCACCAGCCATTTTCAGCATCACTGTCAAATCCACTCCAAGGGAGTCCCATATCAGGAGAAGGACATGCAAGGTCTTCAACTTTACTTTCATTTTGTAGATGAAGAAGTTGAAACAAAAGCATGGTTTATGTCCCTAAGGCCCAGAGAGTCAGTCACAACTCACAAGGAAAGATGTGGTCTGTGTGAGATCCTACAACAAAATACTTCCAAACCAAGCAGACATGCTTTGCTGTCACAGTTAAACTCCATGCACCTTCTCACCTCTCTGCAGGGGAAAATAAATGGCTTTATAGGAGGAAAATGCTTTATGCAGTTTGACCAAAACTCCCCATACATTGGTGGGGGTGATTTGAGTAGAGTTATACAGAACTGCACCAAGTGGCAAAAACTCTTCACATAACAGTGTAAATTGGATGTTTTGAGACTAGAAATCTCCTTTTTTAGTATAAAGTAGTCTGATAGCTAGAAGACACTTACAGGCACCATCTTTGCAAGACACTTTCCATCCACAAGTCCAAACACATCCCACCTTGGATTCAGCTCCAGCTTCAGCTTCCTGACCCACCTTCTCTCACTCCTTTCTGGTAACACTGTTTAAATTATAACTGAGATAAAACAGCTAAATGGCCACTCGCAGGCTAATAAGCACAACACACCTACTTGCCTAATTTCAGAAGATTACATCGAGCATTCCTCATCAAGCTGAAACTGCTCACAGGACTGCAGGGGGAAGACAGTGCGAAACTCATCACTTGACCAAAATACATGTATTTTGCAGGGAGAAAAAGCAGGAGGAGGAACTTCCTGTACCATCTTTAAACAAAGTCATGGAAGAAGAATATGACTATTTGTTAGCCTTCTTTACATGTCAGATAGGTCTAGAACAGAGCCCAGCCTGACAGAAGGACTTAACCATCCTGCATTCTTCACTGAGAAAATTACACCCATAATAGCAGAACCGCTGTCCTGCACTGCATCAAAGGGGTTTACCTTTTATAACATAAACCGAAGAAATGCCTTAGAGCAGAGTAAGTTAGGTTTTACCAGTCATCCAGCAAGACACACACATCTTCCCTTCCACAAGGTGACTAATAAGCTGGACAAAAACACCCACTACAGAATCACAGAATCAATTAAGTTGGAAAAGGCCTCTGAGATCATCCAATCCAACCTCTGACAGAAATGAGGAAGGGAGCAAAACCAGTAGGTTTATGTAGATCGGTGCAAGTAAAGATGCACATTGCTCGACTGCTGCTCTGTAATAAGAAATCTTACCAAAGCAAAGATAAAGGCCTGATTTTACAAAGTTCAGCTACTGTTTGAGAGGCAGAGAGTGAGTACCCATAATGCCAGCAGAACCCCACAGGGATAAATCCTCCAAAATACTCAGAAAAGCAACCCTATGCAATGGCAAGGAAAGCCACTGGGTTCCACACTAATACATCTCACCTCATCTGATCTTTTAATGGGGAAGAAAAGTTTGGAAGGAGACTGGGAATCCAAAATTAAATGGTAACACACAGCTCCTCAAGAAGCCAATCCTTGCCTATTCTGTTCAAGTTTTGATCAATAAATACTCTATATTCAGTATCACATTAAACTTACAAATTATTTCTAAATCTTCTAGACAGAGAATCTTTTCAACATTCTGCTTACATAAAGGTGAAAGCACTGAAACCCCAGCCACATGGGGACATACTGTCACCACCACAGCACAATATACACACAGCAAGACTCACAGGATGACTTACAATGGCTTTCCTCTCCAAATGAATGTATATCCCAACTGGTCTCTTTACTTTTGCTATTTCTGTCCAATTTCTTTCCATTCTCTCTTCCCTCTGATCTCTGTAACAGAATTAACACTAGACACATCCTATGCAGTGATGATGTCTCTCTGCCACCAATCTGGCTGGCTGGGCCACACAAATTACTCAACTATGATATTAGGATTTGCTTCTAAAAGTTTTAGTTTTCTTAAGCATGAAGACCTGATTCCCTTCATGCAGTTACATCATAAAGCCACTTTAATATACAATCTCACTTTGTGTTTGCAGGTATCACTGCAATAAATGGTACGTCAAAAATCTGGTTTGTGCACTAGCAAACTGAAGCATAAGGAAGTGGTTATCCCAAAGCTCCCCTGGGATTTAAAGCTTTCTCTTAGAATGCAGCATTTCACAAGGTGTGTTGCCACTGTAGGGCAAGGTCTCTCTGAGCCACACAAGCAGATACAAGTACAGAAACAAGGGTATGATTTTTAGAATAATATTCAATAATGCTGATGCCACCACAGCAAGGAAAAGCTACTTCAAAGAACTAAACATTCCAAAATTTCTTCTTTCTCCTCAGCCGGCCACACCAACATCCGTAAGCCTTGTTCCTAAAGCTGTCATCAGCCTGCCTTGCACACAAGCACAGGAGCTAAGGGGGCAGTACCTAACATGCTCAGCTTCCTCTCTCACTACCCCAGCAGTGTCAACACCCTACATGGGCTGGATCCTACACCCCAACCTGTGGAAGTGAGACCTTTCTGTCTCCACCACTCCCTGCATATTTGCCATGCTAAAGATATGCACGGTTCAGCTGCTTGCTTTCTCCAGGGCTGGCAAAGCAAAGTAGTTCTCGGAGACATCCCGTTATAGCTCGTGCCAACACCAGGTAAGTCCCAGGAGCACACTGAGGGGCTCTTCCTTCAGCTCACTGCATCTCGTGAAATCAGCCCATGAGCAGATTTGGGCAGAGAAAGATTGCCAAGTAACTGCTTCTCAAACCACCACATGAGATGAAGTGAGAAAGGCCTCTCTCAAGTTAGCATCTTGGTTCTTGGGACTACATTACTTATAGAGGGCCCAGCTACTGCTGTCCTTCCTCCTACCTGTTGCATGTAGACCTATACAACAAGCCAAAATTGGGAAGTCATTCTTATTGGCAGACCCAACCTTAGGGAATTATACCAATAGAAAAAAAAGCCCATTATGACTGTTTCATGCTATGTTATTTGCCATGCTGAATTATTCCAGCAGGAAAAACAAACAACAAAAGGTTCCTAAGTAACAACCAGAAATGAGCAAAAATCCTAAATGACACCCTCTGTTCCACCAAAGTTCAACAAATATGTTTTTAATTGTCAAATAGTTTTACATCACACAGGTAGAGATAAATGATTTTTTTCCTGTATTGGCAGTATTAATGAACTGTTATCTTTTTTCTGCTCATGCTATTCAAAAGATGTGACAAATTAATTCTCCTCACCTCCCTAAATTACACATTATCCCAAATGTTTGTACTTCATGGTCACACTATGGAAAATATGCACTTGAGTAACCACATCAAAGCCATTATAACTACCCCTATGAAGAAACATTTAATCTCCTCTTCTGGCACTTGCAGAGATCAGGACCCAAAGCCCACCAATACGCTGCACTCAGTTTGTTCCAACCTCAGCATTTTTAAATAAAACAGCCCATTTTGATATGAATGATGTAGAAAGTATCTCCTTTTATAACAAGCCTTTGACAGCAAGAATCCCTTGCTTCATGTAGGTTGTTACAAGTCTCTAATAAGCTCCTGGGACATCCCCAGGTTTTCTTTCAGCAATGGGGGCAAATTCCTCAGACTTGCTTTTCTGGTCCTTGAAGCAAATTATCAGATGAAGAAAATGATGCATCTGTAGAAGTAGAAGGAAGACAGTATAATAGGCAGCATACCAGTGCACTGACGCTCTGCAACCCACGATGGGGAACGCAAACCAGCATTTCCAGGCTGAGATCTTCTGCTCATTTCACCCTGTGCTTTGGTTTTCATTGAAAAGGGGCCCCTGTCTCCAGTGCCTCCTGCCCACCTCTCAGCCAAGTTAAACTCTCATGGCTCTGAGACCGCAGGCCAGGCACACACAGCCCTGCAGACTCAGCGACCACCAGCACTACACAGAACAGAAAAGGGAGCATCTCCACACACAACTGCTCCTGTGAACTCTGCTAGAAGCCACCTGTGGCTACAAAAAACAGTTCTGAATTCTCACAGGGGGAGCCAGGCATGGTCTTGCAGCACATAAAGAAGTTATTGAATGTGCCAGATTTTCCTTCTGTGAATGTGCCTATTTACTCTTGAAGAGAAAACCTTTCAGGTTTTGGAGGGAAAGGCTGTTCTCTCGGTTTTTTGTTTTTATGAGAAATATTTCATATATGATATGGAGAATACAAAAATCCCAAAACATTCCTTTTTCATTGTTTTATTATGTTTTCTGAAAATATAGCACTTTTGGTTTTTTCTCACGTACCTCCTAATACTTTAATTTCATCAGCTCAAATCCTTACATCAGAAAAAAAGCCAGAAAAAATCCGTGCTCTACTCATTTTCTCCCATGACTCACAATTCAATCAGCTTCCACAATATAGCTGTTACATGTGAAAATAATTCTCCAAATCTCAAGAATACGTCCTTGCATCTTTTCTAGTTTTCTGGCTTTTTTACACTAGTATTCTACCATCTTCCATTTTATTTTCTACTTCTTAACCCATCAGTTTACAGGAAAAACCCAAACATTCATTAAGTTCAAACCAAACTGGCAAAACACTGTAAGTTTCAAAAAATCAAAGAGAAAGCTTAAGTTCCTACCTCTGTTTCTGTTTCTTTTCTATTTACCTTTCTGTTATCAGCTTGAGTATATTCTCAAATATTTTTCTATCCTTTAGACAGAAAATGTCCAAGTACTTGGCTGCTGCATAAAGAAGGCTGAGAAAAGCCTTTCGTCCAGTTGTCAGCCAGAATAAATACACAAGAACTGTTCCAACGGAAGCCTCATGACCTTCAAAGCTACAAATTAACCCAACTGTAGTTCTGAACGTGATTCACACCCTTGCTTTTAAATATACCTAACAAACATGTTCTTAAAAGGAACAAAGACATTTTAATTGTGTTTGTTGTGCATCTGCACTCTCAGTGTTGTCCAGTCATCACCATGAAGTCCCGGTCACGAGTGCCAGGAGTGTGAGATACTCAGGCCAACACCACAAACAATAATAGACACCTTGACACCCAACACAAACATGGAATGGGGAAGGAAGAGGTTTCAATGAGTGCCATGTGGGCTGAAAGAAGGAAATAGAAGCTACACCAACAATACTCCTTTCAATGTAACATCTGTATTTTCCCCCTCCTTGTTTATGATGTAAAGTAACAAATTTTGTAAACCTTCAAAGAACCAGGATGACACTCTTGCTTTCAAGGAGTCATGTGCTAACAGTGTAAGATAGCCTGCCCAGACACTGCTAGCTAGTCACAAACAGAGAGTCATCTAATAAAGCCAAATAATAGATTCCTATCTAATAAAGCCAAATATCAGACTCCTATCTAATAAAGTAAAAGAATGGAGTTCATCTAATAAAGTCAGGCATGCCCTTACCAATGTCTTAGTCAGACAGGCAACTCAGGATTCTACATTTAGAAATGTAGAAAATCTTGTATATATTTGCCTGGGCTTGCAAACACCACTATATTGTATTTCTAGTGATGCTTTGGGCAGCATATCTTGCATGAGTTACACCATCAGAAAAGGTACATAATCTGGCTCCGTTGGCAGCAAACCTTGCTTACACACATAAGCTTCTCAACTGTTTAAATGTAAAACAGAATAACTGGAACACAAGAGAATTTCTTGATTTTATTCCACTGTACCTTCTACAATTCACTGAAACCAGCTGCTTACAACACGACAAAGAAAACTAGTTTGTTCACAAGATAATAGAAAAAATTTACTCTTTCTAGCAACTAAATAGCATGAATATTCAAATTTACCAGCAGCCTTCATAGTTATCCTCCAAAAACAGTAAAAATTATGACCTACCCTCTTTACTGAGTCCAGGGTGAGTTTGGCTCCAGCACTATTTTTACCAAACTGTCATAATTCATGTTATCTTTAAAACCATGATGAAAGCTGCAAATTGTTTCTGAAAGTGCACTCTCGTTCCTGAAGACCGATAATGTCCTTCCTGGCTGGACCCTCAGAAGCTGATCTGTTAATAATTCAACAGCAAAATATCTCTTCTTGAGTAAAAAGCAAGGAAATGCATATTAGAAGAAAGAATAAGACAAAGCGCAAAGTCCATGTTTCATACATTCTTTTTCTACTGCATTCCTCTTAACTTGAGGCATCTCTATTTCTCATTTCAGTAGAAACACCATCTAACTCCTACTGCCACTGGGAAATTCCCACTGATGCAAATAAAAGTTGAATCCTTTATGCATCATGGGATGGGAAGCTCTGTGGTTATCAAGCCTCCTCCAGTAACCCACCAGGGTTTAGGTAACAGCTTCTAAAAGCACAAGGGCCATCCATCTACTTTCCTTCCTCCTTTAACGAGTCCCTTTCCAGATCCACTGTGGTGCAGATGCCCAAATTTGCTGACCAGACACAATGAACACAACCAATCTTACCCTGCATCAGGAGCAATAACAGACCTCCTGTATTAGAAATTGCAGCAGGTGGGCCAAAGTGCTCACAGACTTTGTACGCTTCGTGTTTTTACTGACATTACTACGCAAAAATAGAGGTTTATTTCTTTATTTTTTTAAATCATCTCTTCAGAAGATGAAATTTCTGCAAGCCAATGAACCACATGTTTTCATAGCCCAGAGAGTATCCATCAGACTGCAGAAACACTGAAAATAAAGTGTGAATCATCAATGTCTCCTCCCCTCTATTGTAAGACCAGCTTCCAGGCCTGTAGCCTCCAGTAAGTGCTTTCTGCCAAAGAATTGAGGTAAGAACAAAAGGAAAGAGATAAGAAGGAAATGCTCTCTAAGAGTAGTTTGAGTGTCTAAATCCAGACTAAAAACGTGACTTAATGACCTGAGTAAAAGGACTATGGCTGCAGGAGGAGCGGGTCAACTGCACAGAAAAGTCACAAAAGAAGTGGGAAAATGAGGTTATGGGAGGAAGAAAGAGCATTTTGCTGATTTGTTTTCTGTAACTTCCATTCAGCAAGTCATTACAAACTAATTTCTCAGCATTTAAAATTAAAGAAAAGGCATGCTAACTGGCCATTTCAAAAGGTCTATCAGGATTACCTAAAGCAGCTATTGCTGTGGGTTTAAAAAAAATTAAACCATGGATTAAATGGTTAGTGGAAAAATAAGTCTTTCCCAAGAGTAGCCGTGTGGTAAGAAAAGCTCCTATAAAAAGCTGCTGGCAACTGTGGCTCTGTCAATCACTTTAAGGATCTGTCAAAACACAGAAATACATCTGAGACAGGCAAACATTTTGGGGGGGAGTTATAATTTTTTATTTTAAGAGAAAACACATTGCTACCAAAGGCATCAACTGCCTAATCTTGTTATAGCTGTGCATTCCAAAAAGGTATCTCATTTGCCTCAAAAAAGCCAGTGTCCAAATAGTGTGGGTGGAAGAGACAGCCAGACGGCGCTGGCTGCTCCCAAATCTCCCACTATCCGGAGTACCTTGAGGCAGGAGCACCAGGGGAACCTGTTACGCAGGAGCCAAAGTTCCCAAAGGACCTGTCCACAGCAAAACATGCGGGAATCATGGAAACCATCCACACGATCCACCAGAGCTGCTGTTGTCTTCAACAGGGAGTTACAGGTTAGATGATGAGAACAACCTAACCCAATGTCATGGCTGCAAGTGGGAGGTCAGACCAGAGACCTCTGGAATTCCCTTCCCACAGAAGTTACTTTATGATCCCATCCATATTTGTTTGCAGACTATAACAAAGAGAAGATAAAGTGGCAAGTCCATAGTAATTTATCTTGAACTCTCTTTTCCTCTCTCCTTGCTACACATTAAGTTCTTGCCTCTGAGATGGCTCACTGTGGGCTTCTGTGTTGGGGCAAAAGGGACAGCAAAGGCTGTGAGACCTTTTTAGTTTTGACCCACATGAGCTCAAACCACTGTGGCAGTGCAGTCAAATATCTGAAAATGGACCTGTGCTGTCCTCAACAAAGAGGAAAGAGAGAAAAAAAAAGGCAAATTAGGGACAACACTGGTACAGATTGACTCAAGCATCTTGTAGGTCCCAGTGGTTGGTTTCTCAATCCCATTTTTCCCACACTGCTTGGCATCATGCCTTGCCTTAACCATCTCATGTTTTTAAGGATCAAAAACATGCCCTTTACAAAATACATGGTCTGACTCCAAAGGAAAATAGCACCATATTCATACCAGGAGCCAAATTTTGAAGGCTCAGCTCCAGCCAGTTTCAAATGCAGCCAATGAAATTTCTGGAGCCATCAGGAGAGACAAGATGTCTCTGAAGAAGGTGGATACTGTAGAAGCCGCTGAAGCAGAGCCAACAGAAGAACAACGATGCTACAAGCAGCAGGGTGCATAAGCTGCGAAACGATAGGCTGTTATGGGCACTCTGTAAGGCTGGAATGATTCTGGCACAAAGCCACCGGTAGAGAAGATGACAGGAGCTTACATGCTGGCACAAGGTTTTATGCAGGAAGATAGCATTGAGAAAAGGTCAGCCATGGATAAAGGTAAAAGACACACGTGCTAAGTTCACAGAAAAAAGAAACTCAAAAGACTGGAAGCAAAAAGCCCTGAGGAATTCACTACAACAGCTCAGTTTGTAAAGGAGAGTTACAGTATCCCAGCGCTGCAGTGTAGTCTAGGTAAGCCTGAGCCAGCTTTAATCCAGGAATTGAAGTGCTTACTGCAGCAGCTCATCACAGGCTGCTTTGAGTGGCAAGGGGAGTTAGACACTGCCAAACACCATAATTATTGCTGGAGTTGAAGAATCCAAACCACATCTGAGCTGGCTAGCTCAAAACTAGCTCAAATACATTTATGTTCAGCTGAAACATAAGTAGGAAAAATCCAGGAGCCCAGCGCTGACAGAAACCTTAGTCATTTTACACAAGCTCTAAAACCTGTGGTTTCAGGAAGGGAAAAGAAAGATACCCTATGAGATACCACTTCTGCTCCCACCCCTACTTCTCCAGATATACCTCTGGGTATTGCCATGAAGAGGAGAGAACCTACTGACAAACCTGCAAAGGTCTATACTGACAAACATGCTTCAGTGGAAGATGCAGAGTTGCCTTGAGGTGCAAATTTCATATTTTCTTAACATAATTAGGAAAGAACAAGCTTCCAAAAAATCATAGACAGTACTAAAACCTATAGGTAACGTCACACAAGAATCACTCTTTTGAAGTTTATTGAAAGAAACACCATATAAACCATTACAGGCTCCAGTTGCCTTTTGTGCAACCAGAGTTAGTGTTTACATGGCATGCCCTAAGAGTGCAATACCACAGCCTGGGGCAGTATGACATGACTTCTCTTGTGCCTACTGACCTAATAGACCCTGCTCTCATTTTCTCAGTTAACAACCAGAGCAAAGAGGGGAAGGATAGCCATTTATGAAGTATTATGTGTTTATGGCTCCAGATTCAAACCAAACACCTATCTCAGTATCTGTGATTGTAAACTCACCATAACTCTACTAAAGCTTTCAAAAGACTTATGCATGCAACTCATTCATGAAGCAGGCTGAGGACTGCCACAAGAAGTAATTACTACAGCCCAAGCAGTGAGAAAACAGGTAAAGCAAATCCAGCCAGGTTTTGAGCAAGAATTCTCTGCCTGGCTGCCTATTTACAGATTACCTCTCATTCACAAGTAACCTCATAGACGTATATAATTATCTAAGGTTTTGCACTGAGAGAGCACTTATGGACTTAAGCTCTGGCTCCACACTGCAGTGCCCAGCACATCAATCTGACAGAGCCACCCTGTTCTCTGCCCCAAAGGACTTGTGCTCTC
Source organism: Sakesphorus luctuosus (assembly GCA_013396695.1). Lineage (NCBI taxonomy): Eukaryota > Metazoa > Chordata > Aves > Passeriformes > Thamnophilidae > Sakesphorus > Sakesphorus luctuosus. Next base: position 331,844 of record VWZD01008889.1, on the reverse strand, counting down.
AAACACAAGACCAGGAGCAACATTTGGACCAAGCTTTCCAGCCTACAGCCCTCAGAGTGCCAGCCATCCCTGCTGCTCCAGAAGTTACCACTGCACATGTCCTTAAAGCAAAGAGAAGGGGAAAAGGTGCAGAGCAAGCAGAGGTTCAGGGTAGCTGTCAGAAATGACAAACTCTGAACTATTTGAAGGGAAGGTTTGGTAAGTCTGCAGCACACCGGTAGGGGAGCACAAGCTTCAGCTGTGCAGGTACCTGAACATTCAGAAGTTTAAAGGCTGGGGTTGGCAAGGTCAGGGCTTTTCAACTTGGTGTCTGCAAGTCCCCAGCTGACCTGTGAACTCCTTTCCAAATGGTCTACAGAAAGATAAAAGTGAAAAGCACCACTTAAATTTGCTGTATTTCCACTGTAAATGCAGCAATCTGCAAACTAAAGAAAGCTGAGGATCATCACAGTAACTCACCAGGACAGGAGGCAGCATAAATGATTCAAAGCTATGGGAAATCCTCAGGAATTAGAAATAGGTGCACAAGCCACTGAGCAAAAGTGTTCCCAGCATGAAAAGAAGGAAAATATTGAAACAGCACATTCCAGTTGTTAAACATTGTCCTAACTAGTGGGGAAAGTTCTGTCAAAATTATTTCCTTTTTACCCTAGTCACTCATCACAAAAATCAACACTGAAGTCTGTAGCTCATTTTTCTTACATTTCACCAGATGATTGGTATCTAGTGGCTCTCAACAGGATATATTCTGGCCTTTCTCTGTATGCAAACATTGAGAAGACTGGAAAGGCAGCACTGAGATTAATTTAAGTCTGAAACCTGAAGGCCAACAATTATCTGAGCAGAAAAATTGAAAAGACTCATGTGCTGGCACACAGATAAATCTGCTTTCCCCTTTTAAGATCAAAAACGTCACTGAATGAGACTAGTTATTGACAGAGAAAAGCAGAACAATGATAGATGTAGTGATTATGACACTAAAACATTTTACAGCCACATAGCACTTGAAAGGCAGCCAAGAAGCAAGTCCCTACAGACCTTCCAACAGCTATTTGGCATCAGCTTCTCCAAGGAGCTCTAGCTGTACACCTCTAGCAAAAACAAACTAATAATCAAAAAATACCTTAGAAACAAAACCAGAGACCTTGAATTAATAAGAAATCTATAAACTAAAGGCTACAAGTTACTGTCATAAATAAAAAGTGACAAGATGATAGCCACTACTTCCTGCCCAAGGAAAGAAATCAGAATGCTTGTAGGTCAAGTTGCTTACTTTTTGTGACTTCATCTCTATTGACAAAGTGTTAATTAATACTTACACTTCATACTTTTATTGAAGGAGTATTAATTAAGACTTCCTCTTTGTACTTTTCCTGAAGGCACTTACAAAAGCTGGGTGAACCCTTCTGCTGTTTATTTCTCAGAGTACTGTACACATCAAAACAAAAATGCAAAAAATACTAGTCCTGATTTTGCAAGCTTAATTCTCAAAGGGTTCCCAGCTTAGACACAGATGACCCACTCTGGAATTACACAGGAAGAGATTCCTCTGGCAAATCTCTTAACAAGAGCCAGGCAAATACAAAAACAAACAACATGCCTATATTCAAAAATGTGAATCCTCCCACCAAACTCAGACTCAACTTGCTATAAGCACATGTGGGTACGGTGTATGCACCTTGTTGAATAAAGACCACTCAAAGTAATGGAAAATATCTGTTCATACAGCACTTAAAACATTATATACACCCTCACACACATATCTGTATGAAGGAACTCAACTGAAAATTGCCCTAAACTTCTATCATGGAACACTTTAGCACATAAAATTTCTTTAAGAAACACTGCAAAGCTTCATGGCCCTACAAGCCCTATATTCTTCCATCCCCACTTTGCAGACACCTCCCAGTTTGCTGAAAGATGGAGATGATAGCATGTAGCTAGACAAATGAGAAATGACAGCAGTAAAGTCCTCGAAGATTCTTCTCTCCCGACTTCACAGACAGTGGGTGAATGTTCCCCTTTAAATTCTCTTTTCTGTGATTAAACTAGGGAGAAAATCCTCCTTTTTATTTATTTTTAATAACCCCTTCTGTTATTTTTAATAACCCCTTCTATGTTAGATACTGCTTTAAAAGAGACCTTAAAATCCTGTCTTTCAACTAGTTAAACCAGCTTGTGAACATGCAACTAATTAGGACATTCCTACAGCCCAGGCGAGGTGCTGACTTCCCACAGCCAGCCCAGGGCCACTCATGTGGCACATGTAAAGGTCTGTTCAGGATCATCCAGCTGTCCACAACTTGCTTGTCCTTTGACTTCAACAGGCACATGAACACTGAGAATGGGACAGTCCACCAAGACCTCCTTCCTCTACTCTCCTTCCTGGTGCTGTGGATGTTTCACACTCTTCTTTGGGCTCTCAACATTGCCCACATCAGCCTGGACCACCCCACCTGACAGGGACCATTTGCAAAGCCTTACCAGCAGGCTCCCACTAGCAGGCCCAGGAAGTGGATGGAAATCTTCACACGGGTGCTGAACTACTTCTGCCTTTAGAAGTCAGAGCATCTCAACAGCACCCTCAGAGTTAGAAGGTGTACAAGTTTCCCTGAGCAGAGACAGTAAAGACAAAGGAGGCCCTTCAGGGAAACCCAGAGAAAATACTTGGCTTTCTCTTAATGCCAGCTATTGTTATTTCATCTGTCAATGAAAAGGGAACTTGTTTGGGCACTAATCCTGTAAAGAACACAAGCAGGAGAGCAAACATTTAATGCCAGTTTGCTGGAGTGGGAGTCAAGGTAACAGTCTACTTCCACATAGGCTGAAGAGTGTCTGGAAGGCTCAAGGGCAGGCTGAAGACTATTGGCACCCAAAAAAGCACACTAAAACAACCCCTTTGACTAAAACAACCCCTCTAAAAAAAAAAAAAGGGCATTTTATAACAACCAACAACTCCCCTAAAAACTAACCTCATTCCCAAAACCACAAAAACCCACCACAAAACACACAGAAATTCACTCTAGCATCACATGGAGCTCACAGGACTTCAGTTACCTCTCTAGAATTCAAACACAATAAATTAACAGGCAATAGTAAGTCCCATTTATGTCAATTTGATGTCTTTGTGAAGGGACATAAATAATGAACAGCATGCATTGCTATTGGCACAGGAGCAGGATTCTGTAATTTCATGGATCCAAGGATGCTATTATGGCAGGGTAAGTAGACATTAGGCTATCAAGTCTTCCTCCCAGCAACTGGGAGAAAGATTGTTGCATCCAGAAACGTATCTATTTCTTCCATATTCTTTGCATATATAAATATATCCATGGATATTATGACCAAAGTGAAAAATACAAGTATAGTCTGAAAGAGACAATATTAATTTGTCTTTCTTCTTTGTCTAAGTTTTGCTAGACTTGCAATAGGCCTTTTTTAAAAGACGAAAAAGGTTCACAGTTTAAAAAAATAAATACTTGTTTTATAAGACCTCACTAATACCTACGACTGTGCTGCCAAATCTCACACTGGCAGCTCCCAGCTTCTTCTAGTGTTAATAATACATTGCAAGTTTTACAGCCCCAGTGAAAATATGGTTCTTGCAGTATCACTCTATCCTGAGAACCTCTGAACACCCAGTGAGAGCAGATGTTATGGCACATGCAACTTCAAGGCAGCAGTTAAGCAGGAGCTGCTGGAGCTGCAGTTGCTGGTGAGGGTGGACACAGCAATGCAACTGCCCTGCTGCCAATGCGGGACTGAGACACTTGCTCCGCCACAGTCCAGCGCTAGGTCTTCCCCAAACAAAACACACCTTTATTCTCCTTCTCCTGGCACCAGGAGGAATCAGCCTGCCCCATGGTCAGCCTCACCCTGCTAGCCACTGCAATTTAGGCCATGTTATTGTGAAAGCCATTGGGTCACTGCCCAAGAGGCCCATTGTGCTCTTTCAGTGAGATTCCCCATACTGAGGCCAGCAATGGGTCCTTCAGCATTCTTGGTCTCCTTCAAAAGCATGCATGAGCTAGCATAGGTACCCTCTGAAGCACTACCAGTTAGCAAAAACTGCTTTAAAATTAAAGATGCTGGAAGGTACCCAAACCATACTCTTCAGATAGAAACATTTTCCACAGTCACAGTTACAGATTTTGTAAAGAACCAAGTTTGGAGTTGTTGCCTAGAGTTTAAGGGAATTGATTTGTATTTCTAAAAGAATAATCTTTGATACATCTGCACATCCCTTCATTAATTATCTGATAATGGAATTCAGGGTTAAGCTAAAAGGCTGCTGTATTTTACTCCAACTTCTGCTAGTTTGGTACCCCATTCTGTCCTCCCATGGAAAAACAACATCAAAGTCTTGTAACATGGATTGGAAGTATATCCAGCTCCAGAAAACACACTACAGAACTCATTACTCTGTGCAGTAATTTAGTGCACAGTATAGTAACTTTCTTTCACAAGAAAAGCGAAAATAGGCTTTATAAGTGCTGATGGCAATATTACACCATTGTCTTTCTGTTATGGAGAAAAAAGAAAAAGGCAACTAGGATCACTGTTCAGATTCCCTTTCAATGTGTGTTCAATTGTTATTGTGGCTCAGAACAGGAGCCTGATTGAAAAAGGAGACATGAAGTCCTGCTCAAATGACAACAGGAAAGTACTTTGTTTCATCAAAATATACGTATTCATACATTCTTTACATTCAGATATTTCTCAGGTGAAATCCCAGGTCAGAAACGGAGGGATCAAGTACAGTGATCTCTGAAGATCTCAGAAGAAAGCATGTTTACATATTAGGTGAAGGGATTTCATGCCAAGAATGTAATACCCTTAAAAACATTCCCAGATCTGGCCCACCCAGGGAGCAGTTTCAGTACTGGAAACTGGAGGCTGCAATAACATTCCCAGCAGTCAACATCATTAGAAAATAATCAAAATATTTATGCTTTTGTATTTAAAACCAAGAAGAAAAGTTTGAAGACAGCTTGAATTTTCAGAACCCTGTTAAATTTCTGTTACTGCAGAAAACTATTAAGTTCCTTTCATCCTCACCTTTCACAGATACAGTTTCTTCAGGGGAAACCACCATCTGGGTGCAGTTTTTGTTTCCTCCAAACACTTCAGCCTTTCCTTGACTACTAAGAAAAAAGAAATTTGAATACCACGTGTTTGCTGAAGCCAAGGAAAGGAGTGACGTTGCTCAGGAGGCAGCTTTGGATGCCAAGAGTTTTAGAGGACACACAATCTGTCTGGGCTGCACCTTTTTCTGCCACTCTCTCTAAAAGGATGTCTCAAAAGCAGAGAAGAATGTGGTAATGCTTTGGCATGCCCTGCCAGAGGACAACCTGTGATTCTCCTGGCCTACAGAAAGGAGGACAGGGTTACCATCCAAAATCATGGCTTGAGGAAACGGCACTAAAAGAGCTGGGAGAGAGCACCAACTTTGCTATTATTCCCTTTACAAAGGAGCTGAAACAACAACCTGCCACCCAAGCTCAGGGACAGCAGTGCTTTCATACACAGCTGACCTTTCTGAGAACCTCTCTGAACTAAACGTGCATTGTAAAACCTCTCTCGATGATTTCTGAGTGGTCTTGGGAATCTGGAGAGGTCCCAGCTGACGGGAAGCTGGTGAACATTGTCCAGATTTTCTAGAAGGACAAGGAGGTGGACCCTGGAAACTACAGGCCTGTCAGTCTCAATTCAGCGCCTGGTAGAGTTATAAAGAAGATTATTTTGGGAAGTATTGAAAAACACCTGAAAGACAACACAGTCACTGGTCACAGCCAGCATGGCTTCCTGAGAAGAAAGTCCCACTTGTCAAACCTGAGTTCCTTCTACGACAACGTAACCCATCAAGCTGATCAAAGGAAACCAATTGATTTTAATCTTTTTGGATTGCATTAAGGCATTGAATACTGTCTCTCACAGGATCCTTCTGGACAAAATGTTCAGCACAGCTGGATAAACATCATGGGGTGGGTGAGCAATTGCCTCACAGGTGAAGCATAGAGGGTGACATTGAATGGGGTGACATCAGACTGGTGACCTGTCACTAGTGGGGTTCTGAAGAGCTCCATCTCAGACCCTGTGCCCTTCAATGTCTTCATAAATGACTTGGACACAGGACTGGAAGGGATAGTAAGCAAGGTGGCAGATGACACAAAACTAGGAGGAGCTGCTGACTCCCTCAAAGCAGGGAGGCACTGCAGAGAGACCTTGACAAATCAGAGGACTGGGCAATCACCAACCATATGAAATTAAACAAGGGGAAGTGCTGGAGGATTCTGCACCGGGATCGGGCAACTCCAGGTGTTCATACAGACTGGGGAATGAGATGCTGAAAAGGGAAAGGGACCTGAGGGGTCCTGGTTGATGGCAGGTTGAATCTGAGTCAGCAGTGCTCGGGCAGCCAGGAGCGCCAACCATGTCCTGAGGGGCATCAGACCCAGCATTGCCAGCTGGTCAAGGGAGGGGATTTTCCTTCTCTGCTCTGCACTGGGGCAGCCTCACCTGGAATATTGTGTGCAATTTGGGGCACTACAATATAAGAAAGATATTAAGCTATTTGAGAATGTCCAAAGGAGGGCAATGAAGACGGTGAGGGTCTTGAGGGGAAGCTGTATGAGGAGTGGCTGAGGTCACTTGGTCTGTTCAGCCTGGAGAAGAGGAGACTGAGGGAAGACCTCATTGCAGTTACAGCTTCCTTGTGAGGGGAAGAGGACAGGGCAGGCACTGATCTCTTCTCGGTGGTGACCAGCGACAAGATCCAAGGGAATGGCCTGAAGTTGTGTCAGGGGAGGTTTAAGCTGGATATTAGAAAGAGGTTCCTCACCCAGGGGGTGGTTGGGCACTGGAACAGGATCCCCAGGGAAGTGGTCACAGCACAAAGCCTGTCAAAGTTGAAGAAGCTTTGGACAATACTCTTGGGCACATGGTGTGACTACTGGGGATGGTCCTGTGCAGGGCTGAGTTGGACTTGATGATCCTTCTGGGTCCCTTTGAACTCAGCATATTCTGTGATTCTTCAGAATCAGGGGGCTGGAGCACCTCTCCCATGACGACTGGCTGAGAAGATTAAGGGGAGACCTTCTAGCCCCTTTCAGTAGCTAAAGGAGGCCAACAAAAGAGCTGAAAAAACACTTTTCAAGAGAGCACATAGCAAAAACAAAGGGGGAAATTGCCTTAAACTGAAAGAAAGTAGGTTTAGAGTAGGTATTAGTACAGAATTCTTTACTGTGAGGTTGCTGAGGCACTGGAACAAGTTACCAATAGAAGCTGTGCATGCCTCATCCCTGGAAGTGTTTAAGACCAGGTTTGATGGAGCTCTGAGCAATCTGGTCTAGTGGAAAGTTTCCAAACCCCATGCCATAGACAGGGATGAGATTATGTTTCCATATGGCTTCCAACCCAAGCCATTCCATGAATCAAAACCCATTATAAGAAAAATTTTAAACTGTGGCAACACACACAGAAGGTCTAAACTTAGTCAACAAAAATCATTACAGTTGGATTAGTAAAATATCAAGCAACTTGCCTCTCACTAGCAAATTACAAAGACAGGACAAAGGAGGAAATGTGACTGAGTTTTCATGCCACTAAACAAAGAGGAGCAGGCAGGATGTTCCCTGGACACCTCATCCACCTCAGGTTTTTTTAAATCGAAAATGATTATGTAAAAACAAAGAGCAGGACAGATGTAAAGGTGATTTAGTGAGTGGTCTGGTGGCACATGATGCTGGCAGCCCAGGGACCCATTTAAGCCCTGGGAGTAACACCTGAGAAGGCCTTCATTCAGTGCATACTCACAGCACTGCTCCCTGGAAAAGACAAGGGCCCTTTGAGTAGGGGAACAAGGAACATTTAATTAAAGACCAGACACTTCACGCACAAACAAATAGGTGGAGAGAGTGAGAGACCTTTTGCTTTGTCAAAGCCCCATGGCCGAGGGCTGCTCTCAGCCACCACGGTTCCTTTGCAGCACTGCATTTTATACAGAGCATATACTTGCAAGGCTGTATGACTTATTTGCCACCGGAAAAGATGCTTTCCTATGTGCTGGTTCTGTTTCTGGGGAGGAAGGAGGTGGGAAGATATTACCAGCTGGCCATTAATCTCATAAATCCTGCCCTTGAGCTGCACAATGAATACCATTGATCTGTGTATTTGACTTTGCTTGTTGAAGAGAAGTTGCTTTGAGGAAAAAAATGAAACTTAATAAGCTGTATCTTTCCCTCCTTTGTGATTTTTTTTTTATTTTCACAATACATCTTAGACAACCAGCACTAGCCTTACAGGCCATCCACAGTTTTCTTTAGAGAACTGTATGAAAGCAATTCTAACTCCAAGACTTAACTCTCACAACAAAAGCACAAACCACATACTGAGAAATAAGGCACTTTATATGCAGTCCATACTCCTTTAGCTCTTGTGTCTGTCTCCCCAGTCCCCAAAGTACATTAAAGGCCCAACCCAACACTTGCGGGCAACAAAGTTCTTTATGCAAATTTGGAAGTAAATTCATAAGAGCCTCAGCCTGGCCATAAGCTTAAGTTTACTTTTTTCTTTTTATTTTCCAGGCTGCAATAACCACCTCACAGATATAGAAAGTGCTTAGTCAATCTTTAACTGGCTCTAAGTTGGAGTGGAAAAGAAAGAGAAAAAAAAATGTAGTTTAAATCCACTGAAGTTCCCATGGTAATATCATAAGGCATACAAAAGGTGTAGCTGAGTGTGTGGTAAAGTCATCGGGTGTTTTATTACTATGAAACCTAATGCTCCCCTACTGAAAAGAAATTTTCATTATATAAAGGAGATAATTGGGAGGAAAAAAAGACAATTCATGTTTTATGACTAGCTATAAATGAATAATATTTAATGTCCAACACTCTACACTTCACCATAATCATCCACTAACAACTGAAAAACCTATTGTGAAAATTTCCAAACCTAAACTGATGGGGTGTTAATTTAATTTTTCTGGTGGCAACAGGGAATGTGGCAGGGAAAGAAAAGAAAGGGAACACTTAGCTCCAGCTCCCAGCGTGGCAAAAAAAGTTTTCCCTCCTATGCCTGGCCAAGCAGGAACAAAGCACAACAGCCCAGCCCTGCCGACTTCATTGAATGATAACTCGTGCTAGTTAGTTTAATTATTGCACATACATTTCTTGAAAACTTCATTTGAACATCAGCTACTAATTGGAGAAATTGGTCTGAGCATGACCGAAGGGTTATTATAAAGCTCGGTCACTTCTTTTCAAGCAATCTTTACAAAAGGGCATGGCCTTTCTGCAAAGCGTATGAAAACCTCTCAAAGATGCCCATTGTCCGTGACACAGGAACCAAGTGCAAGAGATACAGAAGGAAGTCTCAGCTGGGAACACAAAATCAATGAAGACATGAAAATGAGGTGGAACACCCTGCTGTACCAACAGCACCTTGCACAGAAGAGCTGAAATGGGGAGAAAAAAAATCAGCTTCCGGGATGACAAATATTAGTGAGTGCAAATGGAAGGTGTGTCAAAGAAAGAAATCTTATTAAAATACTAACGCTCATTAAAGACTTAAGTTGCAAAAGCCTTGCAAAGTTACAAGAAAGCTTCCAAAGACAATGACTTTCATCACGGGACCTATAGGTTTGCATAAGGTTTCCATGACCCCCTTAATCAGCATATTAAGCAAGTGCTGGTTTGGGGATTTTGTTTATTCAAGGACTGCTTAAGTTTCCCAAAGCTTCCCTTCAGCCAACTTAAACACCTAGATACACTCACCAATTTCCTAATATTCAAATAACTCTGATCACTGTGAAACTGGATGCTGAGCAAGCTTTTATGGCATAACCATTTAGTTTAAGAAAATTGCCTGAGGAGTAAGTTTGAAAGTCAAACATGAAACACTTCATCCCCTGTATCCTCCAGCCCCAAGATGTCAGTGCTATAAGCAAGTTTCTCATGTGCTTCATATTCCTGCTGTATTTGACTGTGAGGTCTAATTTTATAATTCAAAACTCAAATCTTCGGACACTAGAATCTCATGTGGATTTCAATCCATTTACTTTGTGGCTCAGGTGCACCTGCGTTAAGCATACTAGGACTGCCCAGTCCCAGTTAAGTACAGGTTACACTTCCATGAGCTTTCCATTATCGAGTCAGGGTGACTTAAATGCGGAAAGACTATTCCGCAACGAGTCTTCTGGTTTACATTTTACAATCCCAGCAGCAGAAAACATGCTATTCCTACTAGATGCTTAGTATTCACTCCTCCTCACCAGCTACTTTTCCCTCCAGTTATTATCTCTAAGGCCATCACAAGTCATTACTCATCAGACCAGTCAAGGCTCTGGACCACAATGAACAAGAAACGTCAGCAACAGCAGCAGAGGTCTGAAAGTCAGGCGGCAGTCATGATTTCTGGGTCATGTTAGCACTTAACATTACAGATGAAGGGAAGGAGGTCGTGCAGCCAAGAGGAGGAGGCCTTTTTGTCCCTTTCCCTGTGCCAGGCAGCAGAAGGAGGCTGGGACAGTCCCCCCACACCTCTTTGGGGCAAGCAGCTGGGCCTCCAGCTACCCCATCCCGGCTGTGCTCCAGGGGCAGGTGAGACAGAAAGGCGCCCCCACCTTTCTGCATCCAGCCAGCCAGCAAGAGATAAGGTAAGAACCAACTCCATGGCCTAACACAGCATGGTCCAGGTATCCCAATGGTCCTGGGGTGCAGAGAAAGACCTCCTGGGTGAGCCTGTCATGCACCCCCTCCTCTGCTATGCACAGGGACTATGGGCTGGACCAGAGCAACAGAAAACAGCAGGTTCACTTTCATCAAAAATATTGTGCCACTTTTTCCCCTTGACCCCATCAGTTATTTATTAACAGGAGTAAAATATTACTATTCTGCACCTCCCAACAGAGAGGTTTTCCTCTCTGCCTAAGATACCAACTGCTTTTTTTTCAAAGCTGAAAAGCATGGGGGACTTTTCCTTTTTGTCTTGAAATGTGTTGTTTGCTGCCTTAATGCAACTAAGCAGACAAAGCATGAGAGAGCTCCCAAAAAAGTCACAGCCATTTACACATTAGGCACCCAATTATGCTGAAAATACAATTACACACATGTAAGTAAATGCTCATGCCCACAAGTCAAGCCCATTACTTTGACAATTCTTTAACTACCTAACTTTACAATAAGTTTGAGCTCAGTCTAGTTAGATACAAGACCTGAATTATCAGTCGGGGGAGGGGGAGGGAATCAGTTCCTCCCATCATATTTAGTGCAGCTAAGGGCACTACACAACAGGCAAGACTCCAGTAGGTCCCTACTCTTCTTTCATAGCCTTTAATCAAATACTCAGAGGCATTCACTATTCTTAAAGTCAAATGAAAACTTTTGGCTCCACTCTTTTGTAAATTCACAGCAAAGATAACCCCCCCAAGGAATGCATATTATTTACACACCAGTGAGCTTACTTATTAACATGAACTTCTAGCAAAAGGTTTGTTTCTGTATTTTAAAATGGGCCAAAAAGACCTGTCCACATTCCTTATCTGGCTTTAGTAATGTCAAGGTCAGAGCACACCCTTCCACAGCCCTCCTGGGCAGCGAACTGAGCAATGTCACCCAGTGGGCAAGGTCCTGGAACACCCCAAAAATCAAACACTGATCCTTACACTCTGTTAAATGATGGGATCAATTCAAAAGCTCTTCATTCTCCATCCAACTGCAGCCAAAAAGCCCACATGAGCTAGGATGAGGAGCAAGCACTAACCACAGTCCAGGATTTTACCCTCCTCTAAATATTGGTGGAGCACACAAAACTTTTCTGTCACCAGAATCTGTTCTCCAACACTGTTTTGTCATTTGAGGTTCAGAAGAAATTTTGCTAAAATAAGGAAAAAAGGTCCATCATTTTTAAAAGGGCACCTCATCTTGAGCTTCCCCCTAAGCACAGAAAAATTTGTAATATAAAAATAAGTCTGATGGGGAAACAGTGAGTGACAAACAGTGAGTGAGTACTCTGCAAGAAACAAGATTGCCAATAAACAGAAGTGATAAGAGCCTGCATTGCTTGTCCTAGAAGGACAAAGGCAGCTAAAAATATTCCAAACCAAGATTAAGATCCAGAAACTGGGAAACCCTGAATATTCGTGTTTCATTCTTTGCAGGAACCTTACTCAGCTAATTTAAAAAAAAAAAAAAAAGAAAAAAAGAAATGCATGAAAATATCCTGTTTTAAGGGTCTGAAACTCCTAGAGCATCTCTAGTTCTGTGACCTGTTCCCAGTGCCTGCTGCATAGGACACAGGTGACATCAGTTGTACGTGAGGAAAAGACAGTTTGTCTCACTGTCCCCCCTGCAGCAGCCCTGGGGAACAAGAAGTCCTTTACAACAATACAACAAACCCTCACAATCTGCCTTCTCTCCGTAAGAGAACCTGGTTTCAAGCTGTGAAGGTTGCAACTTACCTTAACTCCTCAGGAAAGCTTCAACTCTGTTGTTCTTCACAACTCCCAGATATATGCAGCAGTCACAGCTCTTTTTTGGGGGGATTTGTTC
>VWZD01008889.1:245198-319256 GCA_013396695.1 Sakesphorus luctuosus | reverse complement strand
GGGGGGCGGTGTCAAAATAAGTGCTGCAAACAACTCTGCTCTCTATGCTAGGAGGATTTTGTTTCCTGAAGAAAATTCAGGATGAGGTTTGCTTCGTCCTAGGCCACACTGCACACTGGTGGGATTCCCGTGGGTAATCACACCGTAACCTGAACCTTTCACCCACCACAGCATAACAGACTGGCCATTTACAGTAGTTCCAAAAGCCACCTGCCTTGCACCGCAAGAAAACCTTACTCACATCCTACTACTACTACTTCTCGCTATATGACATCTTCACAGCAACACTGTGACCCAGGTTTGAGCTAGCAAGTAGAACCGAACATAAAATGAAACACTGTTTTAGCAAACCTAGAACTAAAACGGGCTTCTAATTCCTGAGCCCAGTAGCCCGGGGAGAGCGCCGGGGGCGGAGGCCGTCCCGCAGGAGCCCAGCGGGCATTTCACCCTGCGGGGCGTATATTCCAGCACTTCCAGTTTGTGTTTTAAACCTCTCTCGCTGAAGGAAACGAGGAGACGCGCCCCTCTGACCGACCCTACAGCAGCGGCTCCCCCGGAGACCCTCGCTTACCCGCAGCGCATCCGTATGATGCCACCGCTCCCGTCCCGGCTCCCCCGCCGGCGGACACCCCCTTTGGGGGCTAAGCCCTCGCGGTGGGAAGGGACGGTCCTCCCGCGCCCGGACTCGGCCGGGCACCCGCGGCGGGCGCTCGGGGGCAGCGCCCCGGCCGGGCGGCACCTACCCAGGCACTTGATGTGGAAGCCGCTGGGGGGCTTGAGGGAGCGGCGCGCCCAGCCCTGCCGCAGCACCTCCAGGTGCTCCTCCTTGCCCTGCACCAGCAGCACCTGCTCGTCGATCCAGCCCAGGAAGAAGGTCTCGGCCACCGCCGCCGTGGCCCGCCGGTCCCAGAAGTGCTGCATGTTCTCCCGCTTGAAGTCCGCGAAGATCTCGTAGCCGATGCGGTGGCGGCCCAGCTCCGCCGCCGGCCCCGCACCTGCCCCAGCGGCGCCGCCGCCCTCCGGCCGCCCCCCGGCCGCGGGGTCCAGCACGATGGCCAGGGAGTGCGGGGCGATCTGCAGGCACCGCTCCGCCCTGCGCGGCATGGCCGCTCACCGCCCGCCGTCGGGCACGGACACGGACACGGACACGGACACGGACACGGACACGGACACGGCCATGCCGCCTCCCGCGGCCGGCTGTCCGCGCTCCGCGCCGCTCCGCCCCCGCCGGGCCCGGCCCGGCCCGCTCCGCCCCCGGCACACCCGCGGCGCGTCCTGCCCTGCCGCGGGCGAGCCGGGGACGGGATCCCGCGGCTGCCGGTCCCGCAGCGGGCAGCGGCCGCTGTCTCCTGGCCGGGAAGTCCGCACTCCACCTCCCCTCCCCGCACGCCTCCCTGTGCCAGCTCAGGAGCACCATCCCCAGAAGCGACACTAGCCGGCTGCATGTCCCCGCCGGTGTGTAGGCTTCCCGGCACCACCCTGCTACCCCTGCCTTCTGGAGACCCTCACCCTTCCCTTCCACAAGTGAAACACTGGGTCATCCCTCAGCCGCATCCAGATTATCCCAGCAAGTTTCGTAATTCCTTATGGTTTTTCTTCCTCCAGTGGTTACACATCTGTAGGTAACATACCCGGTGAGCAGCACTCTACCCTGCCACATGCTCAAATGCTTTTCTCTTCACCCGTTGAAATCCTGTGTCACTTTGTGTCTTAGTGGTTCTGAAATCTGGTGGAGATGGAGTAAGTTAAGGTTTACTCCTAACTTCTGTGGCTTTTTCCCAGCACTTTAATATTTTCCCTGCTCTAGGTCACCAGCTGCCCGTGAGGCTCAAGAGAGAGCTCAGTAAAACTGAGCAAGGTGTGAGCAGAATCAGAGGGGTCCTTGGCCAGCAGAGCCTGGCCTGGGGGGTGCATCAAGGTGGTAGGTGGCCACTGAGCTGCAGGTGCTGGCAGCAAGGTGCCAGTTATGCTTATGAGAGGACAGATTTAGGAACTTTGATTCTATCTTCTGTGGGAACCCTTGACCCTCCAGCAAAACTGAATCTCATTTCTGAAAATAGGGCTTGAGTTCCTGAATAGTCTGTAGCTGCTGGACACCTTGGTGGTGTGTGAACAATGTGAGTGGCCTCAGCAGTACCCTTGCCTCGCCTCAGGGTGCAGGGCACCATGGTACCTGGACATGGGCAGTGAAGCATGGGAATGCACCAGAAAGGTCAAAGACATGAAGAAGAAAACTGCTCTAGAAAAGGAGGGCAAGAGTGGAGGCAGAGGAGAGGTGAGTGAGAGGAGAGAGCAGGCAGCAGCAGCTCTGCCAGGCAGCAGTATGAGAGCTGCTACAGCCACTCCATCCCATGCTGTGCACAAACTAGTGTTTTACATGTTGCTCCTGAGGTCACTCACATCAACATCCCTTGGCATATCTGGCTGCCTTAAACCATCACCCATTTGGTTCTAACCTCATTCAATTCATGTGCCACTCTCCAGCTGGCTTCATCCAATTCCTTCTCTGAGGCACTCTGTAACAGTCAGGTTCCTCTGACATCCCTACTTTTGGGTTTTATCCAGTGCTGTCTAGGCACCATATAGAGAAAAGTCAAACTTACCAGCATCCCAAAGAGTTTTACAAGGAAAAATGTTATTTCCAAAGGGGAAATCAGAGGGAAAATATATTATCCAGAAAAACTGTGAGCCATTTTGAGCCAGGAGCAGAGTATATTAACACTTGGTTTGCAAGTCTCTAACCCCTTGCCAAGTACTCAGCTTCAGCACAGCAAGATCTCAAGCAGCCCCTCACCTCAGCCAGTAATAGTTTTGATGCTGCTGCTGTCAGGATTTCAAAGGACCTCTTTCACATCACCATTCAGCACTAAACTTTGCCAAGAGGACCCCTCTGCCCCGGCATCCTCACTGTCCTCTAAACTGCTTCCCAAAGTTCACCTGAGCCGTTGGTTGCCTGTTAAAAGAGCTAGTCTAAGTGTGTTGAAACTACTGCCATGATCTTGTCATCCTCATGTTATTCTTACCTTCTGCCTTCCTCCTCTCTGCATTCTATCAGCCTTTTATCTCGCCCATCACACTTGCATTTCAGTTCTCCTGGGCAGGGCTCACCTTTGTGTTGCCTGTATGAAGAGCACATCACATTGACATCTGAGCTGCTGATCAGAGTCACCAGGTAACTTCAGGGCCTGGATGAGTTTTCAGTTTTTATTCCTATCTGTGAGAACAAAGGAGCCAAATAAAGCTGTTTGGTTTTTAGGTTTTTGCACCAGATACACACTGAAGAGTTAGATGTGTGGCCCCACATTTTCTCTACAGCCCTGAAATCCCATGTGCTAGCCAATTCCTTCTGCTGCTTCTGGCAGAAAGGCATATTCAGTGCAGCATGCCTGGTAACCTTTGGTCACAGCATCAGTTTTGCTCTCTCCATTAGCTAAGATCCTTTTCCCCTCAATACTAATTTCTGAAGCAATTTGTGTGGCAAAACACCCCACACAGTCATTTTTCTCCTCCTTGCAGTAACATTTGTGGGTTGTTGACATCTTCCCTACCCCTGGCTCATCCTCCTGTAAAGGTTAGTCCTCAGCCTGCTAATCCTCTCCCACCCTGCTTTCATCACCTCTTCACTCACACCACTTCAGGCCTGTGTGCTTGCAGGCTGGCCCTCACTCCCTGTCCTTTTCAGCATGCTGCCTCTGCAGCTTGCACACATGGAGTGTCACACACAGGTGTAGAGACAAGGCAGTGAAAGAGAGTATGCAATGATTTGTCCAAAACTTGTCAGATGAAGCAGATGTGGCACAAATTGGGCTAGGGGTTAGGTGTTGTCCTCATACAAGCTGGTGCCAGGATTGCCCAAGTGAGATCTTGAGGGCCTGGTTAAGAAACTCCCCTTCTTTCAACGGCCAGGGTATAGGCTGTGAATAAGTATGTACTGCATAAACTGGTCATCATTCATTATTCCCCTTTTTTCCCCATTTCCTTACTGATTCAAATATTTTTTGTCCTTATAATTTGGGAAGGTTGGTTTATTTTGATTTATTTACATTTTATTGCTTGTTGATTTTATGTTAAATAACATGTCTTTCCTTGTCGTACACTCTTATTTCAAGGGACTTCTTCACAGCCATCAAAATCTATAGCCACATTATAGCCAATCTGGTATTTCCCAGTAGAAATACAAGTGAAAGACAGCCCACAATCTTCTCATGGCCAAGTAATAAAAGGGGGTGAAGTGGAACTCCTAAGTGCCTCTGAAGTATCTGGAAAGGCAGAAATTTACATTGCTGCTGAGACAAAACCCCTGAAAATTTAGCCATGTCCCTTTGAAATGCATCAGTGGTGGCAGGAGGTCTGCAGCAGATGGAGTTGTTCATCCGGGGTAGGAGCAGGAAGTCAAACACACCTGGCAGAGCTGTGTTCTCTGGATGTCTGTACTGATCCATAGATCGGGTGCAGCATCTTTGCCTGCTGCAAACATTGCCTCATTAAAAACTCCCTGCAAAAAGAGTATTCCCCCAGAATTTATCCAAGGCCATAGAATGGAAAAGAAAGACTGAAGTGAAACATATATTTAATAGTGGCTGTCCATCCCTGATTTGTACATAGTAAGGCAAGTTGCACATTTTTGCAGCCTACATAGTGTGTCAGCAAGTGATCTGCTTCAGATACTGTATTCATGCAGTTAAGTCAACAAGTACCTTCCAGGAGAGGTTTTGGAAGACTATTTAATATCAGAAAACTATTTTTTAGTCTTTCTAGTCATTTTATGCAAGAAGAAATTGTATCTTCCCTCCCACTGTCCACCCAGTGTTGTCACCTGGCAAGAGAATCCTTCCCAGCCAAGTCACCTCATTCCCGAGAAGAGGCTGCTGTTCTTGTTATGTGGCTTTTCAGGTGGTTGAAGTCTGTGTGGCAAGAAACTGTCAGCTTCAGATATTTCTGGCAGGGCTTTTTTCTTTTTTTGACATACCTGCATCTATTCCCATGTGGAGGGCAGTGAGTGCAGTGATGCACTGGTCAGTGTGACTGCCATCGTCAGACACGGCACTGACTGCAGCCCTAATTAGACCAGAGCTTGCAGACCTTAATAATAAAACTTGAGAGGAGTGACTCCCTCCTCTTGCCCCATTCAAGACCTACATGAGCCTGGCTAGACTTTCTTGGACACAGAGTCAATGTAAACTGGGTCTGGCTTTGCTGTTGCAAGTGTGCAGGAGAAGGGCCAGAAGCAGGTATGTTGGTAACACAGGCCTGATGCTGCTCTTCTTGTCGTAATGTGAGAAAAACCAGGTGCAATCTCAGAAGAGTAGGTGCTCTGAAACAACAGAGGTCATGAACAGTGATGGCAACTTGCACTTAAGCAAAGCAAGAGGATGGAAGGGGCATGCTAATAGTTGTTCCTTAAAACTCTTCCCAGAAGTGTGGCATCCTTTGTAACTCTACATTTGCTTAGTTTGCATCGCGACACTTATTTGACACCAAGAATTCCTAAAACTTCACCTTGTTTAGCTTTACCCTTTTGTTTTGGTAACCAGTTTTTGTAATACAGAGATAATAATACTTCTCATATTTGTAAAGTCCCCTGAGACCTGCTATTAAAATTCAGAAATGGCTGTTTGAGTCTCTGCTCTGGAAGGAGTTTTGTGCTCTGTCCTGTCCTGCCATCCTCCATCAAGAAGCCCGGCTCAGAAGTTCTTGCTCAGACAGAGTTCCCAGTGAAGTCAATGGGAGTTTCCTGGGTGAAGACTGATGAGCCGGGTCCAAACTAAACACCCAGCTAATAAGCAGAGTAGGAAACAGCTGACTGCATCATTTTTAAGCTCTGTGCTTTTACCTGACTCAGACTTGCTGGCATCATGAAGGATTCTGGGGGCAGGATGCAACCCGAGGGAGGAGATCCCAGGGTATAGGCAGATATGCCCATTTTCCTCTTCAGGAAAATATTTGGCAATGATGTTTAATCTTTGCAGCAAGGTGAGTGCCTCTTGGATAGGTGAGCTGGTAGGTAGACAATTATCTATTGTCTGCTTAACAATAGCCTACATGTACTAGGGCGGTTACACTGACCAGGAGGAAAATCACCTCCCAGCAGACATGGAAAACAAGTTCCCACTTTACTCACAGGACATGTATAACACAGAGTACAGATCTCTCACATTCAAATTCAGTTGCCTATGTTTAGACAGGTAAATAATACAGCACTAAAACACCTGAATTGGAAAGCCCTTTAATTTTATTTATTTGTGAAGTTGCAAAGAGGGAAACAAGACTTATAGATGTTTTGAAGCCAAAAAGCTGGTGTACAGCTTGTCACAGCAGTGCAGGTAAAAGGGGCCAGAATAGATGCCCTACATGGGAAATTCTTGACTGTAAAACAATAAAGAGGAAAGAGAAGGGCAGGTTTATATCTTGACTTTCTAAATATATTTTCTAGAGGTTCTTGTATGTGCCTTCTGACCTATAACTTTCTCTTATCTACTATGATATTGATGGTTGCTTCTGTCCAGATTACAGTCAGATACTGTATTTGACATGGATGAGATTTTATTTCAAACTCTGCAGTTGTACTCTACTGAAGCCATAAAGGACTCAATATTTGCATGCAACATGCAGTTTTAATTATGGAGATGGCACACCAGTTTGCCTAAAATAGCTGCTTCTCACATTGCCTTGCAAGAACCACTGAAAACACATTGAGGCAGCTCAAGCAATGACACGCCAAAAGAACTAGGGTTTGTTTTTATGATTCCCCTGCCAGTAATGGAAAGAAACTGTGAATGAAATGGCCATTAATTTTCATGGGTGCTCTGAAAGAAAGAGTAATAAATTCTATTTCTCTATCCCTTTTCCTATTTCCTTTCACAGCCCATGGCCTGAAGTGTAGGGGCTCTGCTGACTCCTGGCCCAGCCAAGCAAAGGCATGTGTCTAATGCCTGGCACATCTCATATTGCTGAATTCATGAGTCCAAAGTTAGACTAAGGAAATCAGAAGGCCTTGGCATTTTCATCTGAAATGTCTCTGCTTTGAATACATGTGTTTTCCTCCTACTGGCCTTTCTCATGTAGTGCAGGGCAAGTCCTGTAAGTGCTGGGGGCAGCACTCTGGAGAACAAAATTACAGTGAAATACACATACCCCTAAGAGTATGCAAATGTAAATGGCATACATAGGCAAAGTGAGGTAAAGGAAAATCCTTGTTCACATAACATGCACAGCCAAAAGTTCCAACTTCTACTGGCTCGATTTTCCTGCAGGAATCCCATTGGACTGGGGGCCAAAATGACAGAAAGATGACCAGTGGCTCTACATTTTCATTTGGGACGTACATATTGTGCCTAAGCAAGAAGGCAAGGTAGACAGAGCTGACCATTTCTAAACAAACAATTAAATGAACCCTTCCACCTTCCAGAAGGAGAATTTAATCAGAGGCTGTTATTAAAATGCCTATCTGGGAAAAAAAATAAAATGAGAAGAGGATTCTGTGCCACAAGGCAATCTGCAGGTAGAGGGATCAGCACACAGAGTGAGAGAACCAGAGCTGGGCACAGGCTTTGTAAGCAGCCTTGGCTCTGCCCTGACAGCAGAGCTGTGGGTGACAAGTAGGCATCAGTCTGAGCTTAACAGGATGGGCTTGAAAAGGGTAGGAATACCACTTTTCCAACCCAAAGTGGAGCTGTAAAAAACTGCATTGGTGGGAACAATACAGTCCATGCCTACAGGCAGAAGTGAGGGATATTCAGCAGTGCCCCCTGGCATGGTAAGACCTGAGATTTGGGGCTGGAAGGACAAGCTGATACATGTTGGCTCCTCTGAGAGCCCCTTGGTGGCACAGAACTGGGGAGGCTTTCCCATATTGCAGGATGGGGAAGCTCCCTGATCATTTGGCTTTGCCAGTTTTAGGAGGACAGCTCCTCCTTTCTGACTGAGGAAAGGGAAAGCGATTGGTGTAGAAACCCTTTGAGATACGAGCCCTTTGAGATTTTGTTTTGCTTTTCAGGCAGGCAGGCAGACACCCATGCAGTTAGGAAGCAGAGGGATACAGTGTGTCAAGATACAAGGAGGCTCCACCTGTGCCATGACATTCTTGCTCTTTGGCCGGAAAACACAGGCTGGAGCCAGGCTCGCTCTCTGTAAGTGGCCAATGACATCTTCCCACTTCCTGTGCACTGACCCACTGACCACAGCTCAGTTCAGAAAATGTGAGCCAGGCTTACAGCCTTCCTCTGGGCTCCCCCAAACCATGTCTTTCCAATGCCCAGAGCTTTGCAGGAAGAGGATTTCTGCACTAAAGCATGAGAAAAGGCCTGTGGGAAAGGGGACTAACCACAACCACAGTATTTGCACGTAGGGAAAGGCTGGATGTAGCAAAGAATGTTGGTAACATGCTCACCTTGGGTTTAAATTCACTGCTGCTGCTTGTGGCTTCTCGAGCCAATGACATCCTAACAAGTGTGTTTTTAACACATCTCCACCTTTTCTTGATCAAGATACCAGTGTCTGGTGTTTCTTGTCTTGATAAAGATGCTCTTGGAAAAGAACAAAATATCCCTGAGAAAGAAATTACCATCATGGGGTTTTTTTTCCTCTTTTTCCTTTTTGCAGAAATTTCTTATCAATTTTGCTCTACTCAATAACCTTCTGTCTTTTCATTTCACTTCAGGCCTTAAGTTTCTTGACTTTGGTGAGCTAGTTCAGACTAAGCCATGCTTGGTTTACATATGAAAATAACAGGCACCTTACAGCTGCCTGCAATAAACAATTATTACTTAGAAACAGACCAATACCTGTTACACTGTGGTATGAAACATCCTCTTTTACTCTTTTAGCTGGTGAGGGGCAGTGGAATAGCCCAGTGAATGCTCATGTGCACAAGGAGGAGGGTAACAGCCCCCTTCTCCAAGTGGACTGGCAGCAGCTCTTCCAGCACTGGTTTTGTACCTGTTGGGTGAGTGCCAAGAACTGGCACACATTCAGATTGCGGTGTCTGCCAGCCGCCGGCTAAGCTTGTTTGCTCCTCCATCATTTTCATTTCACTCAGAGCAAAGAGACAAATAAGAAGGCTAGAGGCTCACTTTCAGGTCCCCTTTGGCAATAAGGAGTTGGTGAAAGGGGTGGTGGAGTGGATGTAAGAGAATTTATTCCTGGTTTAATAGCCCTTCATTATAACTAAGCCTTTTGCCTAAATGGCAGTTTCGCTCCCATCTCCTAAACACTGCTCCCTTGCATTAGACCTTTTATAATAGCTGTAATTACAGTTGCAAGCTCTTCTTTTATTTTATGGGAGATGAAGTAAGCCTGCCCGATGTCACAAGTGTTGATCCTCAAGTACAACCACATCTTTGAGGCAGTGTCCCTGAACAGCGGGATCTGATGGATGAGTCACATGGAAGACCTGCTGGTTTCCTTGCTAGCCCTGCCTGCTCTCGAGACTGATCTCTCTTGCAGGTAATTTTAAGCAGCCATCCTGCTGCTCTCCTGCCTCTTCCCTTTGCCTCAGCTTGTCGGGATTAGACAGTTTAACCAGTGACCCCAGTTGTCATCAATCTCAATATGAATGCACTGAGATAATACAGGCAATTCTCTGCTCTGTGAAGACAGGCATTTATGAAGTATTTGTGAAATCATTTTAGCTAAAGAAGACAGACAGCTCAATTTCATGCCTAATATTGCCTGACAGGTGTGGACACACCCTGAGATAACTCTCTTGTCATCCCGACTAGAAGGTCAAGAGTCTACATTTGACAGAGAGAATCGCCTTTGGCACTCTGACAAAAAAAATGAAAACACAGCATCATCCAGAAAAAAACCCCCAAACAAACCCAACAACCCCTTTAAAAACCAGATGTGCCAGATTGAACATTTCCCAGAGCTTAATTCCCTTTACATTTGTAGCTCCTCTTTGAAGATTATCCATGGACCCAACACCAGGCTAAACCAGAAAGTTTAGCTTTTGTTCTTCTATTAGCCATTATCGGCTTAGTGTTTTAAACATCTCAGGCATGGTGGGCAGTGGCTCTCTCTCCACTACATTCCTCTTTTCTCCTTTCCTCCCTATCCAGTAACTCTCCTCTCCCTCTCCCTCTCTTATCCTCTCCTCTCCTCTATTTTCATGCTTTCCCTAGGGATCTCTATGGAATACCACCCTGTGTTTCCCTGCTGTGCCCAGAATGCAGTGAAACTTCACTGTGGGAGAAGAGAGCAGGGGCTGGCCTCTGTCACAGCAGCACTGCTCTGACCCCTTTGTGGCTTTGGGAGGAGAACCCAGTCCCACCAGCTTAAAAAGGGAGAGCTCAAACAGGAAGTTCACCAATAGCTCAAGAGCTCAGTAGTGGGGCTGTAAGATGTATTATGGTAGTCTAAGCTCCCCTGGGTAATTTCCTGGACAGTGCACATTTCAGCAGCTAAATCTGAATCCACTCCACTGGCAAATGTCAGATCCTGGAGGAAACATAATTTCCTGCTGAGGTACTAAAAATACTCTTATAAATGAATTTTGTCTTGATATTAATGTAAACGAGGTTGTGTATTTGTTTATAAAAAGGGGATACATCATTGCTTCATATTTGTGCAGGAGAGTTACATGTTAATAACCAAGAATCAGATCATTTCTTTGCAAGGCAGAAGTGGGAATGAGTAATTTTTACCATGGGTTTTATGAGAAGAGCTCTGCCAGTGTATGCAGTAGCTTTAAAAAGAAACTGCTTAGGCTTTTCCTTCTCTTTTCCATAGCAAATACAGCAAGTTACAGAACCCAACAGCCAGCTTTTGTACTCCTGCTTCTACACTGAAAGGACACATTCAGAGATGCTGCAGCAATCAACCCTGGTCAGCCCATACTTGACCTTGTGGCCCCTTTTTGAGGCCAACCTACTGTGCTTTCAAAGGCTGGATGGTTCCCAGCAGGTTCACACCAACACAGGCCCTGGAAGAGGGGAAAGAGGGAGGAAACTTCAGTGTTTCCTTGCTTCCATTTTAGTTCATGTTGCCTTGTCATACAAAACACTCGAGGAGGTGTAACTGGAAAGACTCCTGTGGAGAACAGGGCTGGAGGTAACCCTGCCCTGCCAGGCTTGTGGCTGTGGCAATGCAGCTTCAGCAGGTGCCACTGGATGATGCTGTACAGAGGGTTGCAGGAGCAGTTGGATTTGCTACTGATCTGAGGCTCTACTGCTTTTGTTTTCAAACTCACAATCTTTTTGACATGCAGAGCAATGTGCATGGAGTCTGTGGGCATCTGCAGGGCTCTGGCAGCGGGTCCTGTGTCTTGCCCCGTACCATTAGATGTGGGCAGCCTTGCAGGAAACCTGAAAGTACATAAGAGTACAGTGACAGCAGGGAACAAACGAGCACACCCAGCAGTCAGTGAAAACCAAGGATGGAAGAAGTTCATTTGACAATGACCTGGCAGACCCACTGTTCCATCAATGCTGCTTTAGGCAGTCCTTGGAGTCTGGCCTCCATTCCAATAACTTCCTCTTCTCCAGGGCCAGAGGATAAGAAGGGGAGAAAAGAGGTGGCACACAGGCCAGGGTAATGAGGGGGTGGCTGGATCCTCCCTCTTATTGGGAGTCAAAGCCCCAAACAAGACTTCTCCAGGCTCCAAAGTGGGCAGCAGTACTTTACAGCTGGGAGTCCTCACTCCTCCTGGTCCTCAGGGTCCCTTGCCCAGTCCACTTTCCATGACCTGTCAGCTATTTTTTCACACTGTTTAACCATTACAGTCCCCAGCACTCACTTTTCCCCATAGCACTGCATTAATCTTTCAACATATCTGGTTCTTTACTCGTGATTTAAGAAGATCTGTGAATATTTTACTGCTCTTACTTTACAAAAATGTCCCGTCGTGCTGAGGTGACATTACTTGATCCCTGTGCAAATCTGGGAGAGAGGTGTGCATTTCTGCTTGGGAGCACAGCAGATCCCCTCCAGATTCCATTGGCAACATGCCTACCAGTCAAAGAGCAGCAGTAGTTTATCCCATGGGCATTCTCCATCTTGTGTTCAGCTCTTGTGTTGTACTGTGGCCATGGCTGTGTGTCTTGGCAGCACCAGCATATTCCCAACATGTGTGAAGCATTGCCAAGGATGGGCACCTTGCTCACAGGCAATCTTGATGGCAAGAGAGATACTCCCACAGGTTAAATCCTGCTGGGCTGGTCCTTAGCAGCACCTGGTTCACCCCTTTGCCAGTCAGCCCTTCGCAGCAGCACTCTGGCTGTAGTGGTTGCATTCAGAGTCTATCATGGGTTAGGCTGAGGAGGAGCTGGGGCTCACCCCTGCAATGGCTCTGGGAAAGCCCCAGTGGACAGCACTTGCCATAGGGAACAGGAAGCTGTGCAAGGGCTTAGGGCAGCCTGGATGTGGCTGCTGGCACATGCTGCCTGAAGGAGCCCCGACACCTCCCTTGAGCAAATGGCTCAGAACACAATGGCAACCCAACATAATAATAGAGGAGCAGAAAAATCCCAGGTCAAGATTTATGTAAGTTTTGGGAGCTTTTCTTTCTGGAAATAGCAATTCAAAATCAATCACTGGTGTGCATGTACCTTTAAAAGTCTTAATAACAGTGATATCCCTGCAACATTCCCTCTCCTTCCAACAACAATGGAAACTGTGGCTCCAGGACACAGCAAGCCCAGGGCTTAGCTCACCAGACAGGGCTGTTCACCACATGACCAGATCCTGTTCTTGGTGCTAGCTGTCCTTTCAAGACAAGGGCAAGGAAAATACCCAGCTGATTTTGAAATACCTTATGGTGACTAAAATGTGATTTCATTATTTTGCAAATTATCAGCAGGACAGGTGAGGGTCAGAACAACACCAGAGCACCTGCACAGGGTGGGGAGGGCACTTGGGCATGCCTTAGCTCTGCTTGCTGCAGGTTGGCCTGGCTTCCAACACCAACCCAGAGCACAACCAAGTGCATGGGTGCTACTGGGAGAAAGACAGCCTACAAATAAGAAAAGGAAAATTTAACCAAGTATTTACCAAGTGTCATTAATGCAAAGAGAAGTCAGAGCTTCCCAGAAAGTTGTTTCTCTGAGGCTTAGTGAAGTCCAACTGGAAAAGCCCATCCTTTTTTAAATCACCATACTTAATAACCTGCAGCATGAGCTGTGGCTACCCTGGGAACATGTGTTTGGAGAGCACCTGGCAGCTTGCTCCCAAGTGGAGTCTTCCTTCTAGCCTGTGGGGACAGGGTAGGGGAAACTCCAGGAGATCCTGATCCTGGTTTGCAGGAGACAGCCATCAGTTTTACAAATAAGAAGGCAGGTTACTTGCAGTAAAGCCATGCAGCAGAGTTCAAACAGCCAGCGTTTCTGCATCTCCTCATGTGGATAAATTAATAAAACATCAAATTAATTTAGCTAGAAATAGGACAGCAATCACAAGCCAAAGTTTACCACAAAGTTTTGCATTACAGTAACAAACACGAAGCGTAATCAGAGGTGTACATCTCTATTTCCCCACAGAAAATACTATGCCCTCTTCTCATTGTGAATAGCTCATAACTGCTCATGCTGGTTTTGCCCTAGCAACGAAATCCCAGGCAAATCCCACCTGCTCTGCTCAGAAGTGCATGTTTCATTCCATGGGGCAACCCGGGCACAAAGAATGCCATACCAGATTCCCCCAGGTGCAAATGGGTGCAGCTCCTTTCCTGTCAGTGGAGCAACCAACCTGATATTGCTCACATGATGTTTGCTCGCTGCAAAGAGCACAGCCTCTTAAGGATGTGTAACTAACCCAGGAATTAGAAAAACATTTCTGGTAAAATTAGCTGGTGTACTCAGTAATACCTGGCTGAGGGGGCTAAGAGCATTCCTCTCTAACTGCCTAAAAACTCCTTCACTGAATTCATTGATCATTCTTATCAGCATCCCTTTTGTTCCTGGGCTATAGGAGTATTTGAACTAAAAGCTTCTCAAGCCCAAATCCATCTGAGTGATGAGTATTTTCAAGGTCATAAATTAACACAAGCCATTACTACGCTACCTACATGAAAGTCTTCAGTGGAGGAGCAGTGACCCTGAGAGAGACACATTTGTCTGACCTCTCTGCAATCTCCTGGCCAGCTAAAGATCTTATAAACAGGTGATTTTGTAGCACAGAGGAAAACTAGCATTTTCCTTGTTATAAAGAGGGTGGTGGTTGAAAACTCGGACAAATTCTCTTTATTTTGCTTTTTAGACTCCTAATGTTGACTCACAGAGAAACCAATGTATGGAAAACCATCTAGTGAGCATTCTGATACCTTCTAGTGGATTTCTGATTTCCTTTATCTATGACTATCATTTATGTTTTCATGTTTACTACAGCTGTTTGCTTTGTCCCTTGTGGACTATTTTGAGGGAGCTATACGTTATTGAGCACATATGTCCAAGTACCAAGGCTCTAGGAGATGCTGAGGCAGGATTCCTTGATGTCAGTTACAAAATAGAGGATGTATTTCTCTCTCTGTATACATGTAGGTATGTGTACATGTGTGCTTATGCCAGGATTACAGCTCTGGAGGTACTGGCTGCATTTTGCTTACATTTTAGGGCAGAAACAGGCACCTGGAATGCCCCTGGCTGAGGGTGCCAGATAGCCACCCCCACCTCTACTGCTGGCAAAAACAGGTGGCAAGAAGATTTCTATGATGGCCTCATGAAATCAAACAGTGAAGAAAAATCAGGCTAAGTTCATCCCATGCTGCAGGTTAATGGAATATCTTCAGTGTGGGGCAGGGAACTGAAATATAGGGGCATTTATCCTCATTTGGGTATTCATCATTGCTTTACTATAGTTTATTTATTTCACTGGTATACATAGGTGTGTGTACATATACAAGTGTGCTTATATAAAAGCTAAAGAGAACCACCTGGATTCAATACATTTTATTTAACTACTTATTAAAATAGTTTGGGAAAAGAATAATTTAAATACTAGTTGACAAAAAGAGTATGAAAAAATATATATTTTACAAGTTCCAGCTTTTCCATTACCTACTTTAAAATATTAAAAAACCCACAGTAATTGCTAAAGAGTGCAGATAAGACAGAAAAGCTAAACTTTTGTATGACAAGTGGTTTACATGGAGAAACTATGTCCATGCTCTGAGGTAAAAGCACTTTTAGAGATGAACAGTTAAGACTTTTAGAAAGATTAACTGACTTCAGCCTTAAGGTCAGCTTTGAATGACCCTAGGGAATCAGATACCTCTTATCAACTCCTAAATGCAGGCAAAAAAAATGTCAGCTGCATGTTTCAATTTACTTTCCAGGGATAAATTTCTGACTCTCAGATCTTCCCACCCCCTGGCAAGTTCAGACAATGGTAATCAGCATGCATACTTAACATAGTTTTGTATTAATACAACACATCCTATAAGCATGGCCATACAAACTTCCTTGCCTTTGCACAGTATCATGTTACTCCACAAATTATCTAGAGATCTAGCAAGAATATTTGACATGATTTTCTTGAAAAAAAATAGAATAAAATATTTACATTCTTTCCAGGTGAGAGAATTTTTACTGTCTTGAATAAATCTTTAGGGTACTTTAGAGTTCTACTTAAACATATACATACCTGGGTTTCCTTATCCAACACTTGCCATTTCTTTGGCAGAAAAATTCAACACTGAGGCACATAGAGCTTTACTTTCCTAAAATCTTGTTCGTTCCTAGTAGCATTTGCAAAATATATTCCTTACTCACCTCCCCCAAATCAAAACTGTTCCGGTAAGGTTTGCAAAGGCTGCTGTCCCCACTGCACTGTTCAGTCACACCACCTACCAGTTTCTGCAGGGCAAACAAAGACAAGTCTCAGAGCTGTGTTACAGTTGAAGACTTCTCTGAGTCCTGCACCGTACCCAGATATTTCCACAGCAAGAGGGTGCATATGCACACTCCCACGTGAGGCAATGCCAAGCTGTAGTCTCTCCTAGTCCGAGGCTGAGGGAATTACCTCAGAGCAGGCTTTGATCATGGAAATCCATAGGCACAATCTCACAGGAGGTCCCAACACTATCTGCTGTAGGAACAAAGCAAGGTTTTTTCCACGAGTGGTTTTTTGAACAAGTGGAAAGGTAAGGTATGTCTGGCATCCAAGATGCCAAGGACATTTCAGCCATAGACTTCTGGGGTCCAGGACAGGCAACAGCCCAGTCAGTTCCCTGAGTAATCGCAGAAGTTACAACTCATTCTAGAGGAAACTTGCAGAGCTTTTTGAGAAAAAAAAATGTAACAAGAAACACAGTAACACAAGGAGATCAAACAGAAGGTCACAGTGACCTCTGGAAGCCAGTACCTATTTGCACAAGCAAGTGAGCAAAGGAGGAAGGCCACTGCCTGAGAGTGAATCACAGAATACCTCAAGTTGAAAAGGACCCACAAGGATCCTCAAGTCCAACTCCTGGCCCTGCACAGGACCATCCCCAAGAGTCACACTGTGTGCCTGAGTGCATTGTCCAAACACTTCTTGAATGCTGTCAGGCTTGATGCTGTGACCACTTCCCTGGGGAGCCTGTTCCAGTGCCTGACCATCCTCTGGGAGAAGGTCTTTCTAATATCCAGCCTAAACCTCCCCTGACACAACTTCAGGCCATTTGAAGGGAACCTTGAAGCAATCTGCTTGAAAAGCAAGGAGCTCGCTCCTATGGAGCCCTCTCCACCAAGAAGGGGAAGTGCAGTCAGTCACATTCTGCATGAATGTATCTGTCTCTATCTGTGTTATCTGAAGTCAGCCCTGTGTTTTTTTTACAGAGCACACAGGTGTAGCTAGCATGCCAGCCCCTAAATTTAGCAGGATTCCTCAGTGACATTTAGTACTTCCACAAGGTTTCTTCATCCATAGAGTTTACACTAGCAGAAACCTCAAAGCAGATGAAATTATTTTTCCTCTTATCGAGTTTTATCATACTACAGGACCCAGAACCATTCCTTCAGAGAGCTCTAAAGAACCTATTCTCCAAAATTATTTTACACATTATGTAAACTTATTTTCTGAACCTTTTTAAAGCACTATGATTGATTGGGATATACATTATTGTTATTGACAACACAGCTCACTTTACAGCTACACAACAACCATGTTTCCTGGTGAGGTAAGAAGCATTACAACCATGAACTAGTTTACAACCCAGTGTGGTGGGCCAATGGGACAAACCTATAAGGCGAGTAAGAGCTGCCTCAGTTGCCCATTGAGTCAAGCAGAGATTGCTACTCAGTCCTATTTCCATACTGGGAAGGGAGTTTGGGGTAAGATATTTATGTTCTCTTCTCTCCTTTAGCCTAACTGAAACTATGTGAAGGAGCAGGAGCTCATTTTTACAGAATGAAGAAGCAGAGGAGGTTTAAGGAATGAGGTGTTTTAAAGATGGGGTTTTTTTCTTCTTCCTACTCTACATATAGTAACATCAAACCTGAAGGATGGTCCTAACAGAAGTACTCTTTCTTAGGAACCTTCAATCCCCCAGGTGAAGGTAGAGAAAGCACAAAGAGAAACAACTTGTTCATTAGGATATGACAAAAGAAAGCTGGTAGAACCTCCAAAGCCCATGTGTAAATCAATAATCTGAGAATACTTAGTGCAAGACCCTAAAAATGAATCTGAAAGTAAAAATCTTCCTTTTAATCCTTCACTTTTCCTTAACCTCTTAAGAGTTTAGCAGTTAGAAGCAACAAAGAAGGAATAGAGTACTTTCTTTGCTCTAGACTTTGCTGTAGACTTTGCAGTAGACCAGATCAGAGAAGAGGGGAGATGTCCCATCTCAGTGTGTAAGAGGGGAAGAACATGCACCAAGTAGCATAAAACAGGAGGAAACAATAGTGCCGAGGCTGTCTCAAGCTCAGTAGCAGTC
Source organism: Sakesphorus luctuosus (assembly GCA_013396695.1). Classification (NCBI taxonomy): domain Eukaryota; kingdom Metazoa; phylum Chordata; class Aves; order Passeriformes; family Thamnophilidae; genus Sakesphorus; species Sakesphorus luctuosus. The sequence goes on along the minus strand of VWZD01008889.1, from coordinate 301,411 downwards.
TGGACATGTTGATCTCAATCTTTTTTACCTGAGGGCTACTTTTAAACTAGTCTATTGGTAGATTCTCTTTTTTTGATACTTAAATTAGTTCCAATTAAAATACACTATATTTAAATAGTATACATTGAATTTTGATGAGCACCATTCAAAATACAGTAAATAATAAAAAAAATTGCACTGACACTGTAATATATGTGCCTTTTAAATCTCCTTAAGACTTCCTTTGTGTTATGAATCACAAACATTCCCCTCAGCATTAGTTTTATGAGTCAGAAAGATAGTTATCATTAATCTCTTCTCTAGCATTTTGAACAAGGTGGTTCCTGCTTGTTGCATGTTTTCAGTCACATCAGTCATTTACATAGGATAAAAGCCTGGCATTTTAGAGACAACTAAGAAAAAAAATCTTTGTTTTGTAGTGTTTAGAGCTATAGTAAGATTACACAAAACAAGAAAATATTCCCCTTGTGAATGCAAAAAAGAACAGAAATTGCAACTGTGGCAAAGTAACAAGTATTTTTTTCCCCATGGTGTGAGGTACGTTTGCATTTTTGTATTTTCATATCCTTTTTTTATAGTTTCTACCTTTAGTACTCACCATTTTAAGTAGGAACCTATTTACACAATTCACTTAAGACTTTAATACTATTGTAAACATGAAAGTATTTTATGCTCTCCTCCCCCTCAAAGGAATACAAATCACTGTTTCACTGTTGGACTGTTTTGGAGGTGGGGGAAGGCACTCCAGTTCTCCACTGAACACCTAAACTACTTGCATCAACAAGTCTTTTAAAAAGCAGTAACAGAGGTGCCAGAGTTGCTGTAACCTGATTGGCTCCCTAAAAGAAAAAAATACCTGGAAATGAAATACATTTTCCACTCTTAAAAAAAAAAAAGTTGATGTATAAGATACCTATTCCATGACTACCACTTACCTCAGTATATTTAAGGAAAGAATAAGGAAGTTTTTATTTGTAATTCATCTTCTTATCCCCCCTCTCTGCACTAAAAGAAAACCCCTCATAATTTAACTACACCTGCACTCCATAAAAAAAACTGTATGTGCTCACACATTTTTTCAGGACCTCACTCATGCTTTCCTCTGAGTATCACAGCTGTTATTTTGGACTCCACTGCCACAGACAAATGCATCAGTCCACAAGAGAAACCAGAGTTACAAAACAACTGTGAAAACTGCTATTAAGGACACAGTTTCAGAAGTACTCTGTCACAGGCTGTTTATTAGAACTTCACTTTGACAATAAATAAGGTATTTCCCAAGCAATCAAAATGTAATTACTTAGAAAGTTTAACAATGCAAATTTTCACAAGGCAAGTTTTCATATATACATAATTTACTGTATTTTTAACACCAGTTCATCTGGAGCTGTACAACAGTAGGATGTCTATTTTCTAAATTCACACAGCAGGAGACTACCAAGACATGTCTTTCATCTGGAAGCTGTGTGTGTAAAAACAATCCCAAACCATATCAGCTTCAGGTTGGATACTGCACCTGTTAAGAATGAATCTCTCTGACCATTGGACTAGCTGCTGCATTCCAGTTTGGATGTATGGCTTACCCAGGAGAAACAGTGCCTTTTTAGAGTAAGAGTTTTAAAGGACTAGCAAGCTGCTCAGTTTCAACAGTGTGACGTAACCATTTGTAGCTTACAGTGCTACTGCACAACCTGTTCTGCCCTCAACGCTAATGACACAGGACAAACTTCTGTAAAGAATGATCACCTTCATTGCTGTATATCTCTAATAGTAAGTACAAAGTTTGCACTTAAACGTACTGTTAACTTGAAAACTTCTTTCAGTTTTGGTCAAATGGATTAGAATTTCTTCACTTAAATACTCATATGCCTCAATAATGCTTTTAAGAGTTTAACATTCAAAATTAACTTCAAAACAATGTCCTTGTTAAATAAAGCACCAAGATCTCCCCATATTTTTATTCCTTAAAGAAAGTCTGTGAAATACTATTTTTTTAAACATTAGTTGAGCTAAGAGTTGTCATTTAAAAATAAAATTCAATTCTTATGGTTTAATCAAAAGCCATGTTTCCAAAGTAAGCTGTGCATATTCTGTGCAACATCCCATTTTCTTTAAGTGCAGAGGTACAGGTTCAAAGTTATGCAGCTGCAATCGAGTTATCATCAGCTTGTCGACCCTGAGGCTTTAAGAAAATAAAGACAGAGAATTAAAAAAATCTGAATCATGTAAACAAGCCCGTTACCAACAAAAAAAAACCCAAACCAAACACAAGAGACTGAGGTTACTAGGAAACTAACTTTGCAGTACACTGTGTTATCCATGCAGCTCTGGTACACAAGTACAGCATTAGGCTTATCCTTACTTCTAAACATTTCCAATAGAAGAACAAACACAGAGGACATCCAGCTGAAATTTCAGTTTGGCCCAGTGAGTACATGATAGAGGCCTCAGCTCCATAACTACTCTGTTAAATACACATCTGGACAGCTCAGCACAAGGCCTGGCTGATCAGAGTTCTGAGCTTTACTGCAGTACAGAAAGCTGAAAATTATTAATGCATAAAACAGCAATGAGACTGACAGTTTCTTGGAGGAATTTTAAGTAACATCACTAGAGATGGGAGAGAGCAAGGAGGAAGTTTTAAAGAAGAAAAGGCACTCTTACAATAGGGTTTACTGAAGTCCTGACAACTCCAAAGCAAAATCAAAAAATTTTGAAGCCTGAGAGAGTCCACATGTGTGTTGTAAACACCTCACTTTTGGGGGAAAATGCTTTTTCTATTTACTTAGGCAGACACCTTGACAACAAATCTGGAAAAGCCACTGACTGACAGCATACCCAGAAAGTAAGTTCTGCCTATATGTTTTGGTTAAAACAAAATTGGAAGAATGCCAGGCCAGTTTCCTAGAAACATGATTGCAGATGTCTGAACAAGTCCATCTCAAATCATACAAACAAACTTTTCAAGCTTCCTGCTTGTTAAAAGTCTGAATAAAAAGTGAACAAAATATTCTGGAGACAGCAGAAGTGGAACGAGAGAGCATTATTCTGGGCAGTTGGATTTAAATGACTGTTAAAAAGTCAAAAGACCACCGTGATTTGTTTTTCATGGCATGACTGAACCGTCTTCAGAGTTGTACAACGTTTTAAAAAATCTAGACTGAGTGATTCACTGACAGAATATGATTTTAGAAGTTATTTAGGGAAGTGTGGGATGTTACAGTGTCTCTGAACCTAGCCATATGCATTGCTCAAACACTTCTCTTTTCAGAAGTGCTACAAATTATGATATTAAAAATATTTCACTATATTTAGCTCACTCCATTATGCTCACCATAGAGGCAACTTTAAAACTCATTTAACAGAGCAAGACATGGAACAGAACAACAGGGACAGAACAAGCACATTCAGGTTGTTCACCTAGTGGTAATCAAATACATATTGCACCGAAACAGATTTCCTAAAGATTTTGGTTGATGACATCAAGGCACAACACAAAATTTTCCAAAGAAAGTAACTGTTACAAGGTGGCCATTTTAGTCTGCTTAGAAACACTCAGCTTGAACAGAGCTGGAGTGGTTGTCACCAAAAACTGTGCTTCCCCAAGGGAAGCCTTTAAACACAAGTCACTCCTCACAGCCTTACCTTTACAAAAATGTGTGTCGGGATGAATCGTCTGAGCAACTGAGTGGTGAAGTTTGGGAATCGCATCAAGTTAACATGAAGAGAAGGTAACTGCTGATATCCAGCCATCAGAGGGTAGAAGTTATATAACATTTCCTGCTGCGTGCCAGGAAGGATTCTTAATCGGATCTTAAAAAAAACAAAAGAAAGCCACAAACATAGGTATGTTCTGTGTCCAAAACCAGTCCTGTGGTTACTTTCTACTAATACACTGGTTCCTTTCTGAAGTTGGAAAGAATGTAACTAAGTTTCCATTCCAAGTTAAATTCTTGCTCTACACTGAAAAACCACACCACCCATAAACAACATGACAGCTCCTTGTCAGGCTTCCATTCATCCCTTTCTAAATGGGGTCTCCATCCATGTATTCTTCCAGACAGAATTTACCATACTTTAAACATCTAAAAAACAATGAGTTTGTCCACCCTGCACATCAGTGTAAGTCTAATCAATGTATTCTTCACTACCAGATAAGCCAGCAGGGATCAGTAGATGTGGCTGTTTCACACCTGTTTAAGGCCCGAGAACATGAAGGCATCACTGGGTTCCACAGACACCTCCACATCCTGGACTAAGTTGGTCTTGTTTTCCAGGTGATACCTGACAGGTAGGGATTCTCGGACTCGACCGAATGATGGCAGATCTTTGGAAAGAAAGAAAGTAATCTCAAATATAAAATCCATTTCCAAGTTTCATTAAAGAAAGTGTCTATTGCAAAAGAGTGAAAAGTTTGAATAAAAAACACACAATAACTAGGCATCTAAAGCATTTCTGACAAGTTTTTTTAGAAACAGACTAAAGAACAGAACACAACTTCATTACAATTTTTAGTAACACTTCTTCAACATCTAGATACAAACCTCCCAACTGCTAATACTGCTAACACTAGAATGCTAACTAGGAAGTCACTTTGGTTGCTGCTGGGTATTTTCAGCTTACCAAAGTCTAATCAGATACTGTCAGGAAGTTTCTTCAACATATAACAGGATAGGATGGTGGAAGAATCTCAGTAAAAATGAAACCAAACTGAGGAAAGCATTGGAATTATGTGTATTCACTGTCCCCCTCTGTTCTTGTGCAGGTAAGTGCTAGAAGAAGAACAGTTCACCTGCCCACAAGCATCTCCAGCTCTCCAGGCTACTTTTTCTTCGGGATGCAGCCAGTGTGTGGGTGGACGGAATGATTTTTGCCATAGGCATCTAGAGAAACCTTCTGTGAGGGCAGCATCAGCAGAGGCCTTGGTGCTGCCATGTAATACAGGTCAATCCACTGACAGCTTTCAGGAGAACACATTCATGTAACTACCTTCCTCCTCTTCCCTTCATGGGGAGAAGGGCAAGGCCTGAGGCAAAGTGATGATACAGTTTATTTCATTAGTCCCATAATATCCAGCACCAGTTTTCTGCCTTTTGCTACAGTAATTCCAAGGTCTGGGTCCTCTAAAAAATTCTGGCAGTCCTCAAGATTCTAACTGGGACACATATGTTGCCAAATTAATATTACCTGCATTAACATGGAGGGGAATGCTCTCTACAATCACATGTGGTAGAGTGATGACTGTGTTAACAACAGGTACACTTTCCACAGGTGAACTTCTGCAGGAAAAAGTCAAATGCAGACCATGTTGAATACTATACAATATAAAGTATCAAGTAAATACACTAAAAGAACATCATTATGTTTGACTAATATTTTAGTAGCTTCAAATAAATTAATATTTAGTAGTTTCAGTGGTAGAAACAAAAACCACAAATATGCAAGTATTTAATGACTGGAGAAGACAGGGAGTGGAACTGACCTAAGATCTTTGTAACTGACCTAAGATCTTACAAAGATGACAGCTTCATGGAATGCTAAAACCATGACCCCGTATTTATCTCTTAAGTGAAATCTGTAGTTATCAAAAGTCTAACAACCTAAGCAGTAAGGTCCAAAGTATAGATGGTGCCTGCTACAGGAAGATTCAAAACTTCTTGCTTTTTTGCACTCTCCCCTCTCCCAAAAAACCCAAACTAATAATGCCCTACCATCCCTAACAACAAATCAGCTTCCCTTCTCTCCGCATCCAGGCCAAGGGGTGCTTACCTCTTCCAGGAAATTATGTAACACCCTGTTGCCACTCCACTGGCATTAGTAACTGGAGGACATCGAAGGCAGAAGCACTCACTGGCACTCTCACCTGTCTGTAAAACAACTATCAGCAGGATTTTGTTTAAAATCAAAGTATAATTTTTGCAGAAGCCAACAAAGTCTAAAAATCCAATATGACACAAGCATTCAACCAGAAAGGCATTTGAAATGTTTTGCAAACTATCGCTACGCAGTGTATAAATTCAATAGATTGCAAAATATTTCAATACTTGAAAGGGTGACATATGCAAATATATGACGGTTTACTCTTCAAATGGCATTATGAGGTCTTTTATATAGACACAGAATGAGTCATTGCAAATTTACAGTTCATAAACATACACAAAAAGCAAAGTAATGCCAATTCAAATTCTACACTTCTCCTACATCAAATTCCAAGGCATCAGAATAACATTTCTGATGTCTGAAAATTAATATGAACATGGATACATCCCCTCTCCCACCCAAATGGATGGGAAGTGGAGAAGAGAAGGAATACAAAAATCTACTGGCTTTGAGTTTTCACTATTTTTCTTTTTTTTCCCTCTACTCAAATGAATGGGAAAAAAAAGGTACCTTTACATTTAGAGAGTGATTTTAAAAAAGTACTAGCAAAATAGGTTGTTGTCTTTCAAAATTAATCATTAAATGTTTAAAAAAAAAAGAAAAATTAACCAAAAAATGGACTGCTCTGGTTGGTGTCTGTGGGGTTCACATGTGCTGGCACTTAGCTTTTCAGGAGCACCAACCAGAAACCATGAAGTACAACGTGCCAGAGCTGAAGATGAAATATCATAGTTTGAAGAGTAAAGGATGTGGGAAATAACTGCTTTTTGCCAGGTAACCCTTGACTCTACACAGGAGTTAGAGTATTGCAAGTCCTTGATTTCAGAAGTACTTTCACAGGTGCTTTCCCTTACATCTGTTGTATTTAGAATTGTGCTTACCATCCATCATTCAAATCTATTTAACTGATCTAGTGAAGCAGAACTACATTTTGAAGCATATTGCTGTCCAAGTTGCATTCTGGCAAGCAACTAGAGTATTACGCAGCTTTCTTCTATTTACAGTTTGATAAGCAAGCATTATTTAAAGTGTCCCCTTTTATTACTCCCAATTTATGCAAAAAGTATCCTCCTGATAGAGAGCATACTCTAAGGAAACTTACCATTCTCCACATAAGATTCCAGTTGATCTACTGGGGTCATGGAAGCTGACAGCTGCAGCTGACTAGTTACAATAGTGAGAGGCCAAGGAGAGGCACTCAGGATGTCTGTCATCAGTAAAAAGGGTATATCTGCAAATACTCTGTCCAAGTGCTCCAACTGCCAAAGACAGACACAAGCTCTGAGGATTTCTAACCAAACAGAGTGCAACTATGTAAAAGGTGGTGTGACTCCAAAACATCAACCTTTCAAACACGTACCTTTGTGGAAACAAATTTGACAGCAACATCAAAAGGAAATACTGTGTCTATAGTTACAGTTTCATCCTGTATAGGTAACAAAAGGGGTGGGAAGAAGGAGGGGGGGGAAAGTTATATTCAGTTTCAGACCTGGCTATTGATGACAAAGATTACTAATGTAAAGTTCTTTTTAATCATAATTTTAAAAAACTCCTCCCCCAGGAAGACTACATCTTTAAAGATATTTAAGAATAAAGATAGAAAATCTTTCTTCTGCTTAGAGTTATGGAACTGCTCACCCCAGAAAGGGCTACCATTATGCTGATTATACCAAATGCTGATTTAGCACTTTTTCTATCTACTAGAAAGGTTTTTAAAATGAAATTACATCTTTTAGAACATTTCTTGCATTTCAGGAATGTTTCTCCAGCAACTGGTGCATCTTTAAAACCTACCCGGTGACACTTGCAGAGGATTTCTTTCCCCTCGACAACAATGTTGATTAAGTAAGAAATGTAAAACAGAAACATTCTTGCACCAACAGTTCCACAACGAATGTATATTGGTTTTTCCATCTGCAAAATAAAAGACACTGTGTGAGTCAAGCTATACCTAAATTACCTTAATTAGGCCTAGAGCTGCCCAAAATGTATTAATCATCTTACTTGGTCCAAGAGGGCAAAAGCAGAAGGGGTATTGTTTTGACCATAAGGAATCTCCTTCAATATTAATCGTGCAGTGAATTTTAATCAGAGTAGCACAGCACCAGCTGCTTTGCTACTGATGCTCATCTGTTACTTAACAGTACAAGGAAAGAGCCATAACTGTGCAATACCTGATATACACAACTTCTAATTTACTGGCTGCAGCTTCATTTTGGTGCAAAACTTGCATATTTGATCCTCTACCATGTTGAATCTCACTTGTTGACAGTGATCCACTGTCCATTAGGCAGTGCATTTAATTAGCAGCTGAGATTAGCCTCCTTATTTCTTGTCTCCCAACTGTATCATCAATTCCAGAACATACCTTATTCCCAAATTTAGTCCAAAAGGGAATGTAGTTAAAGAACTACTAAACTACATGTAAGTTAGGCTAAATATGCTATAAGTATTTAATTTATTGGTTCATACATCTGAAAGTAAACTTTTGTCCTTCTATGGGAGTTTTTTATTGGTTGGTTCCTATTTTCTTAACTGTGATACAGAAGTAAGGTTTTAAGCCTTCACCTTTTCCCCTGGTTGCAAGTCTCCTACAGGGATATCAGGAAGCAGGGCAGGAAAAGAGTCATCACATGCATCTGTTCCATGAAGAGTCACATGAGTTTTCTGAGTCAGGTTGGCATCTTGCCCTAGGATTAAAAATCATCTTCATATCCACACAGGCTTACGTCACTAAAGCATGACAACGATAACTAAAAGTAAAGCAATATTAATCCCAAAAAAGTAATGCACAGGAATTACATTGTTCATTTGGTTGAGGTAATCTTTCAAAAGTACCGGCAGAGGGTAGATTTGACATCTTACGTTTTTTAAGTTGGAGATTTCATTTCCCTGCAAGTTTGTTTCATCTGTTAAGCCCAGAAAAAGGTATCTCAAAAAAACAGAAATCACACCTAGATGTTCCCTACCATATATGCAACGTAACATGATTATGTGATTCAAGTTTTCTGGATACTCCATAATGAAGTAAAAAGGAAGTTTCATTGTTCTGCGATTCCTCTGTTTTCAAGATCATGGTTTAATGATTTCACACATTTTTAAGACTGTTCTTCCAAATTGGTGTTGAAAATACATAAAAGCAAATGTATAGATATCAAATGACACCATCATTTGGTTCAGAGGTTAACTAGAATGGCATTACTGCAATTATGTGGGATAATTTTCAAAGCAAAAGAAGCCACACCTTGCCAGAGTTGCAAATGTAGAAAATGCATCACCTTCCCTCTTAAACTAAATGTCACATTTCAATTGCTCTTTTAATGCAATCAGCAAGCCCACTCTGACCTTGTATATCACATGTTAAACAGATCAAGCAAGGAAAAAACCTGAGAAAAACAAAGACCATCTACTAAACACTGCTTCAAGAGCCAAGCCCAAACATCCAAATAAACAAGTTCCAAGAACACTTTACTGACTTTAATGAACCACACAACTGCATAGGATATGTGGTTTTATTTCTGAATACACAGAACATATGGCATCCTATACGTTACTGGCTTAAAAATATTTTTACCTTTTAGGGTAATTGCTACAAATAGGCATACTGAGTATAAGGTTTGGGCTTGACAAACTGAAAACTATCAGCAATATCTACGTACAGCTCAGACTTACACATACAATATTTGTACTTTTTTCCTTTTTGTTCAAAGAATGAAAAGTTCTCCCTTTTTCCCCAAATTTCAAGTGGTTTAAAAACCAAACCATGTTGTCCAGGGCAGAGGAAAAAAAAAGCAGGGAGGGTGTGGGAGTAAACCCATAAAGACTAAAGAAAACTTTTATCTAGCACTGTCTAATGCTTTCACCTCAGCAAGAAAAACATCTCTCTTTGGGGGAAAGAAATATTTAGTTATGAGCAAAGTAAAAAAAAAGTTAAAAAAGCAAAAGCTTCCATGTTTTCTTTCAAGCTGGTAAAGACTTATATTCTGAAAAAATCCATGTAAACACCACAGACAAGGAGTGGTTAAAATAATCATAACTGCATAAGTCTGTTAACTTTTGTCCTTACCACGGGTATTTCATCATTCCCAGCTTTCGCTTTGGTTCAGCCCTTAATTACTGCAGGAAAGCCATTTACTACAGTTCTCTGCATTGCATCAAGAACAAGGAGTCAATTATGAGACCACTGGATTAAAAGAAAATAATCACAAATACCTGGCTTTAAACCTGCTGTAAGCTTAACATCTTTGGCCACTGTCTTCTCATGTGACTGGACTGTCACAATCAAACAATACATTTCATTAGTCAGGGCAGGAGGTTCATGACGGAGCTGAACAGAAATGTTTGGCACCCTAGAAATAATCCTTTAAGAGAAGAGACTCAGTTATTGTATGTTTCCGAAACAATGTTTTTAAGCCTAGTTTAAAGGAGATTAAACCCACCTACCGTTTAAGAGAACTGGTGGGCTATTAAACTAAGAGAAAGGAGACTCCTGAAAAGCAATATGATGGGAAAACCTCAATAAAAATAGACCACTTTGGAACCCCAGTAAATAAGCACTAATGGCTCAGATGTTCTGTCAGGAAAGAAAAAAGCACTGCACTAAATGCAATCAAACCTAATTATTTTTATTATCAATAATACCTTTCCAATACATTTTTAGGGGTTCTTTGTGTGATTGCTTTCATAACAGAACAATAATACTTCCCAGTTTACACAAAAATCTGGGAAAAGTTTGCCTAGCAATGTAAGGTGAAAGGGAAAGCTAAAGTGTACTTGATAGACTCAGAGATCACTGCAAGCTTTTTCTGTGCTTCTAGCTATCCAGATCCTCAAGAGTCCTAAAGAATTCCATAGTATCTATCTTATTCCCAGTTAAGCAAAGACATTAAAAAGCTTGTATTGAAGAAGTCCAAACAAGCTTTTTATCTTCTTAAGCAGAGTGGTCAGGACTTCACAGGAGACTAATGACACATAGGAAAAATACATATATAATTTTCAAGGTTTTACTCACATAGTGCTTGCCTGAATAGTCAAACTGTCCCAGTGCACCTCACTGTCTGGAAGCTTAGGTCTTCGCTTGAAAGAACGTGCTGCCTGCAGTGCTTCCTGAGAGGAGGCAGCGTCTCCCCCTCCTCCTCGCCAGTTCAGGATCACACAGCGGCCAGACTCACTTCCCAGGATCAAATCCACAGAAGTGATCTGACAGACACAGATTTAAACAGATATTGGTAACCTTCTCTTTGGACCACCTACGGTAAGGATATAGTTTTCCAACATATATAGGCGTAATAAATACATGTATCACCAAAGCTGCTTCTGGCAGCTTTGCAGACGGAAAACCTCACCAGCCCAGGATCGCATTTAATGAAACAGTAGCGACAAAGTATCCATGCTCATGTGTGTGCAGTGCAGTAGGTTGCAGTTTCCTACTCTCCCATAGGGCTATACCACATCTCACTTATTTGAAATGTATTGCATATTTTTTTTAAAATTAAAACCACAAAAAAATCTTGAAGCAATACTTAAGTTTTTGTGAATTTTTTTGTTTGTTTTGGCATTGTCAATAATTTTACTCTCACTTTTGATATTAAGTTTCAAGCATTCAAACATGAGAAACAGCAGTGACTTAATAACTGGTGCCAGATTAGAGGGCACATTGTATTGGGAGTTCATTTTATGTAGCAGTAAGAAAGGTGCAACACAAATTGACAAACCTCAATCTTCTTTCCTACATCTTCAGTCTTTGCAACAAATTTGAAAGAGAACTTTCTTGTTTTGCCAGGCACTAAGCACATTGTTCCTTGTGATGACTGTTCTAGAATATCACTTTTTTGATAAGCTTCTTCTACCACACAGTATTGGTTGTAATCCTGCAGTGGAGGAATGGGGGGAAAAGTTGATAAATTCAGACTGAAGACATCTTTAGAGAGGAATATGGCAGTATGGCAAATATTAGGACTGCAACTGAATCAAACTATACGAGTTCTTCCTACTTTTCACACTACCAAAGTTAGATTTAGCAAGTAATTACAATGCAAATCTTTGACACAAGATAACGAGTATATTACTGTAACTTTCTGCATTACAAGAAATAAGACACTAAAATGATACTTCTGAAATTGTAGAGAGCTTCATAGGAAAAAAAAAAGATATGACAGATGAACTAATTGAACTCCATTTTGGAGTTTTATTCCAGTATAAACCTACTTGTCAAAAGTGATAGATAATGGAAGAGAAACCACAAAAACATCTTTCAGCTTAACATAATTTTGGGGAAAAAAGATTTTTTTATGTTTAAAAACACTGATAGATATTATTCCATTCTTATCATAAGCTTCTATCACTAGCTCAGAGATACAAAGAACATAGTTACCTGATTATTGAAACTGATGCAAAGCTTAGAAAATCTGATAGGATGAGGACAATCAGCTCTCAAGTATACATCAAATTGTGCAGGAACATCGACATGAAAACTAGGAGCAAGAAATTTTGCTTTGCACTGGACTGGAATTGGGAAAAAAAAAAGAAACAGGAAGTAGGTTAAACACAAACTACAACATTAAATTCCAGAAGCACACTTAAAATAATTGTGTTAAGGATTTTTCTGTGTCTGTGTATGCTCTTACAACTCTGGTTTGTAAGTGGGACAAATTTGGCTACTAACATTGTCACAGAAAGCCACTTTTCAGCACTTGGCCAAAACCTTTGTAGAGGAGAGGAGATGGAGATGTCCAGCAGAAAATACATAGTCCTGTATACTTGCATGCCATTTTTTGTGACAGTCACTCATTCCCTGTTTCTATGGGAAATACTGCTTTGCACACATTCTGCCCTCTTTACTCAGAATTCTACTTCAAAGCACCTCAGAGTGGCTAAAGTCTTTCAAAAAGCAGGGAATTCTTCTTTAGTAATCCATATCAGTGATAAGAGATCACTGAATTATCTCACAATTTCTTATCCTGCTGATTTAGCCAAAGAGCAGAGCAGTGCTGGAACGTTATTGCTGGCTTTGATACACACTTCATACTTTTTCCTAATCAGTTATTTTCAAGTTATAACTACATCAAAACTTATGATCTGACAAATTTGCTTTCTTACTTACCAAATGGTATAAAATCTTGGACTTCTATTGTAAAAATATTACTGCCTGCCAAGGAAACACGATCAGCCCACAATTTTTGTGATGCTTTCACAGCAGCAGAGTCACAATCAGGTTCAGGATCAGGACTTTCGTTCTGTACACAGGTAAAAGATTACAAATAATAACAAAAGAAGGTTACCAGACACTGACCACTCATATGATTATTTGAAAGGGTAAGAGAAGTTCTGTCACTTACCATTAGGACTTTTATCAGATTTTTTTCTATTCGAGATTTCTGATCTTCTTTAAGAGTAGATGCTAACAAGCAGAACAAAACAAAGGTTACAAGACAGAAGCAAGTGTTCCTACTTTTTTTTTTAACTTAACAATAAATCTTTCCTGTAGATTACATCTTTCAAGTAACACATTCCAGGGAAAAAAAAATCTAGCATCCATCTACCACTAATCAAGGATCCATTCTGTTTTCAGAACTCATCCTGTTTTAAATGTTTCCTCTTACTTTCACTGGAACTAAGTAAAATATTTTCTAGTTAGACAAGCATTTTGTATTTTATTGGAGAAAAATACCAAAAGAATAATGCTTATACCTTCCTGTTATTTATGTTTAAAAACAGAAGAAAGCATAAAGAAGTCTGGAACATGCAAAGAGGCAAGTTCAGATACTAACAGAAAGTAACTACAGAAGGTGACAAGAAGAAAAAGGAACTATTTAAAATAAGCACCTTCTCTCGCAGAAAGGTGGGTTTGCTCTTCTTCAATACAAAGCAGAGTAGCCTGACTAGCTAAAAGAAGATGCAAACCCATTTTTACCACACCTACTCTAATAGTGGTATCAGGAATTTACGGCCCAAAAAGTGTTATTTCTGCAGTGTCAACTAACAGAATTTACATGAATCAGAGCGCTTGCACCGTTACTGTGTAGCCACCCTGTCTCATTTTTTTCCTTAAAACATACCATCACATGCATATTTCATCAGCAGAGTTCTAGTAACAAGTCTAAGAGAAGCATATTTGAGATTTTAAAGTCCAGGAAAATTGCATTAGCTTTCTTACCAAGAAAAATGTTTCTCCCTTTCAGCTACACTACAGTTTTTTCCCATCCCAAAGCCCAGGAAGTTTCTGTTGCATTATTTCAACAGTCTCAAACAAAGCTCTGTGCCTCAAATATCTCGATACAGTCTATTTGAATGCAATTAAATGTTGTAATAGAAGGGCAAGAATACTCAACTTCCAGCATACCACAGAAGGCAGCAAAAATTCAACTATTTTGGAGTCAAATAATTTAAGCACTGTAAGCACCGTATCTGACAATGATTTGTCATACTTCAAAATACATGTACTTAAATTTTTCTGTATAGGCTGAGTATATGTCTTAAAAGAATACCTACCTCTACCCAGTAGCTCTAAAGAGTATGTTATGTAATCTTTTAGCTGAGCCATCAGATACGAACATTTGAGCGCTGTTGTCAATATGGAAGTGAGAAGGGTCCACCATCCTTCACTGCGATATTCACACATAACATAATCCAAGAGCCTACAACACAGTAAAATTCAGAGAAAACAAGTTATACTCACCAATTTTTTAAAAGCTTGCCTTTATTTTGGCATTATTAATATAAAATTCATCTTCACTAATACAAATGCTAGATTAAAGTCAAGTCTTTTGTTTATATGTGACAATGATTTATTGAAAACAGTATGAAATTGTGGTAAAAAAACCCCTACATTTATCTCCTGAATTTTCTATTTCAGGATAGAAAAATTTTCAGAAGAGAAAAAGAAAACTCATCTGTCTTCACATAAAGACCTAGCAAAACAGGAACTGGACATACTATTGAATACGCAGTATCTATTAAGAAAAACTCCTCCAACCCCCACAATTAAGTCCCCTTGCAAGGTGAAGGGTTTTAATATTCCTTTAGCCAAGACGTTTCTTCTCTCTCCTATCTCCTATTCCCTGCTCCCTTCAAGAGTTTCCAAGATCTACAACAAACGCATCAATCTTCATCAGGCAAAACCACACACCTTAATACGTCCCTAATACTGACCAATGTTTGCTATTACAGAGGAAGCAGAGAAATGATTTAACTTTGTTCAGCTGTTAAAGTCAAGAATTTCTGCCTACTTCAGAAAAATCTACCTAACAAACAAAAAATGCTCGTTCATAGAACAATCAGGCTTGGTATAAATTGATCTGCTTATTCTAGCCTATCTTCTCCTCCATGTAAACTCCACTCTTCTACTTCAAACAAGAGACACAGAAAGAAAGACAGACAGCATTCAGTCAGTGAGTTAGAAATGAATAATATTTGCCCAATAAGGCAAGTTCCCAAAACAGACCAGTGCAGGAAGTTTTTCTGCTGTAATAACTGACTCATCGTATCTGTTTTGCTTTCTCTAATATAAGTGCAGTTTGCAGACTCAATAGCTTCTACTTCAAACAGATCCAAGTACAAGGAGCATCTTATAAAAACTTCCAACATTATTCCATAGTAATTAGACACGGGGTCTTGGTGAGAAGGCAGCATGTAAAAGAAGCGATCATGAATGATACTCACTTCAAAGCCTTGGCATAATCTTTAGCGTAGTAATACTCTTCTCCCATTTGAACCACTGATAATAAAAAAAAAGTTCCAGATCAATACTGAAAGTCTTTGCAAAATTAGATTTAAAGAACGCATCTGATTATCTATACTTACTCAAATGACTTTTCATTCTGGGACATTTGTATTTCTTGAACTGTGCGACAGCATTACTCAGCAGAGTGATTATTAGCTCCTAACAGATAAAACCATTACTGATATCATTATATATGCAGACATTAGGCTTGTGTTAGAAAACAGATTATGGTTTTTTGGCAGAATAAAACTTACCGAGTGAAGGACATTTTTCTCTTTTAACTGTAGAGATAAAATCCCCATCTTTTCCTTTTCAGGATCAGAAAGATCAAAGCCTGCATAAGACAATATAAAAATCCATGAAACTGGAATTCTGTCCAGACCCAAAGGGAACTATTTATGTGCTGAGCAATATGCAATGCAAACTTTGACTCAAACATACTTGTGTATTCTTTTACCTTGCAGATAGTTATCTCTTTCTACAAGGGAAATTCTAAAACACAAATAGCTTTCCCCTTGCTTAAAAGAAATTATCTGAAGCTGCCCAAAATTAGCAAAGAGCATATGTTAGGACAAATCTATAGCCATTTTCCAATCTGATCTCAAATAAGGATACAAGCTTATATTTCTGTAGCATAGACCTCATCAACACATTAAGAACTACATACGGCTTTAAAAGACTATAAACTCTTGCTGGAACAAAAAAAAAAACATTAATATATGAACAAGTAAAGTTTCTCTTCATCTTAAACTGTTTAACTTCAGCAGTAAATTGTAACTAATTTTAAAAGAGTAAGGCTGGAAGATAAAAAGTTAGACAGTTACTGTATTTACAGTAAATGAAGTCTTTAAAAGAGGGCAGCAATAAAGTAGCAAATCCCAAAGGATATGCAGAGAATATACGAGACCAAATGGAAAGGGAAGTAAAACCACAGACAACAAGGAAGATCTCAGAACTGCAGGTATATTTATATAAAGTTCAAAGCTGTTACAATGCAGAGTCAGAAATTCTGAGAAAATTTCATCCTTAATAGGAAAAATCACAAATTCCTTTACTGGGTTAAAATCTAGTCATTGCATTCTCCCAATGCACTTCAAAATCCAAAAAACTTTTTCAGAAAAACAAGTCCTGAGCTCCTGTCTGCAGTTGACAAGACACAGTATGGATGGAAGGATGAACTTAGAATAATCACTTTCACAGATATCATTACTTTTGCTGTATCCAGCTCTCCAACTTCTCTTCCCAGGATCATGTTTCACTGCAGACAGGATTCCTGCAGCACAGTGATTACAGGTAGCTTCAGCAGCAAGAGAATCAAAGCAGGAGCACAGCTTCAGTACGGCCTATGCAACTCTGCTGAAGACCTGAGCCTGCACAAACCTGAGGTTTCTTTCTCTGCTTTTCAGGGACACTTCCTATGCTGCCAACTGACACCTGCCCAAGTCATACAACCAACTAACAAGAGAGAGAGGTCTCAGCCCTTCATTTATCTCAGTGGAAAAAGGACTACATGCTGATGATCACTAAGGCAGCTGGCAGGATCAGCAGCTAAATTTGTCCACACTCCACAGACACAATACACAGACACATACTTAATATTCCTTGCCGCCATGGTCTCTGCCCATAGAAGTCAAGCACTCCAGTTTGTGTTTCCAGGGGATCCGGATTGGGATACATCACAGAGGACTGTAAATTCAGCAAATACAGTAATAAAAAAGGGTTCACATTTCATTTTGTACCAGGTAAGAATCAGAAACCCTGTAAAACAATACCCTCCCCCATATACTAATACTAATGCTCATTTCCCTGCTTTCTGTAAGTCACCAAATACAGTGCACATCTAGAAAAATATACTGAAAATCAAACCAGTAAGTTTTCAAGTATTCAGAGACGTAGAAAGTATACTTTTTTAAAATAAATAAATATTTTTAAAACATGTCAGAATTATTTGTAATAAAATAATATTAATGCATTTGCTCTGGAGTAACTTTTCCCATACATAACAAATACATGTAATGTTAGTAAACATCAGAAAGACACATATTCTTTGCTTGGATTTCATTTATGCATAATACAGATTGTTCCACTTCCATTTAAGACCACAGTATTAGCTAATTTACTATCCAGTTACTTGCAAAGCATCTTCTCCCCTCTCAACTTACATCATGGTTACAAAGCATACTTGCTAGTTGTTTCCGTTCCTGTGCATAGTAGGCTGCCTGCTGGTAATAGAAACCTGGATTCTGAGTTTGAATTGCTGTCAATCCCAGCTTAATCGCTTCATCAAACAAGTCACCAAAAGCCTGAAACCTGTTAAAAAATTTCATAACCAAGATTATGTACAGAACAGCAATTTGAACTGAAAGGTACCCTACAATTAAAAGTTCTGGTTAGTCTTAAGACAGATGACATTTCTCTGAACTTCTGTATCTAAATTCTATGGCTGCATTTCTGTCTCACTCCATTCATTCAAAGAGAAAAGTGATCAATAATCAGTGCAAAACAACAACAGTGTACAGTTTATATGTTCCAATGTATCTTTCTCTTAGATAAAGAACTCAGAATTTGTATCTTTTCTATACAAGTAAAACAGTGAACTTCATAAGGTTGTAAAAAACTAAGCCAGAAACACTACTAAGCAAAAACATACTGTTTGGACATCCAGGCAGCATGCTCAAAAGCCAGTTCTGCACTTCCTATTTTCTTCTTGCATAGGTCAATATGCTTTCTGAACTGTGCAATTGCATCCAGTGGAGTATTATGCTGAAAACAGAGGCGACAGATCTAGAAAACACCAAAATAAGCAGAAAAACCACTGTTGTTAGGCTGCTAAGAGCTAGCACTCAAAAACACCCCCAAACTAATTTTACATACTTCTGAAGAGCAAAAAGTGCATAGAAAACAGTGGGAGAAAAATAAATGTAAAGCATAATGCACTACACCTGAAAGCATGTGTTTCTCTATTTCATCTAAGGCTATTTTTCTTCCCCTTCCTCCCCAAGACATCCACAGAAGAGTACATAACTCACTGCCAAATTTAACACAGAACTGCAGACCCACTGTGAAGATCATTACCTTTGAAGCCTGCAGTGCGCAAATGGAATTTGACAGAATCCAACTCCAAGATTGTTGTAAGAGGTGGGATAGTTTTGTTTTACGTAAAACTCTTCAAAATACCACAGAAGTAGTCTTATTCTTAAGAAGTTCTTTTCTTCCTCCTAACAAGCAGTAACTGAACTATACTGACTTAGCTTTGCAAGAGACAAAAATATTCAAGGAACAAGCAGCCCGTTTGTTCATTTCCCCTGCACACAGTGAGAGTTAAAGAGAGTCTAGTCTTTCAGATGACTGCATTTCAAATGAACTCCAACCCTTCAAAATAATTCCAAACTTCAGCTAAGGATCTTTGTTTTATGTGGAATTCAGAAGTCTCTGCAAGTCTGAGTGCAACCGGTATTTCACTGATAACTCCTTCTAATCCATCTCTGCAAAAGCAATATCAAATGAACTTTTGAACATTTATACACTAAAGATACATCAACTCTTTTTTAAGTAAAGGTTGTCAAAGATTAGAAGTACAGTTGTTACCTTGTAATTTATAAATCCTGCCATGGTCTTGATTTCCAGCATGTTTGTTTCATGAGCCCTCAATTCATGCACAAGATTGTATGCAGTTCTATAATTCCTAAGCACAAATATTTTAATTAGAGTTAAATCATACAAGATAATAAAATTTAAGAAAAGGATTGAAAACAGCCTTTCAATCAGAGTGTTCTTCCCAGTGAAGAACGTGTCCCTTACATACATATTTTAATAATTTTGCATTTAGGAAAATGGCTTAGCAGTAATTTGGGGAAGAGGGTGGGGGGAAGATTACATGAGTCTTACTTGAGAGCATTCTGAGTATCCTGTTTCAGCTCACTGAAGAATGCTATTTTGAACTGGTGTCTAACAAATAAAAGCTGCAAAACACAACAAGTGTACATCATTCACAAGCATCTGAACATACCTGTTACCTACAGAGCAAATACAAGTGATAACTTCAGAGGTTTACATAATAAAGCACTTTGCTGGAAAAACTGACTCATAGCTCTCTCTACCACTATGATGCAGCAGTGGTCTTTCAACAAATTTAATCTGTTCAAAGTCTTTTACCCTGGAACAAGGGAGAGGCTTTGTAACACCCTGAAATCTCTACAACAGAGTCAATTGTGGTGTGGAGCTCATCACTTGGATTCCAGATTCCAAGAGAAGGAAGCTGGCAATCTCAAAAGAACATCGTGTGTCTGAGTAGATTTAAAAAGCAAAAGTTAAAAAGCCAAATCAAGTGCAACTTTGAGTACAAAACGTCTAATGAAAGCACATCCCACAACTCCTTAAGAAAGTACACTCAAATAGGTTAAATCATAGAGATAATTAAGATGTTTTTCCTTTTTTAATCTGAGAACCTAATTTTTGGGCTGCATCTTTTTTAAGGCAGATATGAGGAAGACAAATCTAAGAACAAAACCAATTAAAATAAACGTTTAAATTGTAGAAAATAAAACCTGATTTACTTTCTATACTGAGAGAGGACATCTCAAGTTGGAAGGGGGGAATAAAAACATTTAAGGAAAAAATAATCCTTATTTTCATATTTTGACATGCAATGTAACTTGCACAGTACTTCAAAAATAGGGTAACATTACCTGATGAGTGGTTTTGTTCAAGAACTCCTTATGAGATTTAACTCTTCGTATTTCTGTGTAATAGTAAGTCTGAGCATGCTCATAGAAAGCATTTTCCAACCTGCAACAAAGTTGCTCATAAGTTTCACAAAGTTTCTCCCACATATAAAGAAATTCTGAAGTTCTTCAAAATAAGTTACTTTTAATCCTGCTTATTTCAATGTTGGCCAAGTAGTAGGCATTACTAAACTCTTCTGTCAGTTACAACACAGGTGTAAGAGTCTGCAGACAAAAACTCTTCACACAGGGCAAGCAAGAAGTAGAACAAGTAAGTTTGAGAGCTTTATATACTGATTTCTCATAGAACAATCTCTAGTATTTAATTTAAGAAAGTATGAGGATAAGCTGTTATGATTTTGCAAGGCAATATAAAGTGGAAAGATGCCCCTAAATCAAAGCAGGCAAACCTTGCTGAGGCTCCCAGAACATGTAACAGGCCAAGATCTTATTTGCTGGACCATGAAGGGAGAAGTGTGAAGGAAAAAAACAGCAGTAAAAATTATGAGGGTACAGACTTGGTTTTATTATTCTGTTAAAAAATCTACAGCTACCTGGTTTGCAGAGGTAACAGTGAAATTTGTGTTTGCAAGATAAATAGCCCAAAGCAAGTCACAGGGGAAGAATCAAAAGACAAAGAGGACAAGACCACCAAATGCAGTATGATGTTGAGGAGTATAACATAATGAGGAGTATATAATGAGCAAAATCAACTGGAACAAGGCCAGAATCCAGGAGAGGATTACTTGCAATAGCACTGACACACACGGGAAATTAAGGCTAAAGTACCAGCTCTCTGATTTGCCCAAGAAGTGATCACTGCAGACCCTGACTAAGGCACCTCACAACTTGCGTTCTGCCTGTCATGCAGCTGAGAGGACGGCAATGAAAACAATGGGACAGACCATTGCACAGCAATCATTAACTACAAGTTCAGTCACAACAGATGGAAAAGACAAATAAAGTCTACCTAATATACTGGTTTTAGTATTATATTGCAGCCATATATGAGAACACAAGCCAGTCTAGGAGGTAAAAAAAAAAATTATCTTTTATTACTGTGAAATCTCAATTAAAAATGTCAAAATTAGAAGACTAATATTAGAACTTCTGATACGTTCAGACAGGGTTTTTTTGTACTGTTGTTTTTTTGAAATGTGCACTAACTCTTGTGCAAAGATCCTCTTCCTCCTTTGAGACAAGTGTACACCATCTGTTGCCACCAGGCCTGGTGTTGCACAAACCGACCCACAATTAGCAAACAGAGCAAAACAGTGGTTTACAGTTACTTACCTTATAATATAGCCAACAAGATGATCAGTGTGTGGAAGTACAAAGAGGGATTTTCCAGAAAGGTCACAAGCGTTACATAAAGCTGCTGCCCTCTCTGATGCAATAACATCTTCTCCTAGTGAAGTCAAGGAAAGACAAGTGAGTGGTATGTGGTGCAGCGAGAGTCAAACTAGCTCTAAAAGCTTAAAAGTCCTATGAACCTTAGGTACATCTAAGACCCTAAAAGGTATGAAAAAATCTAATAAAGATAAAACCAAGACTACATTCTTTCTTATTTCTTTCAGAATACTATGTGCTTCATCCAGCAGAATGCATTGCAGAAACTTTCTAGCAGGTTCTAGCAAAAAAACTACAAGTAGGACATAAATTTCGTCTCTCATGAAATTAAATATCCTACGTCTTGAGAAATACAACAGCATCCAGCAAAGACAAACACATACAGCAGGTAGAGCAAAACCAAACAAAGTTTGCCAGGCACTCAAAAGCACGCAGCTACAGCTGAAGCAGCAGCTCTACAGAGACGTAAGGTTGACGTGTAGTGCATTTCACAGCTCTACTCGGCTCCAAATTTTATCCAGTTAAGATGAAGGACCTCTGTAGGTACTGAATATCCTTCCTTTAAGTTCTCAATATTTTTTACTGCTTTTCTTGATCTTAAATAAGGTTTTAAATGCAACTTGCTTACAAGAAGACATGTCAGGTGTACTACACTAGTAAACCATCTTTGAAACCAAATGGCCTTGAATGTAAGAGGAAGAAGTATCGGATGTTTAGGGTCAACTCCCCTGAGCACTCTTTGTATCCTTACACCTTCCTGCAGTCACATGTGCTTAATGTATGTAGATGTTAGATGAAGAACTGCACATAACATGAAAAAGAGAAGTAAGCTCAGTCCATCAGAGCCTTCTGAGAACTCCACAGCTGCGCAGAGTTTTCAAGTACCTGGAGGCAATGGTGTTTTTTTCTGAATCAAAACCACAGCGACTTTCGTATTTCTTCCCTGCAAACTTTGCCTAAAATGAAAACAACACAGCACAGTGTCAAGGTTTCACTTCTTATTTCTGAATAATCAGAACAAAATGAAATTTCAGTGTACATGGAAACACTGAAAGAATGCTACATAGGAGAAGTCAAACAGAAGAACATGCTTCATCATTCCCAGAATGTCTAATTGCATTAGAATAATGTGTTCCCTTTTTTGGGACAGAATAATTGCATATAAATTAAATTGAGGTTAGCAAGCAAAATTCCAGGGGCTGTTTCTACTTAAGTAATTTTTCACAAATAAACCATTACAAAAAGTTTTCTTACTGTCAGTAAAAAGCAAAGCTCAAGTTTCCCTTAAATTGTGTCTAAGAAAAAAAATTACGTTTTATATTCTGCAATTCACATTTACATTAACTTTTAGCACATTATGAACCAAGCAAAAAAAAGTCTACCTGACAATTTCAACTCGAGTAGCACACTCCAACTGTTTTTCCTTCCACTGTGGCTCATCCCAGTCCAGTTCATAGAACACCACCACAAGTGCTGGAACCAAATTCAGGTGTTTGTTCATCCAGCCAGTCTTCAGGATTCCTTTTGGAATATACCACTCATAGGATGTCCTCTGAAAAGAATGAGGATATTAAAGCAAGCTACAAAATCCATTTGCAAACATCGGTAGCAGGTGAAAAGGAATTGCCTCTACATTCTTGTTACTTGAGAATGTTTGTTATCTTTCCTATAACATTCTTCCCCTCAAGCCTTTGCTTCCTATTGAGTAAGACATATACCTCAATACCTGGCATCAGGGCCTGATGTTTGAGATATCAGCAGCAAACAGATTTCAAGCAGGCTGGAGAAAAGGGACAAGTTAGAAGCCTGTTTCACACCCTGCCATAAAATATCAGGCTCAATTTAAAACAGGGCTCTCAAACAGAGCCAGGACACAACAGTTTAGATTCTTTGCCTTTGCCAGCATCATGGAATTATGTAGTCCTCCAAGGGTTAAGTTCATTGACATGGCTTCTTAACTTGCCATTGCAAAGCAGAGAGTAGAGCACAGATATTCCTTCTGCTGCATTTCACTTAAAGGCTTCATGCTTTTTCCAGAATACACTAATTTCAAGTATCTAGTTTCCCAGAGTTAAATTTGAGGTTTCCTTAAAGCTCAAATTTTACAAGGAACGTTAATGCCGAGTAGAACAGCAAGTACTTTGAAAAGCAAACCACACTGTCTTTCTCTGCTTCTGTCTAACGAGCTGAGGCATCTGGCTTTCTTATGCGTCCACAGCGCTCGTCATAACACCCCTGGCTTTCCCCTCGCCCTCACGACTTGCCTGACTTCACACTCGCACGCCTCCCCCTCAGCAGCGGGGCAAAAGGCAGCACCGCCTGAGGACCCTGCGGACCAGCCCGCGGGAAGGCACCGAGCCCCGCGTCCCGCTGCCGGGGCGGAGCGCTGCGGGGACAGCAGATGGAGCCCCGTCCCGGCCGGCGCCCGGTACCTTCGTCCTGCACTTGGGGTACTCGTGGTCGCCGGGCAGCACTTTGAAGGAGATGGGGACGCGGTCGGCCCTGCGGTTGGCGCAGAAGGCGTCCCACACGGCGCGGTGCACGGCGTTGTACACCACGTCCAGGCCGGTGAGGGTGACGAACGCCATGGGCCGGCAGCACAGCTCCACCGGGAAGTCCCAGTGCGACGGCGGGGTCATCCTGAGCCCGGCACGGCGGCCTACGAGGCGGCGGGGCAGCGGCGGGAGAGCGGTGCAGGCCGGCCGCAGGAGCGCCCCGTTGTGCCGGGCCCGTCCTCCTCGGAGCGGCGCTCACCGCGGCGGGACNCCCGCCAATCGGGAGGGGACGTCACACACGAGAGAGCCAATGAACGGCACGAAGAAACGCAGCTGGCTAATGGGAGAGCACGGAGGCGGTGGCACGGGGAAGGCGGGGCCGCGCGGCCAGGCCCGCCCAGCCCCGGCGGGAACGGGCACGGGCACGGGCCGGGCCGCGCCGCGGCAGCTCCGGCCATGGCGGCCAACGAGGACCAGGAGGTGAGTCCCGAGCCTTGCTCCTGCGGCATACCGGACCCGGACCGGGAGGGAGGCACCGCCGTGTGGGGAGAGGCGGCGGCCTGGCGGGTGGAGGGAGGCGGCGGGCACTGGAGTGGTGAGGGACGGGAGGAGGGAGCCGCGCACGGCTTCGCGCACCGACCGCGGCCGCGTGCGAGTGTCATGCCGGGCCGCGATAGGTAACCCGTGCTCTGTTCTGGCTGCAGATGGAGCTGGAGGCGCTGCGCTCCATCTACGAGGGAGACCTGTGCTTCAGGGAGCTCAGCCCCGTGTCCTTCCAGTACAGGGTAAGGCGAAGGTGCATCTCGAAGTTCCTTTGCTGCCTGGTGGTTGCCATACGAGGGATTGCTAAGCCAAAGGGTGTCCGATGTGCAAAGAAGGGTTGATCCGTAGGCCGCTGTTCGGGATCTCTGGTACAATGACGCTTCACAGCACAGTGCCTCATGTTTAGGAACCGGCTCCCAAAGTGGGTTTATCACAGAATCACAGGATGGGTCAGGTTGGACGGTTCCAGAGGGTCATTTGGTCCAACCTCCCTGCTCAAGCAGAGTCATCTTAGAACTCATTGCACAGGATTGTGTCTGGATGCTTCTGTAATATTTCCAGTGAGGGAGACTTCACAACTGCTCCGGGCAATCTGTTCCAGTGCTCTGTCACCCACACAGTAAGGAAGTCCTTCCTCATATTCAGATGGATCCAGTGGATCAGTTTCTGCCCATTGCCTCTTGTCCTATTGCTTGGCATCACCAGCCAGTTATCCCTTAGCCAGGCATCCTGCTTGGGTGTCTATGCCCTGCATAGCCAGACCTGTCAAACCATCTGAAGGAGCCAGCCTGCTCAGTAGCACTTCCCCCAGCTGGTCAGAAATGTAGAAACTTAGAGATATTTGTATGTAAAACTTTGAACTGTCCTTACTGCTCAGTTACAAGCTTCCAGTCTGTTGTCCAGAGGCAGATGGATGTGCTCTGTCTACCTTCTAAAGAGAAAATCCACTAAATGCTTTGGGCATGTGCACTGATACAGCTCTGCTCAGGAGAGACATAAAGGAGTGCTGAGCACAGGATATGCAGCTAGATTCTGGCATGAAATTCTCACCAGCTTTCTCAAATTTAAAGACCTGGAAGTTTCTTAGAGCACAGACTGAGGCAGATCTTTAGATAGCCAGAGAACTTTACTGATGAAAACTTAGGCACCCATGGGACAGAAGGGAGACTTCTGAAAATGCCATATGGCTGTGCATCTAGAATCACCTTTTAGGAGGCATCTAGAATCACCTTTTCATGACTTCTCCAATAACTTAAAAATAATGCCAATAATTGTAATGACATATAGGTCAATTTAATTAATAGCACTGGAATCCCATCCATGGAAGTGCAGCCTTTCTTCACTGACAGGATCATTCTTAGAAAATTTAATTTCCTCAAAAGGGGAGATGTGATATGCTTACAAGTCTACACTGTGTTGTTTTACATTTCACCAACTTTGGTCATTGCTAATTTTTATTAGATGAAAAATAATTGTCAAAAGTTAGGATAACTCAATTTAAATACAGCAAAACTTCATGTCAGACAAAGGCAATAATAACCTTTCCCACGAAAAAGGCTTTGTATTATGACAAGGAATAGTGTAAGTAAGTACATGAGAAAGAATTCATGTGCCACCTTTGACCGTCATGTTCTTGCACTGGTGTCACATATAGAGTACAGCTGTTTTGTAATCAGTGTGCTTTGAAATTGTTTTTCTAGATAACAGCTTTGTTTTCTAACTGGGAACTTTATGAAAATGGTGTTGTCTCAAGGGATTGGGTTGGTGTAAAAGAAATGAAAGACTTCCACGTTGGTGTTGTAATCCTTGGTAGGTGACTGGAAACAGTTGCTTTATAAAGTTGGTGGTTTTTTCCTTCAGATAGGTGAAAGTGGTGATCCCAAAGCCTTTTTAATAGAAGTTTCTTGGCCAGAAACATATCCACAAACAGCACCAGTCATATCGATGGATGCTTTCTTCAACAACACAATGTAAGTATTTATGCAGCTTCACTCCCTGGCCTTGTATGTGGGGGCTTTTTGTTTAATAAGCTTGTCTTCATCTGTCTAGTTCATATTTGAGTTTGATGGTTTCTTTTAGATCTTCAGCTATTAAGCAAAGTATATTGGAGAAGTTAATGGTAGAAGTTGAAGCGAATCTTGGAACTGCTATGACATACACACTTTTTGAATATGCCAAAGACAATAAAGAAGTGTTCATGGAAAATCAGCCTGTTAACACTGTGGTAAGTAGGTAAATTCAGATTTTAATTTTGTGCTTTTAAAACTAAAAAAAATGGTTATTACTTCTCTGAATACTTCATAGCTCTCTCTTTAGGTTGTCAATCAGTTCGTTGGGTATACATGTTAGTGGCTAAAAGTGTCACACAGAGTATGGTGCCACAATACTCTATAGTCATAGTTACATTTGAATGTTACTTTGCTGTTACACTGAACGGTTTGTAAGGTGCTGTTCTGTCCCACAGTGTAACATAAAAATGGAGACTTGGAGCAGAAGCAAAACTAAAGGAAGCTGAAACAGATTTAAGGTGTCTGCTGAAGCTTAAGGGCCTGGCACTTTACTGCAGCCTTCATCAAATGCAGTGGATTGCATAAGTGCACCTCAAGGGTCTTAAGGAGTCAGGCTAGGGCAGTTTGTGGTTTTTGTGTTGAGTAAGGACATTATTTGCCATCATGGTGCTGCAGGTCTGCTTTGAGGAAGAAGGAATGGTTTCCATGTTTGGGAAGTCTGAATCCCTTCACTGAAATCTAAATCACACTCTATGATTAAATTTGAAATGTGAAAGAGATGCTCTTTCCAACTCTAAAAGAGAATAATTCTAGTCCCCAACATATGCTTTTTTTTTAAAACTACGATCCTGATTATATGTTGATTAAAAGCTGCAGGCTGCTGATGGCATTGCTTCTTTCTGACAGGCAGGATATTTCAGGATGTCAGGTTCAGTAGTCACACCACACAGAGGTATCTGTGGAACTAATATACAAGTATTTACAACCACTTTTATCCTTCTCAGACTTCAGTAAGCAATAGTATTGCAACTGGAACTCCTGATGTGCCAGCAAGTAAGAAAAAAGAGAAAAAGGAGCAGTTATCAAAAACCCAGAAACGAAAACTAGCTGATAAAACAGGTTTGTTCACTATAATATTCTTTTTTTGATCAGTATGAAAATCATAATTTTATAGCAATGATTTCTTGCTAGAGTCAAAGGCAGTAGTCACTTGTTTATAAGGTTCACTACTTTAAGTCTGTGATCTCTCTTTTACTTGTTTAGATGTTACTGCAGCAATAATTTGTACCCTGGGGTAGAGGTTTCTGCATATAATCTACCTAACCTAATGTGTAATTGGTAGGCTTAGAGTTAACTGTGTGAAGGAAAAGCTGCATAAAATTTTTTTCTTTGACAGAATTCAGCATTGTTGGTCAGCCCAGCTCATGTTGGAGTTACCTTCTAAATTAAATTTCAGGTGGACTGAGGTGTTTTTATTCAAACAGAATTAGTTTGAATCACATAATCACAGAATCATCAAGGCTGGAAGAGACCTTCAAGTTCATCCAGTCCAACTGTAACCCAGCACCACCATAATCATCTCTAAACTGTATCCCCAAGTGCCACATCCAGACGTCTCTTGAACACTTCCAGAGACGGTGACTCCACCACCTCCCTGGGCAACTTACTCCAATGCCTAAACACTCGTGCCAGTGAAAAATGTTTTTCTAATATCTATTCTGGACCTCCACTGCTGCAGCTTAAAGCCATTTAGTCTTGTGTGTGCATTTGAGGTTGGTTGAAGAACAAGCTGTATTTAAGACATTAAAATCTGGGTTTTTCCTCATAGCTTCATAATGGAGAAGTTGAGGAGTTTGGATATTTAGAATTTTGTGTGTTGATTTTGAAGAAAGATAAATATTCCCCTTAGCTTGTGTGTTGAAAATAAAACCTTCTTGTTCTGCAGATAACAAAGGAGAGCTTCCACGAGGATGGAACTGGGTGGACGTAATTAAGGTAACATGGCTGTATTATATGCAGTCTTATGAAACTACTGTGTATGTACATTAAAAATTATTTGTGCTTATATCTGAAGAAGACTGATCTGATGTATTTTTTCTTGCTTTTCTTCCAACTATGTTTGGATTTGACTATGGTGTCTGATTAATTTCTGTGTGTGTCCAGCATGTAAGTATTTTCAAGTTACCTTTTTTTACTGTAAGTAAAGAGACAGTAAGAAGTGTTGCTTATTTTGGACTCTTAAGTTATGTATTTCTCAAATGCTTTAAAATGCTAGTCCTTCTGAATATTAGTCAGAAGGACTTTGATTGCTTTTGGACCTTGGTTGGTTGAATATTTCTTTTTATTTATTAAGCAATCAAATTTTAATTTTATGATGAGAGGATTTTGCTAACAAAATGTACTGCAAGTATTCTGTCTTCATATGACAGCAAGGTTTAAAATAAAGTTAGTGGTGCTGCTGGGTTCTGGAGGGCAGGGGACAAGTAGGCAGAAGAAAGGAGCTGTCCCAAGTGGAAGCACTTTATTGTCTCCTACAAGCCTTATTCTGTGCTACAACTCCTCTGGATAATTGTTTTCTACTTGCTCCCTCATCATGGAATTCTTCCACCCTCTTACATTTGCTTATTCAGTAAAAGTCACTGCTTGACCATTTTGAAAGCAAACTATTTTATTTTACACAGTATGAATAATTTTCAGTGTAAAACCTAACACCAGTTCCAGTTGTTAAATAAAAGCAAGTAAATGATGAGGGTGGTTTTGGGCAGAGTCCTTTCTGAGTTAAAAGTGGCTATTTGTAGTGGATGTCTCAGATTCCAGATAAATTTCATAGTAGGCATACTACCTTTAATAATTATGAACTTGGCTTTAAAAAGTGAGAAACATTAAGTTAATGTCTGTTTTTAAATTGTCTAAATTTCTATATGGGGATTCTCTTAGAGATGTGTGAAGATAATATTCCACTACTTCATCTTTTTTATTGTGGAGAGCTGGTTACAGAGACTTCAAATTAAACAGAAAGAGTATCCAGAGGTTTTTTCTGGGGTTTCTTTTTGTTGTTTTTTTTTTTTATTCAACTTTCATGTTCAGGAAGTAAGCTCATTTAGTGTTTAAGCTTAAGAATTCATTTTTATGCCTTTCAGTCTCTTGGTACAGTAGCACAGTCTGTATTGTTAATTAAGTATATATCTGTTCAATGTGAGATGGAGATAATGTTCTTGTTTTCTAATAAATGGAATGGCAGTCTAAACTTTGAATACTTTTCTTTTTGTGTCTCTTTTATAGTTAAGCAAAACTGGTTCTAAAGATGATGAATAAAGGACTTTGGTACAAGGAAACTCCACCTTTTAATACAGTGCAATTTTGGGTCACCATCTCTCTCTTAATAACTTTCGTATCTGTTGAAGTAAACATTTTATAAAGCTCGATTTCCTAACTTGTAAGTCTAGTCACACAAGTTTGTCTAGAGACTGTGGTCTTCTTTGGAAAAAAACCCCAACAAACTTGCCTTAAATGAAGGTTAGAATGTGACAAAGGATATAGAGAGCCAGTGTGGTGAAGTGAATAGTGCTGCAGTGTTTATTAATTTATATTTTAGTCTGTAGTAAAATCCTGTTATAGTGAACCCAGTGATACTGTAAACATTTCCTGATGTTCTTATTCCGATTGAAGAAAAAAGCACTATAACAGTGATTGGTCACTTGACAGCTTTTGATTCATCAAAATAAATTATTCCATGGAAATAAGACATTTGTCATTTGTTTATCTAATATGAACATGGAAGGAGAATATAAAAAGTGTTGCATTGCAAAACAGACTAGTGCTTGTGGTCCCATTTTCACTAGTTAAAATAGTAAGTACTAGTGAAAGCAAGGCCAAAAATTCTTGTCTGCTCGAATGTTCTAGTCTCTGGTTACAGCAGAAGTGTGTCTTCTTTACTCTCGCAGTATTCCATCTTGGTCTTTCCCCAGTGTGTGTACCTTTACAGATGCCTGGATGTCTGAGGGGAAGGAAAAGTGCTTTCTTGTACGTGTCTCAGTGAGTGCTGGGATTCTGTAGCTCTTTCACTGGAGAAATGGCCATTCTTTAGAGGGGCTTGCTGACTGATGGGACAGTGGAAGTCAGCAATCTGTCAAACATATTGGGAGAACTCTTTTTTGGGTGAGCTCTTTTTTCTTTCGTATCCTGCTCTCTTGTATGAGAAAGAGAAGTCATCTTTACTATATGAACTGTTATTTGAATACAAGATGCCTTAATGTCTTTTATTATTTTTGTTTGTTTTGAGATGAACTTTAATAAATACCTATTTATCTGCTGTGGTATGTGTTGTTTGGCTTTGTTTTTTTAAAATTTTTTATTCTCCTCTGTGCTGCGCAAGTTTGAACATACTTAAAAATTGGTGGAAGAATTGTCTTCCCTCTTGGGGTATATGTTTACATGATATTTAGGGTAGCTGTGTTACTAGTGTGAGGGTCAGTCACCACAGTGAGAGTCACAGGACAGTATCCATTGCGTTCAGTCCACGCAGAGCAAGTCCAGTGTCCCTTTGAAAGAGTGCACTCCACTGTGTGCAGCAGTCTTCATTTCAGAAAGTCATGATTTCTGTTTGAACTTGACTCTCATATAGTAAAAGGTTGTAAAGTACACATGGCAGGAATTTTCCAGATAGTTCAGTCTTGCCTTTGACATAAACTGGAGGCTCGTGGCTGTAATCTGAGCAAGAGCATCTGTCAGGGTGTACCACTGCAGGGAGAAGTTGCTCAGGCAGTATGTGGTGAACCTGTAAAAGGGAAGGGCATTTAGCTTTAGTCTCTGCCAGTGCCAGAACAAGCAGGACTCTTTCTATTCACAAGTTCCCCAGGGGGAATTGACTCGTCTTTGCTGGTATCCTTACTTTATAAATCAAGTTGCCATGACAATTTATCTGATTAAAGATTACTTAGGGAGAGTGGGAGAAGGACAAATAAGAACCACATCTCTTGCTTTTTATAGTGTTACTGTGTGTAACTTGTTAACCTTGTGAAATGCCTCATTTTTCAGCTAATAGTCTGCCTGTAAATCACCTACTGTCATGAAGAGATCTGAGAGTCTCCTCTGGTTGTCTTAGTAAATGTGTTTGCTTTGAGGTGTACTTTCGAGGGAAATATTTTGCATTGGGAACTTTTGTACCAGTTTTTTTCTTCTGTGTAAATTGTGAAGGGTAATTTGTGTTCTTAAACCATTTTCTGATACAATATGATGATTGGAACAGAATCATTTAAAGAATCTGGGTACTTGATATTATGGAGAGGCATGAGCACTGACTGCTGAGGGAGGGAAAATGTAATGATTCTCATGAAGAAAAGCACAACTGTAAATAGAGATCATGACTCCTGAGGAAATTATAAATGCTGCTGAAAAATCCACTCCCATTTTTTTTTCTTTTAGGTAAAACCCCACTGGCTGTGGGTTTATGCTTTTTATGTGATGTATGCTTTATTTCAGTAGGACAAGAGTCTCTTGGTTGTAGGGCTACACTGCCTATTTAAATTCAGGATTTTCGCAGTAGAGCTTTGACCTGAGAAGACGAGTGTCAATATTAGTAATGAAAAAAGTAAAACCAACAAGTGTCCAAAATGCTGATAGCACCATGACCAAAGATGCCCCATTGCACTGCAATGTATCAAATCCCAAGGAATAATGCAGACTGCCTTTATGTCAAGTACATGGTGACAGCTGTGACTGGTCAGCAGTGTGTGCCTACCATGTCCTGCTCACCCCTGTGGTCAGCCTGGCACAGAGACACTGAAATCAAGGCTGATAGTTTCTGCAGTCTTGCTTCGCCTTGTATATGGGGTGGATAAGTAAAGTGTGCCCAACTGATGAGCAATTAGATTTTGGTAAGTAAAACAGCAGTAGTAGGAGTAGGAAAAAAGCAGCATTTCTCCATAGAGAGCCTTTGGCAAAAGTGCAAGTGTAGGGAGACTATCCTTCTTTCATATGAGGCAATACAAATGATTTGAGGTTATACCATTGACTTTGTACTGTGAAAATCCTTAAACTCATCTGAACCAGAAACATTTCCCCTTTGAAATTGTTTCCTTCAACAGTGTAGCACCCTAAGCACTTGCAGTTAGCAGCAGAATGAAGAGGGGAGGAAATGTTCATTCGCCACAAGTGTGTGAATTCTGGGTGGATGGGCAGAGAAAGTGGATGGGAAAGAACATCCTTGTGTGCAAAACTCAAAGAGCATAGGGAATAAATGTTCACTGCTGCAGGACAATACAACAAAACAAAAGCTAAGCATATCATTGCAGAGCTATAAATTCTGTCATGACTTTGGGTTATGGTAAAGGGCAAGAGGATTGCAGATTTTCTTCCTGTCACTTTAGTTTCTTTCATCTCAGAGTAGGTCTGCTTCATGACTGGGAGAAGAAATTCCTGTTATGCTTCTTTCTGAGCCCATGGAAGCAACCTCTGAAAGACTGGTGTACTCTCAGAAATAAGTTAAGACAAACCATACTGATTAGGCATTGGAAAATCATGTTAAAATATTTTATGTGGGTGAAAGAAAGAATTAACTGTTTCTTTCTCCTTCGTTCAGAGCAAAGCGAGGAATTACTCCAAATGGCTGAATTGCACAAGGCATATGAGAATCTATATCCAGGCACTGGTGTCCTATGTCAGGCTGAAAGTTTTACACAGCTATACTTTGCTACTATATCTGAGCATTCAGGCCTGTAGTTCCTACAGATGTTCGTGTTTAAAGTATTAATGCTAAGAACAGGCAGAAATTTGAAAACTCTGTGATTGCCTACTGCAAGTTGCTTATGCTGTGAGATGGGGTAAGGTTATAGCAATGAGAGGGAAAACCAAGATGTAACTGCACAGCCTTATTGGAGAAGGAGTGGTGTTGTGTGGGTGTCTCTGAGTGCATAGTTTCTTCTGCAGTATCTTTATTACTGCTGATGATCAGAAAGGGAACGTCAGCCTATGATGAGTTTAGAAGATTTGATTCAAGAGGCAATATGGAAGGAAAAAACTATCCTTTCCTTCTCAATTTTTTGCTATAGTGCCACTGAGAGGCAGTAAACAGTCTTGTATGAAGCCACTCTTCAGACCAGGATTGTCAGTTAATGCATTTTATAATTTCCTGCAGGAAAAACAAATGTGAAGAAAGCATTACTATGTAAAGAGCTGCTGTCTCCGCTGTGGGGAACCACTTGATCTGTACTTACAGTGAAAACTATGGTTCAACTGACCTTAAAGAGTAGGATTTTATAATAGTACAGGGAAAATGTAGCAGCCCATTGATAAAAAATACATAGTCTCTACAGGTGATTAACAAATTTTGTACAGCATTATCAGTTTTATACTTTTCTGTGAAGATCAGCACTAGAATTTTACCAGGTTTTAGTTAACTGACGTATAGCACGATTATGATTTTCCTTTCCCCACCTCACACCATGTCTTTACATGATAAAAGTACAGGATGTTGTATAGGAATTTATTTCCAAAATCAAAATAGTGCTAAAGTTACAAATCCACTCAAAGGAAATAATCATATTCAGAGGTAAGGTGTGCCAAAGTTAAAGCTGCTTGTGTGATGTTTATGTGAAAAAAAGAATTCAAAAGGAGATTTTCTTTCTGTGACTACATGTTTTCTGGGCTTTGTTTGTGGGGGGTTTTTTCCTCCCGGTAGTGTTCATGCAGATGGTCAGTGCTTTTCTTCCTGGTTTCCCTCTTAGTAGGAAAGCCTGAAAAGAGAAGGAAGTTTCCACTTTGTGAAAGTAAATAAACTAACAGAACTGTCTCTGTAACAAAGTGGACATTTAAAAAGGGATGACTTGTTATATATGTTATATATATGGACAGAGGCAAATTAATTTGCTTTAATAAAACAAGATCTGAGTGGCTTTAGTTTGCTTCAGAGTTTATGTCCATGCAGTGGATTGTGACCTCTAAATGCTTACCAAAAGAAAGTTATACACAGGAACAAATCTAGAAATTCTGATTTGGAGCTGTGAGATTCTTGTATACCAAGCAAATGCAATTTCCAGTACTAAAGAATTGGAGACAACTCTAGGACCTAGATTCATCTTTCCTGAGATTCTGAGTCGTTTAATATTCTGAGTGCTGCAAGGAAGAGTGGTGCACAAAATTTGGATTTAGATGTATATTCCACACATGCAAATTCAGCTCATCGTTATTTACATCTCAAAGTGTGTCTTGTGAGCAGAATGGTTAGAATGTGATTTGCCATGCATGTGCATGTAAGCACAGTCTTGGTAAGGTGCATCATTGCATTACATCACTTAAGGTACGAACAGACAAAGTGTATCCCCTGTAAGAATGTGTCTTATTTGAGAAATATTTATCCTCTGGCTCACTTGAAGCTTTTGCCATCAAATGCAGCAAAATAATCAAAACCACAATGATTCTTTCTTTACTGCAACCTGATCTCACTATGCTTATTTGTGTTAGAGTCAGAGGCAGAAAGAAATGCATTAATGGAAGAATCGTAGTCTCAATTATGCAACTACTGTAAAGAAAGAGGTTGTAACTCCAGCTGATGGATCTGAGGTGGGGGGTCCCACGTGGTGTCAGAAGTTATCACCCCAAAGTTTCTCTACGTCTGGTAGGCTAGTGACCATACAGGAGTGTGATGTTATCCCATTCATTATCACTCTCTGTGACTGGCCCATGAGCCAATTGCTCACACACCACATGATGTGTTTATCCAGCTGTGTGCTGGACAGTTTGTCCAGAAAGATCCTGTGA
The DNA here is from genome assembly GCA_013396695.1 of Sakesphorus luctuosus. Taxonomy (NCBI): domain Eukaryota; kingdom Metazoa; phylum Chordata; class Aves; order Passeriformes; family Thamnophilidae; genus Sakesphorus; species Sakesphorus luctuosus. The sequence goes on along the minus strand of VWZD01008889.1, from coordinate 265,932 downwards.
GCAACAGTATCAAAAACTTTACTGAAATCCAAAAAGATTACATCAACTGGCTTCCCTTGACCTTGATGGGTTAAGTTGTCATAAAAGGAAATCAGGTTGGATAAGCAGGACTTTTATCTCATGAGGCCGTGCTGGCTGTGACCAGTGACTGCATTGCCTTTTAGGTGTTTTTCAATACCTTCCAGCATAATCTTTTCCATGATTTTATGGGGCACTGAAGTGAGACTGACATGCCTGTAGTTTCCAGGGACCTCCTTCTTGCCCTTCTTGAAAATCGGAACAATATTCACCAGCTTCCAGTCAGCTGGGACCTCTCCGGATTCTTAAAACCACTCAAAAATCGTTGAGAGAGGTTTTGCTGTCACATCAGCTAGCTCTTCAAGGATTCTAGGATGAATCCCATCAGGCTCCATAGTTTTGAAGGGATTCCAGCTGGAGCAGCAGATGCCAGAGTTTCAGGGTCAACTGGGAGTTGATAATTCTCCCAGTCAGGGTCATCATGCTCAGGTCACTGAGTCCCCCTTGGTCCATCATCCATGTTGAAGACAGAGGCAAAGAAAGCATTAAACACCTCTGCCTTGTCTCTGTCCCTTATTGTGAGGTGACCATTCTCATTCCGTAACAGGCAATGATATTTCTATACTGCCTTTTGCCATGAATGTATTTGAAAAAAATTTATTTTTCACCCACATTTCTGGCAGCTTCAACTCCAGCTGAGCTTTGGCCACACAAATTTTCTCCCTACAGTGGTAAGCAGCATCTCTGAATTCTTCCCATGTCACTTGACCTTGCTCTCACTGGGCATACACTTCTTTTCCCCCCTTGTTTCCAAGAGAAGATTCCTGTTCAGCCAAGCCATTCTTCTGCCTTGTCTGCTTGACTTCTGACATTTAGGAATTGCCTGCTCCCGTGCCCTTAGGAGGTGATGTTTGAAAAAAGACTAGCATCTGCAAAAACATTTTACCAGGGGACTTTACTAATTCCCTGAACAGCCTGAAGTCTGCTCTCCTCATGTCCATTTTCTTTCAAGTACTTTAAAACTGCAGGCTACCAGGTCAGTGCTGAATTCCTTCTGTTCATAAGTTTGTTGGTAAAGAAATAAATGTGAGTTTCCTTCCTGTGTGTTAAGGAAATGAATTTATTCTTCATTAATCTGAAAGTGGCTCACTTCTTTAATCAATGGAAGTTTTATTGCTAAATGCTTGCAGGGAAGAAATAATAAGTCTAAAGAGTTTCCTTCAACATTATTATACCCTGCAGATGAATAGCATCTTTATTTAAATGAACAGCAGTGATTTCCTTATTACACCATGAAGTCCAGCATTGGAAGGTATCTGAAGTCTTTATTAATGATTCTTGTAACACTGTCATCAGATAGGCATATGACATTTTATCCCTCTCTTAGAGATGGTGTAACTGAGACCCAGTTGAGATACATACTGTTAAAACAGAGGTAATAAGTCTCAAACTTGTATCTGTCCATCAGCCAAAGTGTGCAGCAGATAGGCTAGAGCTGCACCTACCGGAAGTAATGCTGTTCTTCAGTCATGTTCTATGATTAGATCAGCTTATTAATTTTTCAGTATGTTCTCACAGTTTGTCTTTTAGTCATCTTCGTAACACATTTTACAGGAATATTTTCAGCAGTGATCTATGCACAGGCAGCAAATGGCTGAGCACTTTCCAGAAACTAAGTAAGGTATTTCAAGAGCATGCTCCACTTCCTCTCAGAGCGGGAACATCTGCTGAGTGTCTTGAGACAGGTAAAACTAGAACCCCAGAATTAAGAGGGCACTCAGCTAGAGTGATCAGCAATGTATTATTTCCTAAAAGTGGGAAACAGATTAGTTCCAGTAATAAAATAAGTTAAAGATATCGCTGGTTTTGGCATTCCTCAGAACCTTGTTTTACTGCTGTAATAAATATGTAAAATAGACTTTATTTCTCAATAACCCTAAATGCCTTTTTCTTCACCATGTACTGTTTAATCCTCTTAAACATATGTAACTCTTTCTATAATCTGCAGGCAACTCTTTAGGCTCTACTAGAGGATCAGAGAGCCTGGAGTTTGGCCAAACAAAATAAAATGCATGCTGTGAAATTCTATTTCACTGCAGAGAATAAAATTACTACTGCAGAATAATCTTAATTAATGCAATAATCATTTAAAAGCAAAGCCAAACATTTCATGATTTTTTGTACTGATAGACCTTTTCTGGTTTTCATATGAAGAACAAAGGAAAATCAAATGTTTTCTTTGGGGTTCAAAGTGGGTTTGCATCAGAGCTACCCAAGTCACTTAGTACTTCTTTCTTAGCACAGAACTGAGTATTGTAAGCAGGTTCATACAAGTCTGTTCTCTCCCTAGTCCATGATACACAAGCAGAAGGATTCAGAAATTTACAGATTAATTAGCCAGCAGACACCACATGGAGGATTCAGTCCTATGTGTCTACAAGCAAGTGAGTCTGTACTGTACATGACTTGCATGTAAGCCCCTCATCCCATAAAAACCTTACGTTACTTTATGTAAGTGCAAACATATGAAGCAGCATAACGGGAGAGGAACTAATTAAAAATTATTCTAGAGAGGGTATTTGATCCATTCCTTAAAATTCCAATTAAAATTACATATCTAGTGAGGAGCTTCTGATACCAGGTTCTTATTTGTACCTGAAAGTTAGATGGTTTCCTTTTTAAAAGGAGACAAATGTTAATTAGAAAAACTGTCTTTTACAAGTTCTACAGTTTTCTTTCAGAACAAAGTACATGCGTGCTACATCATGAAGTGGTTGGAAGGGGCCTTTAAAGGTCATCTCGTCCAACTCCCCTGCAGTGAGCAGAGAGATCTTCAACACAGCCCCATCCAATCTTACCTTGAATGTTTCTAGCGATGAGGCATCTACCACCTCCCTGGGCAACCCATTCTGGAGTGTTTCACCACCCTCATTGTAAAAAACTTCTTTCTTATATTTGGTCTCAATCCATGTTCTTTTAATTTAAAACCATTGCCCTTTGTCCTATGACTACAGGTCCTGCTAAAAAAATTCTCCCCCATCTTGATTAGAAGTCCCCTCTAAATAGTGAAAGGCCACAATGAGGTCTCAGCGCTTCCTGTTCTCCAGGCTGAACAATCCCAACTCTCTTTCTTTGTAGGAGAGGTGTTCCAGCCCACTGATCATCTTTGTGGCCCTTCTCTGGACTCACTCAAACGGGTCAGTGTCCTTCCTTAGCTGGGGACCCCAAAGCTGGATGCAGCACTCCAGATGAGGTCTCACCAGAGCAGAGTAGAGGGCAGAATCACCTCCCTCGACCTGCTGGCCACGCTGCTTTTGATGCAGCCCAGGACATAGTTGGCTTTTTTGGCTGTGAGTGCACACTGCTGGCTCATATCAAAGTTTTCATCTTTGGAGTTGTCTTTAAGCAGAATGTAACTCCATAAGCCATTTAAAGAATAGATTATACAGTTACTTAAGTTGGTTCTAAGCTTGAACAGTATGGGCTTGGTCCTCTGAAGAACATGAACTTAATGTGACCATTCTTACCCCAAATGTTTTCACACTCAATTACAGTTTTCTGATGGCAACATTGGGGTTTTTTCCAAAACAACTGTTAGTATGTGATTCAGACTAACAAGTAAACTTCTGAATGAAAAAAAAAAAAATTAGCACAGGGATGCAAGAGTTAGTTTGGTTTATTGGTACCACTGGTGAGAGCAGAAAAGTATGATTAATTCTAAGCCTCTGCAAACATGAGATTGCTGATGTTTGCAACATTTCCATACATTTTTCTGAGATAATAGAAGTCTAAGTACTGTTTTGTAGTGGACAGATTACTGATGCTTATTTTTTAATATAAGAATAACCACAAATGGCCATTATCGTAACCCCTGTATTTGAGCTACTGCAATACAGTGTGCACATTGTTCTTGTGGAAGGACTTAGATTTGTGCCCAAGAATATAAATTATAAAATGTGCTTTAATTTTCAATTGTTTCAGCTAAAAAATATGCCAGTGTGTTTGTTTTACAGGTATGATATCACAGTTTTTAAAGCATATTTTGTCCTCTGGAACTTAGCTCCTTTTAACAAATAAAAAATCTTTGGGATGTGAGATTATGGAAATAATGAATACTTAATTGGTCCTGACAACAAAATGTCTCTTAGAAAGAGCATCAAACTTTAGACCTCTGCTGTGGTTTAACCCCAGCCAGCAACTAAGTATCACACAGATACTTACTCCACTCATTCTCCATGGTTGGGAGAAGAATCACAAAAAACCCCCAGAACTTGTGGGTTGAGATAAGAAGAGTTTATTAATTGAAATAAAATATAATATAATACTACTAAAATAATTGTAATGAAAAGGAGAGAGAGGAATAAATCCCAAGATAGACAAGAGATGCACAATACAGTTGTTCACCACCTGCTGACCATTGCCCAGCCTAAACCTGAGCAGCCACTGGCAGCTCCCAGTTAACTCCCCCCCAGTTCATATACTGAGCATGACATTCTGTGGTAGGGAATATCCCTTTGGCCAGTTCAGGTCAGCTGTCCTGGCCAGCTCACAGTTTCTTGTGCACTTTCTTGCTGGCAGAGCGTGGGACACTGAAAAGTCCTTGACCTGGGGTAAGTACTATTCAGCAGCAACCAAACATCAGTGTGTTATCAACATTATTCTCACACTGAATCCAAAACATAGCAGTGTGCCAACTACTAGGAAACAAATTAACTCTATCCCAATTACAACCAGGACAGTGCAAAGTACCAATCAAGAACACAAATCCATGTGAATGTTCTCAAAAAAAGAAGAAGAGTGTTTAACTAGTATTTTAATCAATATTAGGTGCTGAAAATCGATTTCCATGTGGACCAAAACCCCATTGTCTTTTCTTCTCTGAATTTGAAGAGAGTTCTGGCAGGAACCTTGCATCTTCCACTTTTCAGCACAAATGTGTTAAGCTGCAGCTTTAACTCTGATCTCAATTGTAATCATGACTCATTGGGTGTATTTATGTATATAATAATAATAATAATGGCCAACCTTTGCGAACGCAGATTTGGGCAGGGCTCTCCCCACATGGGTGTGCCCTTCCAGCCTGTGCAGTGGATTGTTTAGGTGAGGCTCAGCGTGTGCAGAACTGGCCCCACCGTTTAGGTCCTAAGGTTCATTTGCCATGGCCGAGCGAGCTTGGACAGTGACAGTGAAGTCCTCGGGACTGTCACAGCACTCAGTACTAACTGGGGCTGACCCTGCTGAGCATCCAAGATCTGATGGGATTGGATGGCAGGGAGGCATTGAACTGCCAGGGACGGTCCCTACTGAGACTCAAACTCGCGACCTTGGGATTCGGAGACCGGAGTGCTCTCCACTACGCCACAGGACCACCTCCATTTATGTATAATTTAAGTAAAACATAGCAACCTGCATGTTGTTTTGTTTTGTGGTGGTTACCTTTAGCAGTAGTTGTGGTCTCTGTGCATTACCCACCAGAGGGAGCTCAAGGCAAGAACTGTCTAATTTTCATAGAATCATGCAATCATTTAAGTTGGAAAAGACTGGTAAGATCACTTAGTCCAACCATTAACTTGACACTGCCAAGTCCACCACATAACCATGTCCCTAAGTGCCACAGCTACACGTCTTTTAAATACCTCCAGGGATGGAGACTCAACCACTTCCCTGGGTAGTCTGTTCCAATGCTTGACAACCCTTTTGGTGAAGAAATTTTTCCTAAAATCCAATCTACCTTCTTCTGGAGCAACTTGAGTTGGCCTTTCAAGTCCCAGAAGGTTACCTGGTGAAAGTCCACTCTCAGACTTCACAGACCTTTGGATTTGGGCATCTGTCCTCCACTTAGCTTGGGGGCAGATGGTGACCAGATAGGAAATAAGTGCACCTCCCCATGCTAAGTAATGACCTCTTTTGGGAACTGTTATTTCAGTGGCAAAGCAAGCAAAGCAAAATCTTGTGATGTACGTGTCAGCATTCCTTGGCGTTTATGTATGCTGGGTTTTGTACCATGAATTAGGATGCCAAAATTGTACAAAATAGAAATGACTTTGACAGTAAGGTAGTTTTCCCTGAGAAAATCAAGCAAGTGTGAATAGGTTATCTGTGTCTCTAAAAGGAAATCTCTGAAAATTCCTGACTACAAACAGGCTGGAGAGTATTTCTGCTCTATGTTAAACTGAAATTTTGTTTATAAAAAACCAACTTGGCTGAAAAAGGATGGAAGGTGTGGTTCGTGCATGTGCTCTGATTTTGTTCAGCACAGAATATGTGTCAAGTGTCGAGAGTGTTTATTTTGACTGAAAATTTTGAAACTAAATCTTGAAGTGCTTCCAAACTTAAAAAGAATCATGGTATTTTGATATATTCCATTTTAACCCAATTCATAATGATATACTGACAAATGTTGTGACTTTTTTACTTAGCTGATTTTTTATGCAGCTCAACAGCAGTGATTTCTTAATTGCATATTAGTAGAAGTTGAAATTCAAGCAATTTTTTAATTGTATCGAGCTATGGTTTTATTATTACATATAAAACTCCAGACTATGGTGAACAGATTAGGAGCCTGACAAATCTCATAAAAAGCAATTAAAAAAACCACCTTGAGAATTGTAGCTAGTTTGTGTATCAATAAACATGAGGGCTTAACATGTGCATCTCCTTGCCTTGGCTATGCCAATACTGACAAGGACAATGGAAGAGGAACACCTTGGGGTTTTTTTTGTGGTAAACAATTGGTCAAATTGGGAGGGGTTTCATTGTTCTTGTTCTTTTTTGTTAAATCATAAGATCAATTTATATTTTGACTTTTTGAAAAATCTTCCTGTGACTCAGAGGATGGGAGGAGTGCTAGTCCTTCAGACAAATGAGTTTCTTTCCACACATTTTCTTCTGCACTTGGAAGATGTCATCCATACAGAGAAAGTGGATATTGAGACACGGAGATTAACAGCTGAAAGGTGGTAAAGAACAGCTTCTGATACTGTTTCTGACCATATGAACATAAGCTGTCTTTAGGAATAGGTGCAGTTGACTTCTTTTTTACTACAAAAGGCAGGAAAGCTCACACAGTTAATTATAGCCAAGCAATTATATACAAAGCTGGTCCTTATTGCCTCTGCACTGCTTGCTATTTGCTTGTCATTTTCAGTACCATTGCATCCTTTGACTTCTGCAGAATGGTAAGTCTAATGGTCATAAGAATTATGACTGATACAAGACAGTGAAACTTCCCTAGGTAGTATTTAAATTTGCTTTCTACTCCACCAAGAGTCTATGAGACTTCCTATGGGATTTTTTTTTTTCCATTTCAAAATCTTGTCTTGCAAAAATGGTAACACATCAAATAACCTTGGTTTCAGCTCAGGTTTCAGTTCCTTGACAGTATTTTGTCATGCCTTGAAAGGAAGATACAAGACAGTTACATCAAATTGCTATCTAATAGACTTCGCTTTATGGCTTCCTCAGTTAGAAGTTGCCTTATATACTGGAGAATGAGGTTTTAATACCTTTCTTTTTTATAATGTCTGGATCCTATCTGACTTACAAAGGGCTCATTATCCATTTTTTCAGCATTTCAGAGAGGAGGACTTATTTCTGTATTTATTTTGCAGTCAATTTAGTTAATAATAGGATAACTTGTCAGGACTTTTAATAGGCATTTTCCAACATTTCAATGGGAATGAGTCTGTCAAATATAGAAAATAAAAAGAGACATTTAAAAATGTCAAAAACATTAGCAGGACACTCATTAATTTCAAAACCAAAACAAACTGTAAATTAGGCAGTTTACAATTGTGTCCTTCAGCACAAAGATAAATTACTGTGCTGTATGACACTTTGAATGTGCACTTAAGGATTTTCTTAATCAAAGAAAATAGAATGGGAGAAAATATTACAACTTTTTTTGGAAGAGGAGATACATTATAATTCCTTTCAGATGTAGGTAACTAGCTGTAAAATGACACTTCACTTTGCATTTTTAGGTTTTTTTTTAAATTACTTTTTATGCTCCTCTTAATTATTTCTGACAGCTTTTTTCTTCTCTTTCTGCACTTCATTCCTGCCGTCAATCTTTGTTTCAGTTCTCTCTCTTGTTTGGATTTATTTTTTTCTCTTGCTTTGTGTGGTGGTTGTACTTTCATATTCTCCGTTTTCCTATTTGACTTTCCTTCCCCTTAGAATTTTATTGCCTCATACTTTATTCTCAGGTCAGGAAAGGGAAAGAAATAGATACCAGCTGCAGACTCAGGAAGTATACTCAGCTCTGTGTCTGAACCCATACTCTTCTTTTTTTTTAGTATTTCAGTGTTTTGATCTGATGGACTCATGCCAGTTGCTGCATAAAATACTCCTTTCTTCAGCAGGTACTACTATACCCAGAGATTGCTCCATACTTACATCAAGAGATTCAGTGAAAGATTATGTTCTATGTGCTTATAGAGCAGTAGAAAGTATTTTTCACCACTGAGAATTTAGGATTAAAAAAATCCTGAATATCAGTCTTCCATCATTATCTTTTTGTGGAAGTCATCTGTTAATAATTTCTTTATATTTACTCCATTGCTGTATAATTGGTGTATTTTCATTATGTAATCTGAATCCAAATGTTATAAGGGATCTCCAGGATACATTTTCTAGCTTTGAATTCTCTCATCTCTTTAACAACCTCAAGTACTGCCTCCAAACGTAGGTTCAAGGACATTCTTTCCTTGTTTGCTACACCAATCCAGCATGCAGCTTTATGTTTGTTGAGATTGTCAAACTGAATTTTTTTAGAGCAAGGTTTGTGCTAGTGCAGTGCAGGAGTGTTCTTAGTTGGTGTCCTCTTTCCAGTATCAGCTGGAAGTTTATTATTAATGTTTGCTGTGCAAATATTGTAGTCATGCAAAAAAACCATGGGTTTCCTAACGGTGACTGGTTCACTTCTATAAAATATAATGGTAGTAAAGAATGGTCATAATTACTTATGTATTATGCAGGATTTGAATTATGAGATTTAGGAGAAATATCTGCCACTCAATTTTATTTGATTTTCACATGGCACTGGCAATATCCTATGTCAAAGACAAAAACAGTTTGCAAAGGTAAATCCAGCTGCAACAAGTTAAAACAAAGTGTTAGAAAGAAAATAGATGAAAAAGGAAGGAAGCCATGTCCATACATACAAGGGACTCTAAAAGGAATCATCTAAAGTGTACATTCATGTCCTTATTCAGCCTTGGGTTTTATCACTTTTTTATCACTGCTATGTCTAAAGGGTAAAAAACTGGATTTGCAGATGGTGGTGGCATTGGGAGGACAACAAATCGTAATGAATGCTGCATCTAGATTAAGTGCAGGCAGGGATAGGGGCAAAATATTTCAAATAAAGCAAAATCAAACCATATTAAAAATCCCTACTGTATATGACAATCTTTCATAGCATTAAAATATGCAGTTAACTAGTGTATTTAGTAATCTGATAGTTTTTATTCCTGAACTGTCCCTTCCAGAGCAATCCTCCCCCTCCCAGTCATGTCATAGTTGGTATGAAAAGTCCAAATCAGGCTGCATCAGAGCATCTGGGGTTTATTTTATATCTGGCTCATCTAGTTAATTCTGATAGAATAGACCTGACATTGTCATATACCTTTTGCACTCAGTCAAGTATACACATCTGGAAACAATTCAGTCTTCCTTGTACATGCACTGAAGTCTTCAGGTTTTATTTAGTACTGTAGTAGATTAAGGCTACAGGTATGTTTTCTGTTTTTATTGATTCATCTTTCCACAGAAACAGGAAGGAAGCCAAGGCGTTGAGTGCTAGCAAAGGAGATGTGGTTGTTAAACTGATACGCCAAGTCTGTGGCCACTGTTCAGGGAGAAACTGTAACCAATGCCTACTTCCTTGTGATCTTTAAGTAGTGAATGTTTAGAAACTATATTCTTGCTTCTCCAGAAAAGGAAGTTGTGACTGATTTTAAAAAATATTTTGGTGGCCCATGAGGTCTCCCAAAGCATCCTTTCTAAATTCTTCTGCAGTATTTGAAAATCACACTGGCAGCTCTTCAACAACTTTAGGTACCTAATTCTTCCTAAAGATTTGGGTTTACCCCTTACTTCTTCCTCCATCTGTGTTCCATCTGAAGGCAGGAGATTTTGGCTGTCTCGCACCTCCACTGAACCCTCCATATTCCGGTACCTGCATCCTATCCTGCCCAGCAGCTGTTCCAAGGTCAAATTCGGTATTACTCCATTACTTCTGGAAGGATCAGCAGAGCTGCCTTCACTTTACACTGGTGTTTGCATCTGAAATATTCTTGAGAAAGCTTATTTTCTTTTCAACTAATCTTGCAGATTTTAAAGCAATTGATGTTATAAAGTGCCTATAGTGGTGTAATAGAAACCTCCCTCTTGCTATGAACAACTCTGCTGTTCTTTTCATGGCAACAGCTATTACGCAAGTAGAACTTTTCCGTGTTAGCACCTTTGTCTACTCTCGCACTCTTCAGAGTTGCGGCAAGGACTTTATTTGCACCTGCTTCATTAATCATCTGGGCTAACATCTCATGGTATTAAAATGTATTCCAGACATTAATACTACTGAGATAATACTCTGGAGCTCCATCTGCCTGGGTTTGGGGTTGGAGTTGTCCTTCTCCTAGGATGGATGCCAGACGGCTAGCAAGCCCATCCTACCCGTGGACACACTTTGTCTGACCCTTCAGCTGAGACCTGTCTGGCATGGGAGACCCTACCATCAGCACAAACCACCGCCAGCATAGCTCTCAACCTCATGCCATTGTTCTATCTACTCTTTTATATGGGTCTGAATCATGGGTCATCTATCGCCACCACCTGCGGCTTCTCGAACGCTTCCATCAGCACTGCCTCCGTTCAATCCTAAACATCCACTGGTCTGATTACGTGACCAATGTGTCTGTTCTTGAACAGGCAGGGGTCACCAGTATCAAGGCCATGCTGATGAGAACGCAGCTGCGCTGGGCAGGGCACGTCTCCAGGATGGAGGATCACTGCCTCCCGAAGATTGTGCTCTATGGTGAACTCACCACCGGCTGCCGCAAGAGAGGAGCCCCGAAGAAGAGATTCAAGGACTCTCTGAAACAACACCTCAGCCTTGGCCATATTCACTGCCACCAATGGTCCACTCTGGCCTCCAATCAGGATTGATGGAGACACACCATTCACGACACTGCTGCTTCCTTTGAGAATGCATGCAGAGTCAGTCTCGAGGAAAAAAGACAATGCAGAAAGAACCGTTCCTCACCAATATCACCTAAATAGACGTTCCGCTGTGCCTTCTGTGACCGGACCTGCCTATCCCGTATCGGCCTTTTTAGCCACCAGCACGCTTGCAGCAAACGTGGGTAGTGCCCTTCCCAAATCTTCGTTCACAAAGCCTAGCCATGATGATGAATACTCTGGAATGTGAAGACCACCGGCATATGGCCAAGTTACTTGCAGTTCATCTTGGAGGTCAGTGGTTTAATTTCTGTTTACATTTCTTAAATAAAGGAGAATTGTTTCTTTGGATTTGAATAATTTCTGAAAGGATCATGCAAATGGAAATCTCAAACTATTGATATTGTCATTCCATATTCTATTTTAATAATCTCTTCTACTTTATCATGTTACATTATTTAATTTCCTACTGTTTCACATGCAGATCTGTAACAAGGTTGCAGTGATAAACAGTGGACCACGTGGTTAAAAAATTTAATACCAAATTACCTGAGTGCTGTGAAATAAATCATGTGACAGAGGAAATGGGCTAAAGTGGTGAATAAGTGTATTCATACTTATGAGAAATGTGAACCAAATTTCATGGAATTATGTGGAATTTTGAGAGAATTTAAATCAAGTTACAAATGCTATGATTGCTCCTTATCACTGAAATGTACCCTAATCAAAAAATCTCCACATTCTGGAAACCAAGGTATGATTTTTAGTGCTGAATTCAAGCTTCTGCTGCTATCTCAATAGTTTATCAGTAAACCGAATACTAATAACAAAGATCTATAATTGAATATACATTTTAGATTTTCTTGTAAATAATATGTGGTTCAAATATTTATTTGATGGCATTAAAGTCAAACAATTACTTATTCTAAGAAATGTCCTGTGCAGCTTGGCTCAGGAAAAGATACCTGGAACCATTCCTTCTGAACACAGATGTCGTGGTAAGATAGCTGAAGAGAGACCGTTTTGCTATTTTCTACTTTCTCTGTAAGACAGATTATGTCAGGCTTTATACAAAGTGATGAGCATCCTGTATTTCACCAACAAAGTGAAATGATCACCAGTGCAAACGTCTGTGCACCTGGCCTTTGGGTACTTACCAAAGAGGTGGATTCAGGTAGACTGTTCAAGCAACCCCACAAGATGGTCCAAATAAAAGAACCAGACACAAGTGTTAACTGCAGACTATTCTAGTCCCAGGTTACAAATGTTTTTGTTTTTTTTTTCAATTTAACCTGAAATATGTAGGTGTGTCACCTGAAGTTCATTTAGCCTTTTGTAGGGGAGAGAACTACCTTTAAATGGAACTTGGCTGCAAAGATCAATAACCAGTAATTGACTGTTACTACAAACAAGACAAAAAATAGAACTGGAATTTGAGACATTGTGGATATACAGGATTTAGAGAATTGTTCTAGGCGTGTTCAAAATACACAGGTATTTGATGTTTAAACATTGCCTTTCTTTCCCTTTAGGCCAACAAGACAACATGAAAAGCACAGTGTTGCCTTTGAAAATGTGACTGAAAACTTCAAAACGTTATTAAAGCAAAAAAGAACACACAAAATGTACTGCTTTCTGTAATTTGAGCCTGGATTGCCTTGACTGTTTACACCTTGCAAGGGGCTGGATTCAGAACTAACATAAATGAACACAACGCTGAGCATTGCTGGAATCATAAAGAGTTAGCCAAAGGACTCATCCTTGCAATGCCTTGATGTGCAGACTTTTCTAGACCCTCTCTCAGCCAAATTATAGCAAAATATATTTTGGGTGTTTTTCTTAATTAATTAATTAATTATGAGAGCTTGGAACTCTTGATTCCCGTTGGTTTCAGCGAGGCCAGGATTTCGGCCCTGTGTTGCAATTGGATACATATCTATCTGTGCTGAAAAACTGGTGATCACTGTCACAGAATTATTCAGAAGATTCATAAGCCACCTCAAAGTTTAAAACACAACAGAGACAGCTCTGTAGGCAGAATAATTATTAGTCATACATTGTGAGTGTTTGGGGTTTTTTTTGTCTTGGAGATGTGTGCAGGAATCTCAGTGCTGGAGTGCTTACAGTGTGCAACAGTAAAATCAGAATGCCATGCTGTTAGAATGGAAAAGGTAGAAAGCATTAATATTGAGCTGATAAGGGACAGAATTCTTCATATTTACAAACAAGCAATTTTCCTTCCTTCTGGATTCTCTAACACTCAGTTTGGGGGGGTGTGCATGCTTATGGATTTGTTTTACATTTCTGTAAAACCTAATTAAACAAAACATTTACTTAGATAATTACACAAAGCAGGAACACATTTTTAAAGTATATTTTTGCTAGACTCTGTTAACTTACGACCTTTTGAAAAAAGCATGTGAAGAAACAGTCAGGTCATTATATCATTCCTTGCCAAAGTGAAGAGTACAGGATTCTCGAGGGAGGGCTACTGCTTGGCTTCTCTCAGATTAGGTAAGAGTTTGTCTCTGGCACTGACTGCAGCATCCACAAAGTGTTATCTAAAGAAAAAATCATACACTTATGCTTCATAAAACTAACTGCTAAATACTTTTAATTAGAATGATTGTTCAGTCAACCATCTTAATTTCTTCTATTTCCTTTGGTCACAACAATTATTAGCATAAAGGGCATTCTCTTAAAATCCATCAGATACTCATGGAAGTCTCTAAATAAAATTAAAATCTGAAAAAAACCCAATTCTTTACAGTATGTTGTGTGTCTGAGTGGAAACTTTAAGTCTGGTTAAGGTCAGCTTTACTGCTTAGTTTCAAAGCTACTGTGGAACCTGAACTGTGAACTAAGGCCCTGTTTTCCAGAAATGGAAGGAGACAAAAAAAGTTGCTTTCTAGGGGATAAAACTCTGTAACAATAATAAAGACCTCACTGGAGCAGAAGGATGCAACTCATTCTTCCCTATGCCTGTTGGACTGAGTTGGTTTTCCCTAGCATTTGTGAGGTCTGTGAGAAATGTTTGGATAAGATCTTTTGGTGCCGTTCCCAGAACATGGTTCATGTGATACCAAAGAATCCTGATGTTTTGCCAGGGACCTTTTTGTCATTGGGAATTTGGAGGCTGGTTTGTAAAGTGTTGGATGAGCTGCAATACAAAGAAAACTCCTGAGCAACCTATTTTGGCAGGCCAAAGGCCACCAGGGACCTGTACTAGCAGACTCCACCCAAAAGGAGAATGAGCAAAGGAGATACAGGTGACAACTTCAGCTTCTGTTAAAGAAGTGTTACTTCTGTAACACTGCAGAGCTGAAGTGAAACATCAGTTTTCCAGGCCATGGATTTGCACTGAATTACTGGAATAACCAAAGGAGGTCACTGGAATCTTCCTTAAAGCCAGAGTGTCCTTGTCTTGAAGCAGGGAGATCAAAGAGATGAAGACCAGACTGATGTGCAATTATTATATTCCTTCAACTGCAAGAATTAGTGACCCCAGCTGCCTGAGAAGTGGGAAGGAGCGGTTGTGACTGTCCTTACTTAAATAATGTTTCAATAGCATTATTATTTCTCGAGATGTTAGTCTCAATCAGTGGTTCCCAATCATTTTTTCCATCTGTCACCCCCAAGTTTTGTTCACTGACAGGGCAGTGCTGGGTGAATGGAAGGTGTAAGCACACTGACAATTTTCCTCACTACTTCCATTTACCTCTTGAAGTCTGGAGTTGCGGACAGCATGTTTTGACTTCTGAGTCAATGCAAGGAATTAGTTCTACCAGTGCTGTTCACAGTAGTTACTTAAGGTGCAATCTGTCTGCTTACAGTATACAAAAGATGAGCAAGAAGCAGGTTTTCTGGAAGCCTTAAATTTGTAGTGATCACCTATTAGGTAAATTGTGCATTCTTTTTGCTCATTGAAGATGAAAATGTGGGAAACAACATCCTAATAAACTGTAAAGAGTTTATAAACAGTACAAAATGTATAGAGTTTATACAGTTTCTCTCAGCTCTCAAAATATTGTTCTGCTCACTGATGCATACATTACATAACTGTCAGAAATCTGAGAAGCTATTTTGCCCAACTTTGTATTCCTTTTTTTTTTAATACTATGTCACTTATTTCTATCTTAGTTTCACTCTGTAGTTTCCATTATGATCTGGCATGAGGAAGATCTCAAACAGGCAAGTGTTCTGGGGTCCTGACTGTATCTAAGTAGATTTTTGGTCTGATCATTTGTAATAATAAACGATTCGTTTTATATACGTATTCTCCTTTTGCCAATCACTGAAACCTGTGGGGCAAAAGTGGCTCAATCCCACTTCTGTAACTCCTTAAATTCAAAAGGTTGACATAATCTGAGGCTAAGACTGGATTCGGACACACCTTGACTCCTCTCTGAGGTGTTTAGAAAGCAAGGGAGTCCTTTCTGCACCTTGTGACTCAATGGCGGGGCTCCTTTAACAAATTTTGTCTAAGCCTTCCACTCCCACCTGTGGCAGAGTGCAAGGTGTTACTTTTTGTAAGTTTAAATGCATTTTTCATGTTGAAAAGTGTCTGCTAGATGTCTTACAAAAATAGCGAAGAGTTTGGATGGTGAATGTTTCATGACACTCCTCAGAAACGATCAGCACATCGCAGGTTACTTACTGAGTATGTTCTCTAGTGCTAAAAGTCATGTCCTCATTTTGCCAGTACCTTCCACCAAAAAGTAACACCAAAGAAAATACTGTGGAATATTAGTCCAGTGTTTCTTGAATAGGTAGAAACCAAAGCATGGTATCTAGGTTTGCTGCTTAAGATACCTGAACATCTATCAAATTTTCTGTGAGCATGAAGAATATAATTATTTTGTTATTAATAATGAATTACATGCAGCAAGTAGAAAGCAGAGATGAAAATCCTTTTAGGAGGTCACTTATCCTAATAGTACTGAAATTTATTATTATTGGGCCTGTCTTTCTACTGTAATGTGATAGGCTTTTCATATATACAAACATCCCTACTTTCACTCCAGGAAATCGGTGGTACTTCGGTACAAACACAGAGCCTTGTCCCTGGGTAGTTGTGTTCTGCAGCCACCATTCAAAGCTTCCTCTACCTGGTACAAGACTTGATACCCCTGGGAAACTGCACCGTTCCTCACGTCCTCTGTCTTTCAGTGTTCTTCAGCTGGGGATCTGAATTTCACTAGGAAGAGAAAGGTCAGCCTTCCCCGTGGACTTTGTGCTGCTGGTGTAGCATTACCTTCAACACAGTTCAGCTCACTTTGGGGAATGCAAAGAACATGCACAAGTGCCCCCTCAGCTGGCCACTGGCAATGCTCAAAATGTGCCCCTAGGCAGGGTGGATCTAATGGCTCTGCTCCCCTCCTGTCCTGCTGGCTGAGAGTAAATACAGTGTTCTTCAAATGATTTTCAGGGAGAAATTCTAGGGGAAAAGGTGGGAAGAAGGAGAAATATCAAATTAAATTCTCCTAGAGCTTTGCCTGGGCCTCCAAGGATATGTCACTGTCTTCCCACAGTTCAAGAACTCCTGATCCAATGCGTTCCCCTTGCCCAAAGGCAGGATCAGTTACAATTAAACTGATCCCAGCAGGATTGTCTAGCCTGTCTTGTAGCATCGTTGTCACTGGAGATGTTTACTTTCTGAAGTAATAAATTTCAGTGTTTCACTGTCACTATAGTTGGACAGCTCATTTTTTTGTTTTGTTTTCTGCCTTAAACTTCTAATGCTCCATCCAAAGGACATTATTTATTGCCCTTTTCATTTAGACAGATGTCCCTTTCCTTTTGGCAGCAAAATTTCACATTACTGGGGATTAGTGACTTCAGTCCTATTGTTTCTAGGCTCTATTCTATCATTAGAACTCATTATCTTCTACACCTCTAAGGCGTTGCTTATTTGAACTCCCTTCACCTTTAAGTGTGGTTTGCTAAACTGAATAGCATATAATTACTCAACAAGTCTTGAAACAGAATTCCTAGTTATTCATCTCACAAGATTTTGTTGGGTTTTTTTTCAATAGCACAAAATTAGTAACATGTTGATCTTATTCTCGTCAAATCCTAGCAGGTTTTGTCATTGATTATTGTACTCTATTAAATAATCATTTAGACTAATATCAAATTAATATTAGATATTTTTATCTGACATACATTTTAAATTACTATTTTTCTGAATTTTAGGTTTAAAAATTACTGAAAAAGAGCCAGATTTGTACTGCTTGACAATTACATATGATGGCAGAAGAACTGGGTTTGGAGTCACGATGGAAAATGAGTAAACTCCCAGGTATGTTCCTCTTTTGTTACGAGATGAATGGTAGACTCCACAATGATCAAGTTGTTCCACTGAATCTCTTGCTCAGAAAGGAAAAATGAGGAAGCTGGCTAATGCTGATAAGGTAACTTTATGAAATGCAAAGGTAGTAGATTTTGTGCTTCTGCTGGTAAGTTAAGGATTTATGTTTGTAAAAATTACTTTATCTTTTTTTAAAAAAAATACTGTCACATAATTTTCTTTCACTCATTTGAATCTTTTCACCGTGGTTAAACTATGCCT
Source organism: Sakesphorus luctuosus (assembly GCA_013396695.1). Lineage (NCBI taxonomy): Eukaryota > Metazoa > Chordata > Aves > Passeriformes > Thamnophilidae > Sakesphorus > Sakesphorus luctuosus. Next base: position 248,162 of record VWZD01008889.1, on the reverse strand, counting down.
GGTCATCTTGCCAGGTTTTTGCTACTTTTACTATGTAAGTTTCTGCTTCTATGTTCTGATCTTCGAAACTGGAAATGAGCAGGAATGTTGGGCACTCATTGATAGAGTTGCATGATTTGTTAGAAATTAGGTTTTGGTATGTATCCTCTTTAGCAAACAGTGCTCTCTTTACATGGGACTCAGTTTGTAAGTATGACTATTTGTGAATAACCCCCCGTTTTCCCAGCTGAAGTAGATGATGATCATTCCACTCCGGAGTAAAAATACAATCACAGGGACACAGACACCACAGGGAGACCCTAGGCTGAAGAAGGTACAAGCATCAAACAAAATACAGGGATCTAATGAAAAATAAGACTTAGAAGAAACCTAGCATTTTTAAGGCATGAACAGTAGTAATGAGAGACAATTGAGTGAAGTTGTGAGTGCCCTTTATTTAGAGCTATTGGAAGTCCAGTCAGCTGTTTCTCGATCTTTCCAAGCCTAACAGCTCACTTGGTGATCTCTACTGAGTTTCAGTTAAGATTTGAATAGAGAGCTGCTTGTAATGATACACTGAAATAAAACTATGACAAAGCTAGTATGCAGCCTGCTTTAATGGAGTCACTTATATAAGCACCACCTTCAACTGAAACTCATAACACTCCATTAAATATCTGCCTCCATGGTTCAAAAGCATAGAAGGAATAGCAATACCACAAGTACTGCTTCAGTTACTTCCCATGGATTGATTCAAATACCTAATGGTATCTATAAGCCATATTTTAGAGCCTTGAGTTAGATGACTTCAACCAGGATACTAGGGTGCTTTCGGTTGATGCAATCAAGCCTCTGGTAGCAACTTGGCCATTTTGCCAAAAACACAAGCAGTATCTTAGAGGAGTGAGCTTACTGCCCTCTCATTACTCAGTATTGACAAGCCTGACTTTAGTTCAGGAGCTTGTACCAGTGTCTCTCCTCCTTTTTGCTATTCAAGGCAAAACCAAACAGTTTCAACATCATTATGTGTCCATGGTTTTTAAAATTGTTTAATAGAGCCAATCTTTGAACAGAGACAGAACCTGCAGATTCCTATTTTGCCAAGGCCATGATTTAAAATTGCACCTCAGTCTTACCAGTTATTCAGGCTGTTGGAGATGAAGCACCTGATGAAGAGCACATTGGGCAAACCCTTTGGACAAATGGGCAAAGTGGAAAGGCACAGTATCAGTGGGAAAGTAAAAGGTGTTTGAAAGCACAGTCAGCCTCTGTAACTTAGTTTCAGCTATAAAGTATTGAATGGAAGTATGCCATTTTTATATTCATTAGGTAATTCCATTTGGTATCTGTGCCTAATTTAGTAAAAGAAAAACTAGGACTATAGTCCAGGCACATTTTATGTATCTTTATATGCAGATTTACTTTGGCCATAAAGTTCAAGAAGGAGCCTTATCAAATGATCTGTTGGTCTGGCAAACACGTAACTTGACTGTAACTTAGTAATAATTTCTTCCTACTGCGTTTTTTGAATAAACATCTGCCTAAAAGCTATATTCCAAAATAGCTGGAGCTTTTTTTTTATAGATCCTTCATCCAGCAACAGAAAAGACATGGGAGTGTTTTTTGTTACCATCAGGACATTCCTCCTATAAGGAATCTGCACGATTTGCTTTAAGAGAAGTTTTAAATTTCTTTTCAGTTAATTTAATTCTTACAAGTTTTAACATCTTTTACAGTTGGCAGTTACTGAAGCTGCAGTTCAGTGACTCTGGTGCACTCCACAAAGTCATGCCTTTGAAATCTGTGGATACTTTTTATTCTATTGTACCTCATACCAGCAAGTACAGATGACAAGTCATTAAATACAAAACAGAGAGGTGTGAGCAAAAAAAAATTTATTAAATATGAGACTTGTGTCTGACCTGCTTCCCCTAAACCCATTTTGTCTCCATGGCAGCAGCCACAAGCATGTGACAAAACATTAGGGATTTCTCTAAAGAAAAATTTAAATACTTAAAATGTCACTTTTCAAGAAAGCCTCATCTTTTATCGCTAAGCGGGTTTCAAAAGTGTAAAGCATGTTTACAGAAGACAAGCCTTGTGGCTGTAAAGCTTCATCAGCTTTGCAGTGCACTAAGTACCCTCCCCACAGCAAGCAAGGACAAACGTTGCACAGATGCAAGAACAGACATACACTTTGTCAACTTACCTCCTCTGCAAGTGCTTTGGGAATGGGGAAGTAATGTCTTCTGAAGGTGAGTTTAGAATAGCTCTGGTATGATAACCACAAATTTTATTGCATGTTCTTTACACGAAATCACCCAGAACTATCTTTGCAGTTTAGTACAAATATTTTAATAGTGTAAGAGGGGACAGTCTCAAAGTTATTCTTACCTTCTATTGCTAAATAAAATGTAATCACAATGTAGGTGAATTTGCTACTCTAGTGTATACTGTCATTAGATTGCAGATTACTGCATTGAAAATGATAGCCAAAGTATGTATTGTTATATAGAAAATGCTCAGAGATTTGGTTTTGTATGACTTCAACTATTATTCAACATTTCCAAGTTTTCCTTTACCAATGCAGAAATTCTGATGATCTAACTGGTACTCAGAAATACAAATAATTTACTATGTTTTAAACTTTGTTAAAGCTCTCCCCAAAGCCACATGATGGTGAGATTATCTTGTATCCCATGTCCCAGCTTTACTGGTTAACTTATACAACTCACTGTGTTCAACTGGCCATTGTTTGTTATGTCAATATTATACCTTTGGGGAAAAAAATAAGTTTCTTCTTCCTATAAACTTTACTATCTATCTGTATTTGAGTATGTTTTTGTTATCTGTTCACTGGATAAAAACCTGGGGTCCATTTAAACACCAGCATACAATTATTCCAGGTTACGAAGGAGTACATTATACTGTGATCAGCAAATTTGCTGATGACACCACGTTGGGAGGGAGTGTCAACCTGCTGGA
>VWZD01008889.1:234523-244893 GCA_013396695.1 Sakesphorus luctuosus | reverse complement strand
GGGGCACGGGCTCAAGCTCTGCCAGGGGAAATTGAAGTTGGATATCAGAAAAAAATTTTTTACAGAGAGATTAATCAGGCATTGGAATGGCCTGCCCAGAGAGGTGGTGGATTCACCATCCCTGGAGGTTTTTAAACTGAGATTGGCCGTGGCACTGAGTGCCATGATCGGGTAAATGGACTGGAGTTGGACCAAGGGTTGGACTTGATGATCTCAGAGGTCTTTTCCAACCCAATCAATTCTATGATCATCAAACTCCAGCTGCTGGAGGCAAGGGCAAAAGCAGTCTTACTTGCAGGTCTATAAAACTGATTATTATACTGGTACTGCTTCCATTTCTCATCTTTCTCCAGTAATAGATGCCATGTTAGCACTGAACATTTACAAGGCAAAATTTCTAAGTCGGCACTAAGATAGCAATGTAATGGGCTGCAAGTCTAGTTGCAGTTTTGATATTATCTTGGTTTTATTTGAAAAATGACTGGTACACTCATTCCTTTTAAATAGAATATTGAGGACTTACACTTTACTATTTCATGAGGTCTAAAGGAGCCTTGGAATAATTCTCTGCCTGCCCAGCAGCAGCTGACAGACTGGGGCATGTCCGACCTCGCTTTATCCCTGTGCTGGAGAGCAGGATCAATGCTCCTGATTACCAGTCCCTCCCTGCTCAGCCAGCAGACTATCCAGGCCATTTCCATGGCTCCAATGAAGCATTCCTCAGACAATTAAAGGCATTCTTCAAGGCTGGAAAGGCACATAGTCCAGAGAGAATGGGGTCAAAAATAGTCAAAGAACAAGAAAACAGAACTAAGTAAATAACAGTATCAGATAATTTTCATGCAAATAGCAGAAGACTGGGGAGGGTTGGTTTTGTTTACCACAGGTCCCTTTAGTCTAGACTTTTAACATCCATTTATAATAATTTCCAAATGATGACCTATGTATTGTTAAACTCAAACAGCAAAATGCAGTATCTCTATACAAGCCCAAAACAGATTCATGGCTTCTGTGACACAACTGTGGATCCTGGGACACCCGTAGGCAAATGAACTGCACAACCTCCGTCCATCTCTCTCCCCTCTCAATTAAAAAAAAACAACACAAAAAACACACAAAACCAACAACAAAACCAACAAAAAAACCCCAAAACCAATACTGTTCCTCTACTGCTAGCAAATGCAACCACTGTGATAACCTCACATTATACCTGTCTGGGTTACTGTCTCTCACCTGAACCTTGCTGTATTCCTGACTGCAAGACACCAATTGCAATTAAATTGCAGTTTTGTCCTCAGGAGTATGAAGCAAGTTTACACACCTAAACCTTGTCAGATTTTTAAGTTTATACTGCAGTTATATAGCATCCAATTTGCCTCCCACAAAAATCTCTGCCTCACTGATACCATGCAGGGACAAAATGAAGTTTGGGGTGGCATCTATAAGCCTTTCATTTCCTAGCCTAACTGATGACCTAAATAAAACTTTTCAGTATTAGGTTTTTCCAAGATGTAATTTATACTACAGCTGTCAGGAGTTAAGATAGTAGTTGCCATGGAGTTTTAATCTTTTTTTAGGCTTTAGTCAAACGAAGCTGGAAGTCAATATGCTGGGTAGAACACCGCTCAACAGAATTAATCGGGACAGGATTTTATCCTAATATCTCTACTGAATGTTATTCTCAAAGGTTCTAGAATTCATTTTATTTTCTTCTATTTCTCAGCAGGAGATGACAGTTTCCTTTTAGGCTTCTGAAATCACACTACATTCAACCCATAAAATACCCAAGTTGCTTCTTCCTCCAATTCTTCCAACTACAAACTAACTTTTTTCTAGTCTTAATGTGCACAGCTAATGGCTGCAGTGAAATTCATTCACCAGTGCTTCCATATGCAGTGGAGGCACTCTGTAAGTATCTTTAGGGAGCATTTCACTTTTCTATGCACCCACTAGGCATTCATCTCTGCACTAGAAAACAGGCCTTGGGAACAGAAATTAGCTTAATCTGTGCATATGCTACTTATAATTTCCTTGATGTATATTTGAGGGGAAAAAAAGAAAGCAGTGTGCAATGCTTGACGTACATCTGTGAGAAGTACAAATTTGGTCATGCTATAGCCAGTAACGCTCTGCTAGGATACAGGTGCAGCAGAACTGAGATGCAGTTCAGTCTAATACTTGAAGTTAAAACAATGCTGGCTGACTTAAAACTCAACTTGCTCTATACCAGGCAAACCAAAAGAATGCAGACACAGGTGGAAAAAAGTGCAGAACTTGTCAAAATAAGCTTTTAGAACTCTTACACTACCCCAACCAAAATTAGAAAGGATTCAGATGTAATATTAGCTTGATCTTAAGAGACTTGAATTCTAAGGCAAATGACAGCTTCCCAGAAATATTTCCCAGAATTTTCATTAAATACAATTGTTTACTGGCCAGATGTAGTGGAAATCCATAATCCTCAAGCTATTCCAGAGACTGCAGAGTAATCAGAAAATTGGCACAAGAGAGAATTTCAAACTCTTTTCAACTCTTCCAATGGTATAACAGTAAAAAACCAAACATAGTCTTCCTTCTAGGATATATAAGCCTGCGGGACTTGAACAGCTGAACATTAATATCTGGTTTTACCACTGATAGCAAAGCATCTCACCTAACTAGCACTAGACAGGAAACCATTCTTGTGGATTTGAGTGACAGCCCTGCTCATCAGTTTCAGACGATCAGAGGCAAAAACCTGTGGTATTTTTTTCAGTCTGAGATGTCAGCATCGAAGACTTGCAGAGCTACTGGAAATGAGACCTCTTAATAAAGGCAGCATGTATGCACCTAAGAGGGAGAAAGATCTCTAAACCCTTTACTTGCTGGTGTGACAGTCACTGGAGTTTTGTCCCAACAGAGCAGCTGAGCCTAAAGAATAAAAACCCAGATCAGGACTTTTAACAATCAGATCTGTTGCAGTCAGAAATGGCACAAGCCACAGAAGTGCCAAACTGCTTATGTCGAGTATGAATTCAGACAAACTGTAGCAGTTTCCTTCAGGCTGAAGTGAGAGGCTTTTAAAAAGAGGAAAGTGTGCTCAAAGTTAGGAAATGCCACCTTATTTACAAAGGCTTATTCTGAAAGAATATCCAAAATAAAATCCTTAGATAAATTCAGGGAAGACAGGGGTATTTCACTTACCACCATTCTGTACCAGTTTCAAGACTTGTCGGTACCACATTACCATTTCTGGATGTGTGGATGAGTTAAAGCTTGGTAAGTGAAAACTAGTTTAAATACAGAGGTATTATGATTGTGCTGCAGATATAAAAATGGCCTTACCATACAGATGGCAAATATGAAATCATTTTGTTTTCAAAACAGTAAGCTTTCTAGTACATGTATTTGTGTTTTGCTTTAAAGCTTGATTTGATTAACTGATTATTTTGTTAAAATTAATCAAACTGGTCCATGGGACAACGATCAAGAAATACTCTTGCTCTGATACAGCTTCTTTTAAATAATTTACGGAGACCTTTTGCTGTTGCTGAACTTGCCTTACTTCAAAACTGAAAGGCAAAAAGCAAGAACTTAGCAAAGTGCACCATATTTTTGTAAACTTAAAGAAAACTAGATGTAACCTAGGCTGAATTAAGATGCAGCAATTATTTACAAAAACGGAAGCAGTTCCTGTGTTGTCACACAGACTTCTATCAAATTCTGAAATGTGTGTTGCCCAGGGGTTTTTTTGGAAGAAGCTAAACTTATTTGATGAAAATCAATATATATCTTGAAGGTGAACTGGTTTAGCAATGTTTACTTTTTGTTTTCACTTCACTAGCAAGGTTCATCCCTTTAGGAGAAGGAACTCAACATTAAGAAGCAACAGAAGAGTTCTCCACTTACCTTTCTGATTTCATACTAGCATCTTCCATGCATTTTCAGCAATTACCATTTATCTTCTATGAAAATGGATGCAAACCCAAAAAATCTGGGTTTGGGTAAAAAAAAAAAAAGTGGTGAAATGCTAAATGCTCCATAGTATCAGATCTTCTCCTGTATGTCTTCACAACAAATTAGCCATAACATTTAAAAGAAGAAATTTTAGAAGCACTCATGTACATTTGAGGCATGCTGCTAATCTGCAATATAACCTCAATTACTTCCACATTTGAGCAATTTCATATATTAGGCAGGCAAGCAAGTGCCATTTCCCCCAGCAGTATCTTCACTAGAAACTTTAAGAATTCATATTCCCTACTGGAAGGTCCATTAGCATAAAAGAAAGCATCCCCAAATTAGAAATATTTATCTGGACCACTTTCAAAATCTAAAATTTCTTTAACACCCCAACATACACTTCCTACTTTAGCAATTATTTCAGATGAACAATTATATAAGGCTCCCTGCTTTCTCCTCTGCATTGGAGAAAAGTATACTTGATCTATCCAATGCAAATTCAAGCAATACTTCTCAAGATAAATTAGTAATGTTAATAGTTACAAATTCACTTGTACTTCATTCAGCAACTGCAGTGTTAATACTTAAGTGATACTTTTTAATACTAGGGTGCATGGCCATTTTAGGTCTTTACATCTTCCTACAATCTTCAGCCCTAGGCTTCAAATCAATCTTTCCAAGAAGGAAATTTGAGAATCACTAAGCCATAGCAAATTAAAAAAAAAGATGGGAGTAAAATGCACAGAGGACAACTTATGCTGCTTATCTCCAACAGCTGGCCTGATCATTCTCCATTAGTAGCCATGATCCAGCCCCCTCAAGACTATCTTTGCAACCTCACATCATCCACTACGCCCAGAAAGCACAGTTGGTCCCCTCTCTCCTACCCTGCTGATGGTCAGAGCCCTTAGTTTCCTGCAGGAGCTGTTTACTTACTGTGGTGCAGGTCTCCCCAGTGGAGCACTGGTCTGCTTATTAAACCTACAATTGTAGAGCAAAAATCCAAAATACGCCTTCACAGTCCCCTGACATATAAGTACTGTTACTTGCAAGTGTTAAATCCTGTTAAGGAGATGGATCATAACTGAGGAAAGAAGCTGAGTATGTTACATAGTTTATAATATTGAGTGTCCTGCATACTGACTCAGGCCTTCTGGCCTGACAGCACCAAGGATTTCTTTATGCCACACATGGCACATCCCACCCTCCATCCCTGGCCCACACAGCCCTCTAGTGGGGATCCAGGAAGGAATGCTGATGGCATTCAGCCACTCCAGCTTGCTTATGCTCATCTGTCTTCTAAGCTGCTCTCAACTCAGCACAACTGCTTTCCAAGCAGGCTCAGCTAGATATGGTGTCACTTTTCCCTCTGTGCTGTCAAGAGAAACCTGAGCAGCAAAGGGCAGAGACCTACGGGGACGTCTGAGCACTTGCAGCCCACCCAGAGATAACCCCCCCAGCCAGCCCTGCAGAGCTGCTGCCTCTTGCCAAGCCCACCAGTACTCCAGTCTCAAGAGGCACATTCAGCAGGGAGCCTAAACTCAGGCTCACTTCTCCATCAGCATCTCCCATTGCAAATGAGCAGGAACAGCTGTTTCCACCTTTTTCTTACCTCCTCTAAGGCATGGCAGTGAGGAAGTTCACCTTAACTACCACCCAAGTAGTGTTTAGGTACTACCAGCATACTTCAGGACAAGATTCTTACATAGCCTGTCACAAACCTGCTGGGATTTGTCTGCTGGCTCTGTGCCAGGCATGCTTATGCTTTCTTTTTTATTATCTATCAAAACTTTTATTGAAAGCTTTTACCTTTAGGCTTTTTAGACAGTTGTCCAAGTCCAAGAACTGTGGTGCTGTGCCTAAACCCACGTGTGGCCACATGCAGACACAAATCCCACTTACAGAAGAGCAAAGTTGACACCCCAGGGAATACCAGTCATGTTTCAGCTCTCTACAGATCAATTAGGATGAAGATTCCATCACGTTTCCAATTTCTGTTCTCCGAAAAGTTAATATCCCCTCCTCTCAGGGGGTCCTTCTATCACTTCAAGGTTTATGTAAGCAGTGGCAAAATATAAACAACCAAGGAAATAGTTATGGCAATAGAGAGATCATCTTAAACAATAAAAACCGTCTCAGGATGCTTGACAAAACTCAAACAAAACCTACTAAGAATATCCAAAATTAAGTATACACCATAATTCTATCATACTGAAAAACTGACTCCCAAGTATAAAGTCACAAAGACAAGGGTTTAATATTGACCGGAAAAAAAAAAAAGCTTAAGTTAGTGGTATTTTCTTCCTTGAAATAACATACTGGTCCTATGAAAGTCACTGAAGATGTCTGCTTTTAGCTCGGAAGACTTTTACAGTTACAGCTGAATTCAAAAACCTAACTCCAAATGTGTGATATTAACACAAAAACTGAAAACATAAAACCTGGGATAAAGAACAAACTCAGTTGTTAGGATGTACGTGAGGCTTTTCAAAGCCTTTACCATAACATGAGAAGTTCTTCAGTATCTTTCCCACCACCATTACTTCAAAATTCACAAGGTTCTTTAAAATACTAATGGGTTAGATTGAAACCAAGCTCCATATGCTTGTAATGTCTCCTATGAAAGGTCTGAAGCCACCCTGTTTCAATTATTTGGTTATTCAGTGCAGAAAGTTAAAGATCACAGAAGGTACAACAGCTTCTAATACTCCATTAATAGTATAGATTAAAAATTATTGCATAGTCTTAGGCATTTCCTAAAACAGCATTCTCGGGAAATGAAATATTTTAATATAAAAGGAGCAACTCTTTAAAACATAAATTCCTTTCACTACCTCGATCTTCTATCCTTTTTCGATTTGTCAGTACATTTGTCCATTGTTTTCTCATTGTCTCCTCTGCACTTGGGGCAATACCATTTCCCCTTTGGTTTGTACGTGAGTCCAACACACGAGAAGTGGAACCACTCAATAGGGCACTGTTCATTGTCACATCCTATCATTTCACCGTAAGACACCTGGTTGCATAAGCAGTAAGTCGGTTCATTGGGATCAATTGCAAATTCTACAGGTGAAACATCTCTCTCCTGTTTGGCTTTGGAGCGTTTTTTCTTCTTGGCAGACTTTGATCTCTTTTCCTTCGGCGGCTGATCATCGCAGTCATCGATACCATTTGCTATATGGCACAGATCGCGGCTCTCACTGGTTCGCTGCCGACGAGGTCTGCGGGAAGATCTCTCTGGCTGGCAGGACTCCATCTTTGCCTTTTCTAGAGGCTTTTCGTTCTCAGACAGATCTTGAAAACACTGAGAGTGTGTTTCCATTTGACGGGCTCTATTCTCTACCAGTTCTAGCATCTGAGTAACTATCTGAATTTTTTCATCTCCAAGTTCTTGACTGTTGATTAATGCACGCTGAAGATGCTGCTGCAAGCGTTTTTTCTGAACAGGATCATTTTCTGCCTTGTATTTTTCATAGACATCATCTATTTCTTTTAATGCTTCTATAAAATAAACAAAATAATAGGAATAATTGCACAAGATGGAACATGCTCAAGAAAACACAGGAATGTATTTCTAACTGATGAGAAACAGTACAAATTTTAATTATAGTATACCCTAGTGGGTTAGGCAGAATATATTATTCAAGTTGCAGTGGTCACCAAATCACTGTTTAAAGTCAATCTGTTGCAAGAAAAAAATTCTCAAGTTCTAACACAGAGCAAGCTTATTTTAGGCACTGGGCAAAGAAAGGATAACCCAAGAAAGGGGACACCATTGTTGCTGATGCATGGATAATCCAGATCCTCCTTCCATCTGAAGAAGCAGGACCTTCTGTTCAGAGTCCTTATCAGAGTACTTCCAAAACCCTGGCCTACATACCAAAGCAATAGCTTGTTTTATCACAGGAAGAAACCTTAAATTCATAGAATTATTATGCATCATGATATATAACACTCCAGAATTAGCATGCCCCAGGTCCTCTGCCTTCCTCTTCTTATTCCTCTAAAGGTTTGATATTACAGTTTCAAGTAGACATGGTTATAAAGGAAGTACAACAACTTAAGTTACATAATAAATTTACAATCAGGATGAAAATTACCTTGCACCACTCAAAATGCTTTTCCTATTACCAGAACAAATTACAGCAAGTTGTATTTTAAATCAAGGCTGAACTTTTCAGAATACATGACCTTCTCTTTAGTACATCACAGGATATTTTTAAGCAACTAGTGAGTGGCTTACAGTTTGACTTCCAAGCTTTCCTTCTTGAAAGTCGTGCAAAATAACTGCATGAGTGGCTGTGAATTTCTCACTGAATTTAGTTCTCAGAGGCAAGTTTAGTGAACTTAAATATGAGATCAACAAATGCCTTATACATCAGTCTTAGTCTGTACTCTGTTTTATATCACTGGATTTTAAAATATTTCCCAAGCCAACAGTTACAGTAGATCTACACATAAAGAACAGGAAATACATTAGAAAAAACTGTCAGATAAACTTGATGCACAGTGTTATGCAGAATTTAAGGATTTTATTTGAACAGGTAAGTGAATGATACTGAACTATTTACTTCTAAATCAAGAAGATAAGCAGCACAATCTATTTTCTCCTAAAGACCTGCATTTCACAAACTGGCTTTCATTTCTAAAGAATTTGTCTGCATTGTACAGTTGTGAAACGGTTCAAGCTTGTGCTAAATAGACATAGCTATTATCTCAACATCCTTCCCACCAATTTCTTTTTCCTGCTGACATCTTGAAACAGTAGCTTAAGCATGAACAGCTGCTTTTACTATAAATTCTAAAACCTGTATGACAGCAGGACCCAAGTACATTTTATTCTGTTCCAGACCTTCACTAGGGAAGGATTCCGCTTGTCTGATAACTCAGCCTGTATTTTCATAATCAGCATTCCCGCTACCACTAAAACCATAAGCTTTGTTTCTCACAATCTTCAGCTGCATCACTTGCCCGTTGCTCTGAAAAAAAATATTAACCTCTACTCCTGAAAAGCATGGAGTAAGGCACTTTGTACACTGCTGAACCAGAAAGGCATGACCACAGTACAATATTCTGCAGCCACATTATCTCCTACACGGACTTCTTTTTTTTTAGAGGGGTGGGTGGGAAGTGTAGGTATAGCTACATAGATTTCCCATATTTGGAATGCCCTACCCAGAAGAACCCACCAACAGTAGCTGTTTACTTTTTCACACTGTGATAAGGAACAACATTCAGCCTACATCAGTTATTCCCTGGATACAGCCTGGAAAGACTTAAATGGATCACCATCCACTAAAGAGGAAATAAGTTTTTGGTTGGCAGAGATGGAAATTTACCAAATGCCTTGGGAGTCCCTAAGATTAGGGAAGGCATCTATACACTAATAAACAGCTCTGAAGCCCTTGCTAAAGAAAAACCAAAAGCAAACCCAAAAAAACCCAACTCAATATAAACCAGAGCAAAGTGTTCGTTACAGATAATCTAATTAAGTTTGGTGGAGCTCATGAAAACTAAAAGGATTTGTTTTCTAAGCACAGGAGTGACTTTGTTACTCCTGTACAGACTATAACCTTCTAAATTAGCTGATATAATATAGCATTGGTTTTACATCTTCAGACTTGGACCTAAAATATTTTTATCCATTTTTTTTAGTGTCTTGGACATTTTTTGTTGCTTTTTAAAACAGTTGAAGGCTTTGATTAAGAGTAGCAACAAACCTCTGCTATGGCCCACTACTGCATTAGTGGCTGGATGAACACATATAGGACACACAGCCTAGATAAAAGACTGAATCTGTTCAAGGCAGACGAGGAGTGCTGGATAGTCACCACAGATCAGGAGGGGAAGAGCCTGCCAGGAACTGACTAGGAATTCAAAATGCTGCAGGCAAGTCTGTGCCCTTTAAACTTTAAAACCCCAGGAAACTTACAAAAGCTTGTTCTTATGTATCCTTCCGGGTAATTAGAAAGATAATCGAAAGACTCTCCTCACAACAGCTGCCTGCTGAGGTGGCCGCGCAACGCCCGAGAGGTCTCGGCGCCCCCCACCCCGGTCCCCTCCTGCCCACGGCACGGAGGGAGATGCGGCTCCATTGCCGACTCCGCGGGACCAAATTCCTGCCGCAGGGCAGGGCAGGCGGGCAGTCCCGGGCACCGCTGCGCGCCGGACTCGGCGCAGGAAGGGCTTTAACGGGACCGAACCTCTCTGCCGAAGGAGCTGTGCCTCGGGGTAAGTTCAGGGCAACTTCCCGCCCCGCGGCGCCGCTCCGTGACCCAGGGGAGCGCTGTTGGCGCGTCTGGCATCCCCCGCCGGCCCGTGCGGAGTGCCGTGGGACGGGGCAGGGCTCCGCGGGGACCGGCACGCCGCCCCGCCCGGCGGGAGGAGCTGCGGAAGGCCGATTCCCGCGCCCCCGCCTCCAGCGGCCC